>CM021104.1:111280280-111344408 GCA_007115665.2 Sequoiadendron giganteum | reverse complement strand
AGACCATAACATGCATAGTTTCAAAATTTCTTCCAAACATATCGTGCTTAAATATCAAATAAACTTTAAAACAAAGGTTGGATGCCAATCCAATAAAAATTTGAGTAAAAACAATATAACATGCCACAAAAAAGCAATGTTCTACCAACTTCTTCTGAAAATACTTCTATCACTAAGGAAAGCTAAAGAACTTCTTTTTCAAGAAAGGGGAACTTTCAGGAACTCCTTCCTTCTATTTTTGCCTCTTATTTATAACTGAAAAGGGAGAGTTTCCACCAATGTCCCAGAAGCAAATACTACCAGATGCTAGCATCTGATAGCTCACGATTCGATCATAAATCTTTTATTAGGTCACGACAATCTTTGCTCATTAATCCCCAACTGCCTCATTTATGTCGTTTAGATATTTAGCAGGGATTGCCCTTCGTAAACACTCAGATCCTATTAAATAGCCTGGAAAAATTTGGTTGACCAATCACATAGGTTGACGACACCGACTCAAAATTTCTAGCCTAAAAAATAAGGAAAACCCAACATGCCCCAAAAAACTCCAAAAGAGATCGCTTTCTAAAAGCGCAACCTGCCTGAAATGAAGAGATGACATGTCGAGTGGGCGAGGAGTTTTAGAGTTATGAAAATAGCCTTAGAGAAATTTTTTGCCGAGCTAACACATGTCCTCGTTTTGTCTTGAAAGGAAGATGATAAATAAAAGCCGCATAGCTACCACGTGGCACATTGCATGCCTTTCAAAACAAATTTTTCTTTAAGCACAAATTCCTCTTGAAGACAAAAACCTATAAAAGTTGAAAATAAAAAAAGAAGATTAAGGAAAAATTGCTTCACAGTTTTGGCAACTCACAGGGGGCCTTCACTTTTGGAGGCATGAACCTAGAGCTTTGGAAGTTCCTAGAGTTTGAGGAAGGTGGAATGCTGCACCTCCCAATCCAAATCAGTGGGTTGGATGAGAGCACGAAGGATCGTGTATGCTTGATCTAACTCAAAGAATTCCTTAAAAGAAATGACTCCCCATCTCACAAAAACAACTCCGAGGTGATATAGAGATGAGAAAGGGGAAATATTTCATGCTCTATTTCATCAACTGTGGGTGTCGAGATTAAACCTAGGAGTTGTGTAGAATTTTGGACCTTTTTTCCGATTGCATCTGTGATCTCTTCAACTGATAGTACATCTCCATCCGGTGAGACAAGAGGAGGCAAACCAAAAATAAGAAGAATATTAAAAACCTTCTTAATCTCATTGACCCTGCTGTTCAACATGCTTGCCTCTCTTTGCTCTTTGTTGCGACTTTGTGGCAATGACCAAACTCGCTTTCTTTGTTTGAAGCAAACCTCCGATCTGGAATCCCTGCACTTCGTAGCACCTCATCAACAGCCACTCACAATCTAGAAATCACATTTTGTGATTTCATGACTCAAGGAGCATATATCTACATAATTTGGTTGGCCATTGGGCCAACCTTTTCATTTAATTTCCATGAATCCCTTAAAAACTATAGGGTTGGATTGAGAATGACAACCACAACTATGATCCGTTCCCAGTGCATGGATATCAACTTCTTCAATATTTGGAGGGTCCTAAACCCTTGTGCAATAGTTAACTCCTGATGGAACTGAAGCTCTCTTACTCTTATATTTTCCTCCATTCGATTCTTCTCTTAGCGGGCATTTGTTAGTTTAGAGTTTAACCTTCCGATTTCTTGGTCGTGAGCTTGTAGAGAAGACATGACCTCCTATTTCTCTTATCTTATCCTTTCTGCCTCTGCCTGGGCCTTTTGTAGATTGTCGAAAGCCTGAGATCGTACATTGTCCAACTCTCTTTGTATGTTTCCCTGAGTAATTTGGTAATCTATGTTTTTCTGATGCCCAATAGTAAGCTCAACTCTTAGCTTTTCAATTTCAGCATATAGTTGAACTTGTTCACCTTGGTTCTCCTTGAGCAACTTAGTTGCTTCTCCTTGCTGATTTTGTATCAGTCTTATGCGAGCCATCTCGACATCTTTGTCATTGATTTTCGTCTACATCCTTCTCACTATTTCCCTTATATTTATCAACTTTGCCTCATGCTTCTTCAAATTTCTATCCAACCTTTCATAATCAACATATACCTCCTTTTGGGTGGCCTTGGCTAGGACCACCTTTTCACATAGATAAGTTTTTTTTAAATCTAGACCCATGGCTCTGATGTCGTAATCCTCCATTTATATTTTCCCTTGGGCTTGGACACGAGCGAATTCATGGTAGTGATCATTAGAGAATTCTGCTCTTTATTGAAGCAAGCTTTAATCTTCTTGGTAGTTGGCTAGGCGATGTTCTTTAACTGTCGTTTATGATTTCTGGCCTATCGATATTGCTTGGTTGCATCGAAACACTCTTGGAGACTCTGAGGGGTATCAATTCTTTGTGTGGAAATGGAAGCACCTGGAGGGAGACCAAAAAGGGTGATGGAAGGAGAGACCTCAGATGTATGAGAATGTGGGGAGGAAAATGGGAGTGTAATCATGGAAAATGGTGGGATACCAAATTAAGTTCGGGCAAGGGGAAAACCAGTCGGGGTGAAAAGAGAAACAGGAAAAAGTAGAGATGTTTTCCCAAAAGCAGATGGACCTGGAGTGATGGGCAACATGGATGTTTCAGCTCGTTCAATGTGGGCCCTTGATAGGGTGATCAAAGAATCAATAGTGGCCGAGGTGAATGCTGCTCATTTGGTGCACGAGGTTATTTCACAAGGTTCATTATTGAAAATGGTTGGTGGTACATTAAGGACCAAAAGATTGAGGGTCCATGGATGGAGGATTCTTCTCCACAGATGGGGGCAGAGGATTAACCGAAGATACAGAGGCATAAAGAAGAGTGAAACTTACCTGGGCCATGATGGCTAAAACACCTTGAAAAACATACTCCACTTCTTCTTCTCCTCTAGATGATACACTAGGTCCACCCAGATCTTGGACTCTCTTCCTCTTTGCACGAACAAAACTAGTACATTCTGATCCTTTGGTGATCGATCCCGCTGAAATTTAGCCTTCGATAACCACAACAGACCTTCCCGATGACCATTGGGTTCTTTTCCCTTTGCTTCATGGACTGAATGAGGACATGATTTGTGAGTCCTTTTGCCTCAATCCTTTCCTTTTTTCTAATTCTTGGGGCTGGGAAGCATGGTATGAAAGTTCCTCTAGTTCAATCTCATGACTTGTCTCTGGATTTGTATTATCAGTATCGACCTCTTCATCGTAAACCTCATCAAACCTTTCATCATATGGCCACAACTTTTCATACGCATTGGGGCACCTCATCTCTTGTTGGAACCTACAAAAATCTTCCCTCTTCCTTTCCGACCATCCCAAGCATTTCAATTGCGTGCTAAGGGGTTTACCCATTGGGAGGTTCCTCTGATACTCCACCTGTGCTACATAGAAATTCAGCCATGCTGGTCGTTTGGATGGTATCCAGGCCAAGTCGATGTATACTTTTGGCCTTTTCTGAGTCATATTTTTCCTCAACTCAAAATACTCCTAATTCTCATGTTTCAAAGTCGGGAGGTGCCTTGTTGGATTTTAGTCCCATGTGTAACAAATTAGAACCAAGCCTAAGATTGCCAATTTTTTTATAAGCTCACCCTCTGCCTTCCACTTTGTCAGTGTTACATGACTATTGGAAATGTTAAGGGGGACTGGGTATAGCTTTGTCTTTTTCCTTTCGGTGCCATAGGCGTTGTCAATAAGGGTTTCCTGACGACATGTCTCCAAAGCGAAAACTCTATTGGTTACAAATTTGGGGAGTCTGAAAGGTTCCCCGACGAAACCATGGAATTTGATAAATGTAAAATCCTCACCCAGGAAATAATCCACCAGGGTCTACGAAATCTGCATCCATTGCAAGACCTCAGGAGAGAAATAGCCCGTAGGGCATGGGAGAAAATCTTGAAGTACTGTTCTCATAAAATGATCCACAAACCAGTAGTAATCCCATGTTCTTGAAAGTACATGATTCCATACATAAATTGGCTAATAGAAACCCTTTACATCGAACCTAAACAATGACAGACTTCTCTCCAGAAACTCAAAATTTTGATGCAAAATCAAGTGAACCAAGAAAGAAGAATACCTGAATTTATAGTTAGTATCATAGGTCCTCAATTGCTCTAGCATCCCTCTGGCTACTGCATCAACAAAATTTTAATATTTCTAAACTTTCTCCCTTTTAAGCATGAAAGCTAGGCCCATCTTAAAGGGATGGACTTCTTCTTCATCATCAAGACTGTAAATCCATGCCAACATTAAGAAAATAGACTATGTATCCTTCTTGAATTTTTTGCACGCAAGAGGAAAATAAAAAGGATCTCTCTCTAGTCTTTCCTTTGTTTCATCTTTATAAAAACTTCCCTTCTTGTTTATTGTATCCTAGAAACCTTACATTTCTTCCTTATTAAAACATTTGGCGCCCCAAGTTGTAGGGATACACAAAATATCCCATATGGCCACTGTAGAAATTGTAACCTTGATCTTGTTGCCGGTAATAAATCTTGTCTCCTTGTTGAATCTTTTGACACATGCGTCTACTAGTTTAGGGCATGGGTGCACGATGGGCAACATGAACTGTGGCAAACCATAATTCCAAAGACGAGACACAAAATGTTTAGATGACCCATGCTGATTCATTCTTTGAAATGCCCCCTCCCTAAGGCTCTTAGGGTTAGTCGCCAACTTTGGGTCAAAAATATTGTCGGTGAAATCCTGCACCGCCTCTTTTTTGACACGATTATCTTGTTGCACTGATTTAGTGTAATCAAACTGTTGTTCTTCCAATGTTGGAACATTGGTGAATGAATTCCTCCCAAATATGTCAGTGTAACCTGGCCTCTTAGACAAGGCTCAATCCTTTCTACCAGATATTGATGCTTCCACCATGTCTATATCGAGAAGTTGCAGAGAGTTTCTTCAATAAAATGACCACTTGCCTTTTTCTACTTAGAAAAATCTGCATTTGGGTGCAGTAAATTCCTTAGCACGTGCATGCAGTTAATTAAGGCTCTGCCATTACTACTAGTCCACTAAATGCTACCATTGAGGAAATACGTGTGGATTTGAGATCCGTATCCCTCGGGAATGCCAAAAACACCGTGAGAATGGAATTAGTACATTCTCCTTGTTGTCTCTTTTCACAAATAATCTCATTGCATTGGAAAGCATGATTTTAGCTATGAGAAACATGCTTAAGTAGTGCAAGGTACCTTTGAAAAGATGCGCCCATTTAATTTGTCAGAATTTAACGCATTAACCCATGTCTTTTCATATAAGCAACTAGCTGGTGTTGATGATGGCAAAGGACACATGTTGACAATCAGCCTATGTGAGTATTTACTCCCAATGCCCACATTTAATTTTCAAGACCTCTCGTCAAATTTTATGTATGATTTCTCCTGCCCTCCGGTTGCTTTGGTATTTCCTCTGTTTCCATTCGACCAAAAATAGACTTCCCGTTGGTTGGGTTCATCGGCACATATTTTCTATAAATAGCTATGCTACCTTATTACAATATTCATTCAAAAAATACTCTTTTAAGTTTAGCAAGCTTTTCTTGCTATCTCCCATTCTGCTACAATTTACTGCTCTATCATAATTTCAGATGGCTTAGGGACTCTTGTTCAACTTCTACCATGGAGGCCACAATACACCTTTGTGGGGGAGGTCACATGTGACAAAATTAAGCGTTCGGTGAAGAAGTGTGACCGCCTTGGTATCATTGTGTTCAAGTGGGTAGTCAACCTGAACTATATTGATGGTAAAAACTAGTTGAGAAGCAATTGCAACATCATTTCTCACTTTATCTCCTCCCCACTCGACCTGGGCATTTCCAAGCCTATGATAATTGAATTGTTACAACAAATGTTTGACTTTGTATTCCTAGAAGGGCTCAACAAAATCATGCAAGTGGCTATCCCTAGGGTGGGTATTTTGAGCACCATGGACATTTGCAGGAATGTCGACTATGGGATAGACATGTGATGTAGAGTAGGGGTGGAGGTTGTCTAATCAATCCCAATTCAATCAACCTTGACCAAATTTTCCACTATGAATTCCCTAACTTGATGTTTGTTCACAAATTCCCCAGTCTTGCTCTTAGCACTCCCAAAAGACAAAAACATACACAATTTCCAAATGAAGTGGAAACTCCGAAAAAAAAACATAGTTTCAAGTACCCTTTTTAGCCTTCTTCAACATACCAAGAAAACACATGAGGTTGTTTTGAAAAGTATCCTTCTAATTTTGACTGTCTCGCTGCTACAAGGCCCAATTAGGCTTGCTTTCAAGAGGGTTTATTGGTTCTTAGCTCTCCTAGCCTCAAATCCCTTCAAAAACACCTTAAAAAATTCATTTAGGGCCTATACATACTTCCCAAACCGACTTCCACTCTTTACCAATGCTTTTTCATCAAACCCTAACCCCTGGTCATCAATTTAAGCCAAAAAACCATGAAATATCAACTAGGGCATCAACATAATGTTATCAAACCCTATCCTCTGCTCTTGAAACCTTCATAGAAATTTAGACCTATCTAAATGAACCCATTCCACCAAATTTTCAAGCAATTCTACTGATGGAATGGGTCACAAATACATTTTTTTACACTCTCAAACCCTCCAAACAGGGTTTCTAGGCATATTTTGGTATTTTGCTTCTAACTTCCTCAAACGATGAGGAAATCAATTGAAATAGGTTCCAAATGAAAGCTAATACATTAAAATTTCAATTCCAATTCATAAAAGTTCAATCCAAGGCTGTACTAGGCCGTACCACACTTTATAACAACAAATTATGAAGAAAAATGCAGGGACAACATAAATTTTAATATTCAAATTTGAAATTTACAACTTCCAACCATTCACCAACATGTAATAATTCTTTTAAAAGAATCTCCAAACCTTCCCCAACCGAAAAAAACTAACTCCTAACCTTCCTTCATCATTTGACTCTTCATCTTCCCATTCTTGCATTTTTGCATTTTTTGTACATGACAACATTTACAAGATTGACAACTTTTGACAACCCACCTATCTATCATAGCTAGAAACCTAACAATCACTCAAATACATTTAACATGGTGCAAATATGACCTTATTACAAAGGAAAATCAACCATCAATCCAAAATGACAAAATTGCCTCATAGAGGCAAGAAATCAACCAGGTGCTCCTACACCAACATGGCCTAGTTGCCATTCCTTTCTGACTTCTGCACCATGGAACTTGATGGGAATTACTTGATGTATCTACTGGTGGCCACCTACCAGATGCAGGAGTATGGTGTGGAATGCATTTCTAGGATGGATTGGAAGAAACATTTGAAGTTTCTGGTATACAACCGTGGCAATGAGAATTGAGGTCCATGTTGTGTTGAGCCTGCGTGTGCTTTGTGTTCACCCCCCTTTTCACTTGGAAGAAGAAGAAGAAGAACCCGATGACGAGCTGCTTCGACTATGTAACAACGACTGGAGCCTTAACTTTTATTTTTTTTTGCACGTTGCCTCCTTTTTGCTTTATGACTCTTTTTGGGTTTGCTCGAGAGGGCTTCATGTATAAATCGGAGCCTTGGGCTTGTATTACACTATAATTTTTTTGATGAATATAGTATAATACAATACTTTTCCACTTATTTTGTGTTATTCTCATAGCTTATTTTCAAAATTAAAACATTTTTTACAATTTTTTTTACATATGGTACATAACTGTGAATGTTTTTAAAGAACTTGCACATTAATGGAACAATTTTAGATAAATATTGTTCACTGATATATCCAGAACATTACCTTCCAATATATCTTCAAGCTCATACACATTATTTTCCTTGCATGCATTGATATGAAAGGGTCCCTTCCATAGCGCTTGAAATTTTATATGTTGTCTTGGCTTCACAATGCGCTCCTCGTGCTTTAATACCAAACTCCCTTCTCTGAAATCTGGGTTGGAGTTCTTTTTGTCGAACCATCACTTTACTCTCTGTTGGAAACTGATGATGGCCCCATAAGCCTTTTCTCTATCCTCCTCGATTTTGAGGAGTTCCACCAACCTTACTTCCATTCCACCGCTTTCTTCAGTCTCCAAGGCTTTTAGTAGTTGCAAGGAAGAGATCTCTATGGAAACAAGTAGAACCACCTCTTTTTCATATACCAGTTCATAAGGAGAGGCCTTCAAGATTTGCTTGGGTGTAATCCATTCTACCCACAGAGCAACTCATAGATGCTTATGCCAATCCATTTGTCGCTCTGACCCAATGCACTTGATTAACCTAATTAGGTTTTTGTTGGTTGACTCTGCTAACCCATTTCCTTGTGAATAGTAATTTGATGAAGTTTTAAGGTAAAACCCATGTTTGATAGAAAAATATGACATCCCCAAACCTACAAAATCTCATGCATTGTCAGATATGATGGTTTTTGGCGAACCAAATCTGGTTACCAACTCTTCAAGGAAGTTGACTATCTTGCCCTCTATAGCATTTTTTAGGGCGATGACCTCCATCCACCTTGTGAAGTAGTTGGTCACCATAAGGATCCCGTTATGGCCAACACTGGAAATAGGATCTATCATCCCGATGAAATCTAAGCCCCATTGAGCAAAGGGTTCCTCAATTACAATTGGGCTCAATGACAAGGAAAAATTCTTTCTTTTGCCAACAAAATATTGGCACTGAGTACACTTTTGCACCAAATGGTGTGCTTCAGAAAATATGGAAGGCCAATAATACTCTACTCGCATTATCTTTAAGGTGGTAGCCTGGTTTGAGAAGTTTCCACCCTTTGAACTGCTATGAAACTCATTAAAAGCTCTTCCTGCTTGTGGCTTATTGAAGCATTAGAGTGGGACTGTTGTCAAATAAGGTTTGCACCCCTGCTATAGCTATGAATTGTAGCAACCTATTGACACATGGGAACACTTCGAGGTTGTGGGTGACCAGGGAATGAAGTGGACCTCTAGATTATGGGCTGGTTCCCTTTGAATCTTCTTGTAAAACCAATTTTAGTAACAGGTGAAAAGGGGTAGAAGGACCAATGCATAAACTAAAAAAAATGGTGATACACCTAAGGTAAGAAATTTTGACAAAAGTTGAAACTCATAAAAAACTCAATAGAACTAAACAATCTCACAAAACATAAACATATGCCTGCAAAAATGATTATATGTAAGGCTTTGACTATTCTAATGCTCAAACACAAGGAAACCAAGGATGTTTTCACAAATATAAAAGAAAGAAAAAGAGATCACTAACATAAACCTGCACTATGACAACATTCTTTGCATCCAACATTGAAGGAATTTGATAAAATAAAGGATAACACAGAAATTTATCATGCAATTCACAACTAATATTGAAACAACAAATAAAATAGGTGAAGGAAATGATTTTCTATTGAGGAAAAATGAGTATCTGTATTACAAGAGCCGAAAAATCATGAGTTACAAAGTGAGAAGCATGTGCCTCAACAATCTCCAAACTAAGAACTAACCCCTCCACTGAAAGAAAATAGAGACTTATATAAATTGTCTTCAAAATTCGAAATTGAATTTTGGCTCCAAAATCACATGTGTTGTCAAATCTCTCCTCCAAACAAGGCATGCAATGCCAACAAACTCCAACAAGAGTTGTCCAAGTTTCACCAACTTGGTGAGCCGTATGCAAACAAACACCCCTACAAATCAGGTTCAAAACTGAAAGTATCAAGCTGTCATGTGCCTCAAAACACTCCTTGATTGCAATCCAATCAATCCAAACTCATAACTGAAGGTGATTTCCTGATTTAGGGCTTCAAAATCCTAATTTCCCTCCAACATGTTGGCATAAATCTCTCCATTATCTCCAAGATCCTAGCAAGTCATCAAGACTTCATTTTGAACTCCCATTTGACTTAGCCTTTGAGAAATGTAATAAAGGTGTTTTGCATTCAATAATAACATTTATTTAAAGGTGATTTATGATATCACTTTAAATAAATATTTTACAATATGATTAATGCAAAATAAAAAAACCTCCTAATAAATCAAATTTACCTAAGACATTACCATTCCTTGCATTTTATAAATAACATTATTTTAAAAGTGATTATAAACTATCACTTTAAAAAAAAAATGTTTTACAAAATGAAAAATGCAAAAGAAAATAAAAGTCCCAATGGAAGGATTTATTAACCAAGACCTCTTAAGTATTTATGAAAAACTTAAATGAAAAATAAGGCAAATCAAAAAGCCACGACCCAGCAAAATGAATAAAGGGTTTTAAAAAAAAAAAAAATCTTAAGGCAAAGATGCCTCCTCTCCTTCATCGAATTTTATTAGGGTTATAACCCTAATTCGAATGTATTCACTTTACTTCGTTTGGTTCATTTGCTATTGGCTGAAAGGAGCACCGCCACCATGGATAAAACCCTACGCTGAGTTCTGAAGATGAAATTCGTGCCTCTATACACCATTCTGGAAGATTTTCTGAAGGCTTGAACTTGGTAAGTTTGGTCTTTTGTTGAATCTAGAAGTTTTCTTGTTCTGGAAGCTTTAGCCGCGACTGTGGCATATTTTTAATGTATTTCCCAGAATTACAAATGTTCTTCCTCATTTTTTCTGTATGTATTTCCTTTAGAAGGAATGAGAAGGCCGCCATTATGAAACTCTTAATAGATTTGTATCAGAAAATAATAGGGAAGTTGACTGCTGCGAATCTGGAGATTTCTCTCATGCATTTTCTTGAGAAACTCGCTTCTGCTTTTACTCTTTTCCTATCCGCCATTTACTTGATGATTCTGAGAAATGAAAAGAAGATAAGTTTCTTTCTTGTCTTAGAAACTAGAAACTTAGAAGACTTTGTGTATTTAAAAATCTTCTATGAGCTTGTAGCCATGACCATCTACTCTTCAGCTGCTTTTATATTTTAGGCTTCATAATTCCATGTTGCAGGCCACCATGGATATTCTCTAGCTGAGTCTTTCGAGCTGAATATTTTTCATTTCTTAAAGCTCTTGGGCACGACCCTATGGAGTGTATTTTTGGTCGATGGTTTCACCTCATACAACTGGGTATTAGTTTCTCTTGGTCACCATGATGAGCCCTGGATTGGCTTCTATAAACTTCACCAATATAAACTTCCTAGAGATGAATAGAAGAATAAAATTATTTTCTCTGTGAAAATTTATACTTGAGAGCTCAAATCTTGTCATATGGTTTTTTCAAAATTTGCTTTGTCTCAAATAAAGCTCCAAATTTCAATGCATCTAGTTCCTGGTTCTGAAATCTTAATATTAAGAATTTCCTATGACAAAGATGATCCAAAATACCATTTTTCTTTTGCATAAATTTTCTAAAGAATCTTCTATGGTTGCCCCCTTTTATTTTTGATATGCAAGTTTACGTACCTTTGCTCTGTGACTAAAATGTGATTTTTTATCCATCTAAGTAATGATGTTCAAGAGATAAAGGTTCTTTTTGATATCACATCACAAAATTCTGCAAATGGCATAACTGCATAAACCATGAAATCTGAAAACAATGCATTCTGGAGATGAAAATAACCTGCAACACTGATGTTATTTACTCTTTGCATACCTATTTGAATGAATTTTCCAGAATATCTGTAGAACACAATACATATTTTCATGATGTTCATATTGCTTATATCATTGCTATGAGCTAGGCTCAACCCTTGTGGGAGCCACATTTAACCCCACTCATTTTGAAAATCAATTAACAACAACATTGCATTTCCTGTTCCTGCACATGACACAAACAAATTAGTAAAAATAGTGGATTAAATGATTCCTTTTGATGATCTGCTTTTCAAGGTTAATCATCTAGTAAATGCATGATAAAGTGAGATTACATCTCTGTTGGTAATGTAGGGATAAGGTAGAATGCAATTCTTCATTGCTCTAACACCACCCTTCACAATTTTGCAGGTAAACCTTAGAGCTCGAGTTGAATGTGACATAAGAGTTGAACCAATATCAACACAACTTCGACAATGATTCATCATTCCAGGCAATGACAAATCACCTTCTCTCCTTGTTCTTACCTTATTTTTAGTTGTGTGATATTCATTTTATTTTTTTTATTCATCATTTGATTAAGAAATCAAATCAGGCTACTCCCACGGCTTGTGTGGGACTTCAGTTTTTTACAATATGAATAAAAACAACATTACTTTGCAAACTTATGAATTTCTCTATTACAAATATTTGCATAATAACACTTGAAATTCACAAGTAATCAAATCCTAGAATATGATGAATACGTAGGCAAATTTTTTTTACCTTCCTGAGATGAATGCAATTCAACTCTACCTATTTTCAGCTGAAGCTAAAAATAGGTAACAAGTACATCATTATAAACCTTTTAAATGAGATACCTTCAATTAATACTTACCTGGTGCCTTGTAGTCGCTAGTATCACCTTTTGTGAGAGGTAAGGTTGGTTGGGTACTACCCCTTTTACATATGTTGCGTTCGATCCGTCACCCAAGACTTGTCGAACTCAAACTGATTTGCCTAAAATTGATCAATCTCTTTCTTAGCTACAAAACTTGATTCATGTGCAAGATATTTGCACAAACCTCTTCCCCGAACCAGCTTGGTTGGTCTAATGTCGACATCATACTCCAAGATCTTGGTGATCAAGTTTGCTCTGTTCTCGGTAATCTTGACTTCGGTGATATACTCCCCCACACTGGGATGTGCGATCAGAATGGGGATTCTATTGGCCGACATCACTTGTCAAAGTTTTTTTAGGATTTTAACAATGGAAAAGATCTATTTTAAAACAAAATTGTACCTAGTTTCATATCCTTTAAGAGCTCTTGAGTGAAATGTGATAGGATGCTCTTCGTTATTTCCTTCATCCCTCTGAGTGAGTACTGAAGCTATGCTATGTTGAATATTGTATACATAGAGTATAATATCTCTAGAAAAGTCCAAGTTAGCCAGCACCAGAGCGATAGAGATAGCTACCTTTATCTACTCGAAAGCTACTTTTCCTTTGAGCATCCATTTGAACATTGGGTTCTTTTTGAGCATCAACATGATAAGTCTCGTGATGCCTGCAAAATCTGAAATGAATCAGCTGAAAAAGTTGATCTTTCCTAGAAAAGAATGTAGCCCTTTCTAATTCACTGGTAGGGGTAACTCCATTATAGATCTCACCCTTTCAGGGTCTATTTCTATTCCCTCCTTTGATATTACAAAACCAAGTAACTTACCTTAGGGTACTCCAAAAAAACATTTTTTGGGATTTAAGGAAATTCTGAACCGTTGACATTTCTGGAAAACCTTTTCTAGATGATGAAAGTGATCATCCTTTGAATTTGAAAAGACCATTAGGTCATCTAGATATATTAAAATAATCTGATTAATCAACCCTCTGAAAGCAATATCCATTGCTCGTTGAAAAGTCGAACCAACGTTTGAAAGTCTGAAGGGCATCTTTGCATATGCAAAAATTCCCCACTTAGTGGTAAATGTTGTTTTATGTTGGTCACCTTCCTTTACATATACCTAGTTATAGCCCGAAAAATTGTTGAGCAATGAGAACATCTCTAATCTAGCCGCACTCTGCAAAATCTGCTCCATTGATGGAAAAGGGCAGTGGTTTTCGAGCGATGCTTTATTCAAATCGCTGAAATTAACATAGATTCTAATATTTCCATTATTTTTTTGAATCAGTACTAGATTAGACACCCAGGTGGACTGCTTAATCAGATATATGATCCTTGATTCGATCAATTTTGTGAGCTCTTGTGCCATCAACGCTTCGATCTTTGGATTGATTGGTCTTTGTTTTTTATGAACGGGCTTTGATCCTTCACACAAGTCAATAGTATGTTGAATTATTCCCGGATCATACCCTCTAAGATCATCATAGGTCCAAGCTATGATCCTATCATATCTAGAACATAGATACTTTAGTCTTTCCTTATCCTCCTATGGAACGTCCCTTCCGACTTTTAATTTTCTGCCACTTCTGACATCAAGTTCTTCATAATCCCTCATGTCTATAGTAAACCTCTATTTTCTATTTCTTGTGTCTTCATAGTTGAAAAGACTTTCAAGGGAAATTAATCCTTTAGGAAGCTTATTTCCTTTCAATTGGATAATCTGCTCTTCAAAAGATTATGCTCTTGGATGTGAATAGTTAGAAGCTCCTCCTAATTTCTATAAAATGAAGGCAATCTGAATATCATCCTCAAACACTTGCAATTTTTGATCATTGTAAGGAATTTCTAGTTAGACAATGATTTGTATTGCATTATGCTTTGTTGTAGAATCATAAACCGGCTCAAATTGTGAACCGATTGAAGCCATCCGATTGGCGACACTATTTTGAGATTGGGTAATGCCTTGTTTATTAAAAGCTTCAAAAATATCAATCAAATCCCATATCCGATGTTTGTACAACTTCATTCTTATATTCTTTGTAGTTGGTTGCCCATGAACCTATCTTACAACCAAATTTGAATCTTTGAATGCTTGCATTCTCTTTAGACCCATTCGCTCTACATGAATCAGCCCGTGAACCAAGGCTTCATATTCCGCATCATTGTTCAAGCATGAGAATTGGAAATAATAAACCTTGAAGGCCTCTGATCCTGTCGGAGACACTGGTCAGACACCTGCTCCAAAACTAACTTTGCATTTGGTGTCATCAAAATATAACATCCATAGACGGTTGTCACCTGCATGATCATATTCTTCGTAGAGGTTTGCGTTCACATGGTTCAATATGGTGGACTTGGGAGAGCTATGGTGACATGTTATCAGAGACCATGCAATACTTTGTTTTGCATGTGTGGATCATTGTGATTGTTCTTTGTTACTACATGGTTGAGTTAATGGCCACACATTTGTATAAGTGTTTATTGGTAGACTTGGTATGCCATGATCTATTTTTCAGATTTGACATTACCCATGTAGTGGGAGTTCCTATATGTGTATGTTCTTCATTGACAGGTTTTATATAGGGAGTTTGTGATTGTAGTTTATGGGTTGGATATGTTGTTGGAATGAGTTTTGATGATGTTTTAGATACCTTTTGAGGTATGGATAATTGGATGGATTAGCAATTGTTGTGGTTTATTTTTCTAGTCATGTGAGTATTTTAATTAGATGCTAACAATTAGTTGTGGTTATTGTTCTAAATATTTTGGAACATTCATGTTTGATCTTGTTCTTGGAGGAATTTTCAACATTAAAGTTGTGTTTTTGTAACATGAGTGAAGTTGGGTACATTGATGCTTCTATTAATCTCGTGAACACAATGGAGTTGTGATAATAACTTATAACCTTCATTATCACTTGGATTTGATGCTTGTGTTCTTTGGGTTGGTGCATATTCACCTTGGCTTATTTATTTTCTTCCATAAGTGACATGTTGGAGGACGATAGGAGTTCTTGATTGATATGGTGGACATCTTCGATGTTATTGCATGTATCTTGTTAATGCATGAGAGCATGTTGGATATTAATTCGGTTTCATGGATGAGTGTGATGATGCTATATTATTTGGATCCTAGGAGTTGAAATCATGTTGTTTCCATTGGCTCTTCAGATGGTGTTCTAGTTCCAAGAGCCTTGCGGCCTTGAGCAGTTAATTGCAGTAGACTCTTGGCAGGTCTTCAACAAGTGGGAGAATGTTGGGATTAAGGTGTCTGAACCTTTGAGTCCTAGCATTAATTAAATGATTATTAGGTGCATATTAGTTTATCCTAATGTATTAAACTTCCTAAGTTTGCATTCACTTTTTGGGTCCTATTGTTGAGATGACATCTTACATGGAAGGTGATGACATATGACAAGATCCCTATTTTTTAGAAAAATGGCACCCACTTTAGGAGGGCCTATTCTATAGGAGGATAATATCACATATCTCCATATTGGTGAAAAAATATTTTGGAAAGTTCCTATATTGACTCAGGAGTCACAATTAGTTGTTACTATATCATAATTGAAGAGCAATAAATTAATTTTTTCAAGGATTTTTTTGTTGTAGTCACCCAAGATATGGATAAGATGTTTTTCCTGGATATAGGCACCTAAGATTAGGATGAGGTTAATTTGAATTAACAAATTGATTTTAAAGACATATTTTTTGAGATTTTATAGAAGATTGGGGATGCTTTTTTAGGCCTCTACCTTGGTGCTCTATAAATATGAGAATTTGATTGAGGAGTTGTGCAGAGAATTTTTCATTATAGGTTTATGTTGTTAGATTTCCTCCAGAGAAGAGGAATATGTAAATATGCATGTTAAGGCTTAGAGCTTGGAAGTTTACTCTAATAGTTTTTTTTGTAGATTAATACATTGGTTCAATACTTTGGAGTGTGCGATTTTTTACCTGAAAGGGTTTTCCACATGTATATTGGTGTTTCTTATCTTCTATCTTTTATTATTCTATTTTTCTTCTTTCACGGTCTTAAAGTGGTAATTTACATTGAAAGGAAGTCGGGTGAGTGGAAATAGCTTCCTACACTAACCTAAGTAGGGGAGAGTTAGTAAATTTTCTTTTAACACCTTATTCAATTACATAAATAGAAACACATATAGATAATAGAAGGTAAAAAAAAAAAGAACACATAAAACAAACAACACCAAATATACGTGGGGAAAACCCTTTCAAGTAAAAAAATGCCACCCTCCAAAATCACAATACTACTATATTATCTTAAATAAAGATTACCATGCAACCCCAAGTACAACGCTTCTTGAATAAGTGTTTCAAAAAAACCACCTATTTTGGAGTTAATCTAGAAACACTTCATTACCTGCAAACAAACTATGCATTCTACAATGCAAGGCATCTAATATATAGAAAGATACAAGAAACACGAAGCATCTAGGAGAGGATGGGAATTCAACTCCACATGGCACAATCTTCCATTCCATAACATGCATTTGGAAACATGTAACATATTCCATTACACCCCTTCGATTTTTCATAACATACAAATATTCCTTCCTCAAGCTTGGGCACCCAAAATATGCTAAAAATAGGCTATGATAGATGCCTTACACATTTTACAGCTGTCATAGAATCGTTCATAACTGAAAACACTTACAACTGTAAGAGAACTTAACATAACTAACCAAGAATACTCGATTCTCTTACAACCTACCATAAACCAACTTAGGCACCAACTTTCTCCATGCAAAAGGATACCTTATGACACATCATAAGTTGTTCATAAATTTTCGTAGGTCCAAGATTCCAAAGTGGGACACCTACCTCCACTTGGGATGATGATGTGTCATCCAGTCACCTCCAACAAGGATGCCACCCAGCCAATGGGTCCCAATTGATGACAAGACAATGTAGGCAGTTAAATAATACATACAAATACAATAATACATTAAATTAATCAGTATTAGGACTCTAAGGTTGAGACACCTTAATCCCGACATTCTCCCACTTGTTAAAGACCTGCCTAGGGTCATATGAAATCATCTATTCAGGGCCCCAAGGCCCATGGAATCAAAACACCATTTGAACTTCTATGTACTTTCTGGTTTTGTTAGTGCATCTGCAAAATTTACCAAAGTGTCAACCTTTTCCGAGTCCACCTTTCCATATTCTACCATAACACAAACAAAATTATGTTAGAGTAATAAGTTATTACACTTAATTAATTATATCATACTGGTTAATTAATTAAGTCACTTATTCCTTTAGGTACTTAATCTAAACTTAGGCACATTAATAATTGATTAATTATTAAGTGTGCACACTAGGGTTTCCCTTTTAGGGTTTCTTGATCTCCTTCATAAGGATTGATCTCTTTGTAATAATTGATTCTCAATAATGCATTTTTACTTTAAGGTTTACAGAACATCTTCTTTGGTTTTGCATGTCTTTTGCATGTGATAGGTGATTGCATGCAGGTGATCTTGGTTTCTAACATGGTATCAGAGCTCCAGAGCCGCAGCTGCTTGTTTGTGATCTAAAGATATGGCCTTTCAATGAGTTTCAAGTGAAAGGGTTTTGATAGGCATCTTTTTTGCAAGATCTGGGGGTAGCCAATTTTTCGGAGCATTTTGAGCCCAAATGGAGGTCACCATCATGTTCATACTCCTAGCCCTCTCCATCAACATTTTGTTCATCCTCTTTGCAACTCCATTTTTCTATGAAAAAAATAATTCTAGAGTTTCCTCTAGTTTTTTAGCATTGATCTTTTATTCATATATTTTCAATTGACTTATGTGGAGAAAAAACTATGCATGTTATATTATGATATAGTTTCTACACCAATAGACATTTTGTTTTAGATTATGTTCTTTTTTGTTGGTCTACATGAGATCACATGTCCTAAGTTGCATTACAATAAGGTGATATGATCAAAACTCAAACAATTTCAAATGATATTAAACATTATAATTTTATAAAAATAAAATTTGGGTTCACATGTTTTGTTGTAATTTTATAAAACATGCTGATAAAACTCATTATGACTGCTACCATTGAAGAAGGTTAATGTTCTCATGAAATATCTAAAACATGGACTTTGTTTCGCGTGTGTGCAAATCCAATCCTTATAAGTCCAATTAATTCATGATCTTAAGATCAAGGCTATCAAATTTGAATTTGAAGCAACACATATGTGCTACATGCTTTATTTATTTATTTAAAAAAATTGTTCACATGTTAACATATTTCCTTTTTGCAAGTAATGTGTGCACACTCCTTTTAATTTTTTAATTTTTTAGGGCATAGGTGCTTCGACATGATAACTACCAAGGCTAGTTAAAAGGTTCCAAGTAAACAATTTTCAATTATGTGTATTTGGCACCTTTAAATATGCACTCTTTAACAAGTGACATTTTCATTGTACATTTTTTAAAAATATGACACTAAAATTCATTATGATTATCTTTAAAGTAGTTTACTATTTTATTAAATATCTCAAACTTTGAATTTTTTGCATACATGCATACCCAATCCTTAGGCTCAAAACTATAATCGATTTAATACAAACCTAAAACTAAGGATTTCAAATCTGAATTTGAAGTAAAACTTGTTACATATTTGTTTATTTTTTGAATAATGAGTGCATGCACTAACATTTTATGCCATAATTTCCAAACAATGTGTATGCATTATTTTTAATTAATTTTCATAACTTTAGGGCATACATACTTCAACACATGGTAATTACCAAGCCTTGTTAAACATTATAGTTATAATATATTCAATGATGTGTACGTGACTCCTTCAAATGCACATTAAATATGGATAGAGGATATTTTGTATACACTATCACTATTCATGTTCACCTATCTAGAAAAATGCTTTTGATCAACAATGCTATTGAGTTGTGGTACCCCTATAGTTTTATCAAATTTTATTGAAGTATGTACCTTATAATAGTTATTTTTAGTGAAATTCAAACTAGAGTTTGCAATGATTGGTGTTTGAATCTAGTATAAACATTTTTCACATTTGTAGAGATAATAATCATGTATTCCAATTGAAATAAAAACTAATTCAAGGGTTCATTTTATTTTTCATGCTAGAATAAAATGCACTCAATATTTTCCCTTTCCAATGTTAATTAGTTGTACTTGAAAAAAATGGATTTAAGGATTTTTCTTCTTTGATAGGACATGATTGGGGTATGATTTAGAAGTTTTATCTTTTTTTTATGGCTTCTTCGTAGAGGTTTGTGTTCACATGGTTCAATATGGTGGACATGGGAGAGTTATGGTAACATGTTATCAGAGACTATGCAACAATTTTTGTTGCATGTGTGGATCATTGTGATTATTCATTGTTACTACATGGTTTAATTACTAGCCAAACCTTGGTATAACTGTTGATTGGTAGACTTTGTATACCATGATCTATTTTTAGATTTGACATTACCCATGTAGTGGGAGTTTCTAGATGTGTATGTTCTTCATTGATAGGTTTTATATAGGGAACTTGTGATTGTAGTTTATGGGTTGGATACGTTGTTGGAATGAGTTCTAATGATTTTTTAGATACCTTTTGATATATGGATAATTGGATGGATTAGCAGTTGTTGTGGTTTCTTTTTCCAGTCATGTGAATATTTTAGTTAGATGTTAACAATCAGTTGTGGTTGTTGTTCTAAACATTTTGAAATATTCATGTTTGATCTTGTTCTTCGAGGAATTTTCAACTTTAGAGTTGTGTTTTGGTAACATGAGTGAAGTTGGGTACATTGGTGCTTCTATTAATCTCGTTAACACAGTGGAGTTGTGATAATAACTTATAGCCTTCGTTATCGCTTGGATTTGATGCTTGTGTTCTTTAGGTTGGTGTATATTCACCTTGGCTTATTTATTTTCTTCCATAAGTGACATGTTGGAGGACAATAGGAGTTCTTGCTTGATATGGTGGACATCTTCGATGTTATTGCAAGTATCTTGTTAATGCACGAGAGCATGTTGGATATGAATTGGGTTTCATGGATGAGTGTGATGATGTTGTATTATTTGTATCCTAGCAGTTGAAATTATGTTGTTTCCATTGGCTCTTTAGATGGTGTTCTAGTTCCATGAGCCTTGCGGCCTTGAGCAGTTAATTGTATTAGACTCTTGATAGGTCTTCAACAAGTGGGAGAATGTTGGGATTAAGGTGTCTCAACCTTTGAGTCCTAGAATTAATTAAATTATTATTAGGTGTATATTATTTTATCCTAATGTATTAAACTTCCTAAGTTTCCATTCAATTTTTAGGTCCTATTGTTGAGATGACATCCTACATGGCAGGTGATGACATATGGCAAGATCCCTAGTTTTTAGGAAATTGGCACCCACTTTAGGAGCTCCTATTTTATAGGAGGATAATGTCACATATATCCATATTGATGAAAACTTATTTTGGAAAGTTCCTATATACGCTTGGGAGTCACAATTAGTTGTTACTATATAATAATTGAAGAGGAACAAATCATTTTTTTTGGTTTTATTTGTTTTAGTCGCCCAAGATATGGATAAGATTTTTTTATTGGATATAGGCACCTAAGATGAGGATGCAGTTATTTTGACTTAACAGATTGATTTTAAAGCTCACGCTTTTTGAACTTTAGTAGATATTAGATTTGTAGAAGATTGGGGATGCTTTTTTAGGCCTCTATCTTGGTGCTCTATAAATATGAGATTTTGATTGAGGAGTTGTGTGGAGAAGTTTTCATTGTAGGGTTATGTTGTCATATTTACTCTATAGAAGAGAAAGATGTAAATCTCCATGTTCAGGCTTAAAGCTTCGAAGTTTACTCTAATAGTTTTTTTTTGTAGATTAATATAGTGGTTCGATGCTTTGGAGTGTGCATTTTTTTCCTAAAAGGATTTTCCATACGTATATTGGTGTTTCATATATTCTATCTTTTTTATTCTATTCTCCTCCTCTGATGGTCTTAAAGTGCTAATTTACATGACGGTATTCCACCAAAATTTACTTAGATCTTCTAACTACATTATATTTCCTCTAAGGGTTAATGTGATGGGAATTCAACTATGTTTTCATTTTCATGGCATAGTAGCATGCACTTGTATCAAATATTTGAAATTTGGAATAAAAGAAACATAAGATACTGAAAGTGTATACCGGTTCTCAGAGGTTTTTATAGGTTCATCTTTTTCCCTTTCAATTGTTATTAGAGCTCAGATCCATGGTTTGCACACTATTTCATGTGCATGTATGTGAGATGCATGTACTTTCATTTGAGTTTCATTTACTTGAATAAGCTTGCATGTACTTGCATGTGAATAATTCATGGTGTTTATGGTTCTTTGTATTTCTTCTATTGTGATTTCTTAGCCTAGCAACCTTGAGGGATTTTATTTTGGATGAATTGATTGATTATTAATTCTTGTACTAGTGGAAGTTTTGTAGTTGATCTTGTTGTCAAGAGATAACATGTGTTTTGAAGGATTGAGAAGATGGAGTTTTATGGCTCCTTGATCATGTGGTTGCAAATTATATGATATTAATCTAGATCTCCTATTTGATAGTATATTATAACTCTCATGCATAGTGGTGTTCTTACATGATACAATTGTGTGTAATAGAGTATTCATGTTTGGTGTATGTTCTTGGCTCTCTGGTCATATGGAGAAACTTGGGTTGTCATGACTATGGTTTTGTGTGCTTATGTTGGGTGCTTGGCTTTAGTCCTTAGCATTGGAAGGCACTATTTTATAAATATATGTAGGTTGTGGATTTGATCATTGGCCGATCTGGAAGCTTCTAGAATAGCCTAGCTCCTTCATATGCTTGTACATAATGGTGGTTGTGGAGTTGGCCTACAAATAAGCCTAGATTTCCTGGACCTCTTCTTCCTTTGGTTTCTTGTACTCACGTGCTTTTGTTTCATGTTGGTTGGATCCTAGGGTGTTGTAGATTTCCCTTAAAAATATATGGTTATGCTTATCCATGCTATTCCATTATTTTGGTTTAACTATTCTAGTTTTTTCAAACTTGTGGGCCTTCCAAATGATAAGTGGATATGGATTTACATGTGTGTCTATTACATGAAGATGATTTTGCAAGTTTCACGGGTTTTGATGATTTTACAAGCGGACCTAAAATATGGAATTTTTTTGGGGTGTGTGCACACATCCAATCTTTAGACTCATATAACAAATCTATTTCAATGCAAAGTAGAGTGCATATATTATAATTTTATATGATTTTTGAATAAGGTACATATGTGTTAATACTTTCACTTTTATAAGTAATGTGTACAAATTAATTCTTATTTGTTTTTATAATTTTTAGGGAGTATGTGCTTTTGATATAGTAATTACCAAGGCTAGTTGAAAACTTCCAAGTATGCCATTTTTAATGATGTTTATGTGGCACATTGAAATACACACCTTTTTCTTGACTTTTCTATTGCACACTTTTATAAAATGTAACATTGAAGCTCATTATGATTTTCATTAAAGAAATTTGATGTTGCCATTAAATGTATGAAACATGGAATTTTTTGCAAAAGTGCATGCCCAATCCTTACAATTCAAATTGCAATCTATTTAATCTAAACCTAAAACTAGCGATTTCAAATTTGAATTTGAAGCAACATACACATGTTACATCTTTATTTGATTTTTGAATAATGAATTCATGTGCTAACATTTTATGACACAATTTTTAATTAATATGAATGCATTATTTTTATTAATTTTCATAGTTTTAGGGCGTACATTGTTCAACACATGGCAATTATGAAGCCTAATTTAAAGGTTCCAAGTATATCATTTTCAATGACATGTATGTGTCTCTTCAAATGTGCTTAAATGTAAATAGCGGAGATTCATTTTACACCATATTTATTCACCACTTATCTAGGAAAAAGGATTTTAAAATAATATTTTTGAGAGGTGATAACTCTATGGTTGTATTGTTGTTGGTTGAATTATGTAGCTTACAATAGTTATTGGGTAATAGAATTTAGAGATAATATTAGAAGTCACATTTGGTATAGAATATTGTCCATATTTGTAGAGATAATATTGGGTATTACAATTAAGAGTAAATATATTTAAGATTTCATTTTATTTTTGTTGGGATTAAGGTGTCTCAACCTTTGAGTCCTAACATTAATTAATTTATTATTAGGTGCATATCAATTTATCCTAATATAATAAACTTTCTAAGTTTCCATTCAATTTTTCAGTCTTATTGTTGAGATGACATCCTACATGACAAGTGATGACATATGATAAGAACCCTGCATTTTAGGAAGTTGGTGCCCACTTTAGGAGGTCATATTTTATAGGAGGACGATGTCACATGTTTCCATATTGGTGAAAAAATGTTTTGGAAAATTGCTATATTGACTTGGGAGTCTCAGTTAGCTGTTATTATCTCAAAACTAAAGAAATAATGCAATTTTTGTCTTTATCTATTTTAGGCGCCCGTGATATGGATAAGCTATTTTTCTTGGATATAGGCACCCAAGATGAGGATAAGGCAATTTTGACTTAGCGGGTTGATTTTGAAGGTCATTCTTTTTTAGAGTTTGATTAAGGAGTTGTGAGGAAAAAATTTCATTGGAGGTTTATGCTATCAGATTTCCTCTAGAGAAGAGCAAGATATAAATCTCCATTTTAAGGCTTAGAGCTTGGAAGTGTATTGTAATAGGTTTTTTTGTTATGATTAATACATTGGTTTGATGCTTTGGAGTGTAGGGTACTTTACCTAAAAGGGTTTTTACCATATATATTGGTGTTTCTTATCTTCTATCTTTTATTCTTTTATTTTTCTTCTTTCATGTTTTCAAAATGTTAATTTACATGTCATTATTCTATCAAAATTTACTTAGATCTGCTAACTACATTATCTTTCATCTAAGGGTTAATGTGATGGTAATTCAACTATGTTTATTTTCAGCTTTAATGGCATAGTAGCATGTTCTTGTATTAAAATTTTAAAATCTAACATAAAAGAAACATAAGATACTAAAGGTGCATATCAGTTCTTAGAGATATTTTTGGGTTAATCTTTCCCTCTAAATTGGTATCAAAGCTCAGATCCATGGTTTGTATATGCTTGCATGTGCATGTATGTGAGTTGCATGTACTTGTATGTTGCTTGCATGCGATTTTTATGTACTTGCGTAAGCTTGCATGATGCTTGCATGTACTCGCATGAGCTTGCATGTACTTGCATGAGCTTTCATGTGAAGAATTCATGGTGTTTAAGGTTCTTGGTATTTATTTTGTTGTGATTTATTAGCCTAGCAAGCTTGAGGGAATCTGTTTTGGATGAATTGGCTGATTATTAATCCTTGTCTAAGTGGAAGTTTTGTAGTTCATCTTTTTTTCAAGATACAATATGCATTTTGAAGGATTGAGAAGATGGAGTTTAAAGGCTCGTTGATCATGTGGTTATATTTGATATGATATTAATCTAGAGCTCCTATTTGATAGTATATTATAATCATCATGCATGGTGGTGTTCTTACATTATGTATTCATGTGCAATAGAGTATTCATGTTTCATGTGTGTTCTTGGCTCTTTGGTCATATGGAGAAACTTGGGCTATCATGACTATGGTTTGATATGCTTATGTTGGGTGCTTGGCTTTAGTCCTTGGCATTGGAAGACATTATTTCATTAGCCCTAGATGTATGTATGCTATGAAGTTGATCGAATATGGATGGTCTAAAAGATTCTAGAATAGCCTAGCTCCTTTGTATGATTGTACATGATGGTGGCTCTGGAGTTGGCCTACAAATAAGCCTAGATTTTCTGGACCTCTTCTTCCTTTGGTTGGTTGTAGGCGCATGTTTCAATTTCATGTTGGTTGGATCTGAGGGTTTTGTCTAAGATTTTCCCTTCAAAATCTATGGTTATGCTGATCTATGGTATTCCATTATTCTAGTTTACTATTCTAGTGTTTTCATACTTATGGGTCTTTCAAATGATACATGGATATGGATTTGCATGTGTATCTATGTACATGAAGATGATTTTACAAGTTTTACATGCTAATAAAAATATGTAGTTTGTAGATCTATGGAGAGATTGTTTTCAGACTATTGGAGTTTTTGGATGAAGACAATTTATGATTTACATGCATATTTGTTTAGTTCCTTGACTATGATACTCAATTGTAGATTTGTTTGGAAAATTGGGTCTATTGGTGATATGGTGTTTGAGTCTTGAAATCTACATGTTATCTTCTTTGATATCTCAAGTTTGTATGTTACTAATGTGATGATAATTTTGTGTATTTTATTGGTTATGGATCTATGAGATGTAGTTTTTGGATTAGCTACCCATTGGCTATAGTTGGATGACTTGAATGTGGATTATCCATATCCACAAGATTGATTCAATTTTGTTGCAAACTTTATTAGTTGGCCTTGTTTGTGCTCATTTTTGCATTGGTATGTTGCATTGAAAGGAGAGGATGGATGATGTTGAGTATATGGATAGTCATTTATGACCCTTGTAGCATGTTTTTGATCTTCTTAACTTGGAGATATTGGTTCTACTTATTATTTTGTGTTCCTAATATTGCAACTTGTGAAGTATTTTATTGTGTTAGAGCCATGGAGATTCTTCATTTAGGAGATGGTTATCCTGATGCCATGGAGCTCACTTAGTATCATGATTCTGTGGGAGCTTTGGAAGCGATGTGGATTCATCACTTTGTGATGGATGATCTTCTGTAGTTTTTTTTGGTGTCATGGATAGACTCTTGTATTATGTTTCTTCTATGGATTGAGGGTTCTTTGATATCTTGGATTCCATTGATAGGAGATGGATATCTTCATGTGGATTGGTGATGATTACATCTTGGTTAGCCATGGAGGACTCTTTAGTCTTGTTTGAGGTGTCATGGATTGTCATTTGACATGTGATCCTTGTTTGATAGGATGGTTATGAACTATTATGTCATGATGTACTCTTTATTACTAGCTTATATTTTTTGCATGATACAAGTGCATGTCATGTTCATTAGAGCATATGATCTTCTTTTGAGAAGATGAGATATTATGATATCATGATTGTGTTCCTAATTCTCAAGATTGGGGCTTATAATTTATCTTGGTTGGTTCTCTTGGTATTGAGTACATTGATCATTTTATTGGGAGCTTCATGAGAATGCAATGCTTCATTTGGAGTTAAGCATGGATTGATTGATTGTTGGTGCTCATGGATACTTGGTGAACTAGGTGAGGTAGTTGTTCAAATGGTTACTTTTTAGAGGTTTCAACAAAAAGTTTCGAGGAGCCTTCACCTAGATATGATGGACCTATAGAAGATATTATTCTTGGAGTAAGTCATGATGACTTGGTTACCTTGGAGGATAATTATCATTCACCATAGTTGGTCTACTCAACAGATAATCATCTAAAAGTTATAACCCATTTTATTTTTGGATTTATTATATTTTTCTTTGTCTTCTCATAGAGATGGATATTGAGATATGATTTCTAGTTCTGGAGGGTTCTTTTGAGGAGTGTTTGACACATTTATCTCCTTGGGTATAAGTTTTTTTATTTATGATAAGTTTAAGAGAAATTTATTTAGTCTATTCATATTTTGTGAATGGTTTTGAGTTTGGTCATCCTTGTTCAGATAATCTTACATCCATATGGTGATATTATGTATGTTATGAGATTGAATATTTTGGGTGTCATTAAGGATTTTCATTTGGGTTGTGAAGGAGATAGTACTTGGCACAAATTAGCACTTTGAGTTGTTGGTAGAAGGAAATTATTGGGATATGATTTACAAGTTTTCTCTTTGTTCTATGGTTTCTTCATAGAGTTTTGTGTTCACATAGTTCAATGTGGTGGACTTGGGAGAATTATGGTGACATGTTATCAGAGACTATATAGTAATTTGTGTTGCATGTGTGGATCATTATGATTGTTCTTTGTTACTACATGGTTGAATTACTAGGCACAACTTTATATAAGTGGTTATTGGTAGACTTTGTATGCCATGATCTATTTTGAGGTTTGATATTACCCATGTAGTTGGAGTTCCTCAATGTGTATGTTCTTCATTGACAAGTTTTATATAGGGAGCTTGTGATTGTAGTTTATGGTTGGATATGTTGTTGGTATGAGTTCTATTGATGTTTAAGATACCTTTTGAGGTATGGATGATTGGATGGATTAGCATTTGTTGTGGTTTCTTTTTCTAGTCATGTAGATTTTTAGTTGGATGTTAATACAAGTCGTGGTTGTTGGTCTAACTATTTTGGAAAATTTATGTTTGATTTTGTTCTTGGAGGAATTTTTGACTTTAGGGTTGTGTTCTAGTAATGGGTTTGAATTTGGGTACATTGGTGCTTTTCTAAATATCATGAATATAGTGGGGTTATGATAGTAACCTATAGCCTTTTTTATCCCTTAGATTTGATACTTGTGTTCCTTGGGTTGCTACATATTCACCTTGGCGTGTTCCTAATTTTCTTCCATAGGTGACATTTTGGAGGATGATAAGAGTTATTTCTTGATATGGTGGACATCTTGGACATTCTTATAAGTATCTTATTAATGCACGAGAGCATGTTGGATATTCACTAGGCTTCATGAAATAGTGTGATGATGTTGATTTATTGTTTGGTTCCTAGTAGTTGAAACAATGTTGAACTATAATGTCATAAAATTACACCATGTGCCAATCACATTTGTGTATTTGACCATTGCATTTATGGTGCCTAGCTGTATATATGACAAGAACCTTATGAGTCAAAATTTTGTGATTTCAACTCCATAAGGACCAACGATGAAGCTATAGTATTTGGCCACATCATTTCTCATAAAACAATTATTTGGATGCCTATGCGGCATACAAACATTTGTATGGCATGCTAACGTCCCCGCACTTTCATGAGTTGAATGAGGAATCCCTAAATCCTTGATCCATGGAACATGTCTTTATGGTATAATTTCAAGAGTAACGACTCTTCTCACCCATGTAGTTTAACAAAACCTTTCTTTTCACTCTTGTTTACATCATTCTCTCACTCTAACTTACTCTTCTTGCTCTTCTCTTCTCTATCTCATTTCTACAGTGAGGCTCTATCAGAATAAAGTATCTCCAACAACAAAATCACTCTTGCAAGTGCTCAACATTGTGTCTATCAAGCCAAGAGTGAGCCACAGACTATTGGTAATGCTCTCTTGATTCTTATCTATTTTCTAGCACATTATCTATTGTATCTTTATCTCATGATGTGGGTTCTCCCCCTTGAGTGAGGTTTTATTTTATCACTTTGTGTCTTTATTTCATTATATGGGTTCTCCTCCTAAGTAGGGTTTTCTCTTCACTCTTGTGTCTACTTTTGTGTGTCTATTATTCTCTCTATCTATCTGGAATTCTATGAGGTTGGAACACCAAAATAGAGGTTTGATTGCAGCAAGCCACAAAATCACCCCAACATTTTTCCTCGCTCACCTTTTGTGCAGGTTGTTCATGTAGAGAATTGTGGGACACTTCAAAGCGCAAGACCTTGTGTGATTCAGTTCTTTTCCCTTATTTTCATTTATCTGCACTTTCATATTTTGTTAATTTAGTAGGTTAAATAGGCCTCAGATCTAGAACAATTAGCAAATCCTTTGAATTTCTATCTGAAGGCTTAGTGCTCTATTCATACAGGATGCCAACATGCCCCTAGGACATTAGCATGCCTCACTGATGTCCCGCTCCCGCACTGCAATCCTCTAGATGAGAACTTCTCCTTCAATCTTAGAAATCTCAGTGATCTACTCTTTCAATCCCTGAAGTTTTTTGTTTGTTATCACATCTAAAACTTTTTTTGATCTACTTCTTGCAATCTATTTTATCTTAATCAACTCATTAGGAAGTCTAAGGTAGTTTAGGGCAATTCATTCCCTAGGAATCTCTTGGTAATTAAGAGACTCATGAATATAAAATCCCCCTTCTCTATAGTTTTGGTGAACCCGACATGAACCGTGTCAGATCTTTTTCTACAATGTTTTAATGTCTATGATAATGCTTTTTCTAAGGAAGATTTCAATTTGTTAGAGGATGCACTAGATGATTTCTTAGATGTATCTCTTATTTGTAGATCTCTCAAAAAAATATCTTCATCACAATTGTCTACTTCCTCTTCGAAGTCAAGGAGTCTGTGAATGTAGTGACTGATTTTGTGGCCCCTCAAAGGCTCTAAGATACCTATCAGTTACTTGATTCTAGCTACCCCTTTTCCCAAGAGGATTCATTCTATTCATGGGGTTCCAATCTTCAATGACTCGTTGGGCCTTTACACGAGATTATTAAAAGCTATAGATTCTTATAATTCCATAGGACATGCCTATAATACTAGAAGAAATATAAATAAAATAAACCAATCTACTTCTCAACCTACTTATGTTCTAACTGCTTTACCACCTTCTCAACCAAGTCTTCCTTCAACACCTAAACCAATGACTAAATCACCTGGTGATTACAATCTTGTCGAGAAACTTCATGTTACTCCGACTAAGATCTCATTGCGGGACTTGCTTCAGTCTACACCAGTTTATCAAGGTATACTTCAGGAAGCCTTGCAAAAGATCCTCTTGCCTAATTCCACTAGGTCGATGGATGTTAATGTGTTGATGGCTCATATTCTTGCAGATTCACCAAATATTATGTTCTCTCTGCAAGAACTCCCACCCTTGGATGTGCAGAAGAAAGCAAACCCTTTGATGATTATAGTTAACATTAATAATAATGGTATTATACTGTAAGAGAGGGGGACCAACCACATCAAGGCCCCAGGTCATGGAGGGTCGAGAGTAGAAGGCTGCCCTAACTTACCTCATCTTAAAGGAGTGTTAGGAAATATGGGGCGAGAATGATGAGGACTATAAGGTCCTTCAACCACTCTATAGACCTGAAACTCAAAATGGGGCTAGGCGAGTCAGTTTTTAGGGTCAACACTATGTCATATAGAGATCTCTATCTAAGGACAAAAGTGTCGCTTTGAGACAATAGCGCGGTGCGCTGTCACCTCTCAAATGCGCTAGTGTCCGTATGACTAGAGGACTAAAGAGACAAGTTTGAACATAGGAAAATAGACTGATAGCCTAGCTAATTACTTTTGAAGGGCCAAAACAACACTAGGACGTAGATAAAGTATGCAAGAATATGATAAAGTAAATACGCAAGAGTCAGGATGGCAAGAATGATCTCACAAAGGTGCTCATTCGCCAGCTAGCTCCAAGAATGCTTCCACCTGCACACAAGAGATGAAAATTGTTGGGGGGTTGTATAGGGGTCTGCCTCAATCAGATCCCCATTTTGGTGTTCTCACCTCCATAGAAAACCAAGATAACGATAATGGAGAAAATTATGATAAAGCAAGAAATGGAGTAAAGAACATAAAAGCACTATAAAACAATGTTATGCTACCCAACCAAATCATAGAGGAGAGGAGTAGAAAGCTTACCACCTCCAGCAAGAGCACACTAGCCAATGGGGGAGAAAATGAGAGGACTCAAGCCTCTGCTGCAATGATGTTTTGTTCCACATATTCTCTACAGAGTTAATGGAGTGTTGATGTTGCTACTATGGAGTGCAAAGTGTTGCTTGGGAGTGATGGATTGAATGCTTAGAGCTTGTGAAGAGATGAATTCAATGTTTGAAGTTGTGTAGAGATGAAATGAATGAAGAAGGGATGAATTTGAAGTAGAGATAAAGCAAAATGACCATATTCGGGTCGGTTGGTTGAAGAGGGCGTTACAAATTGACTTCCAATGGGAAGTGTAATGCCTCTGTAGGCTCCAAATACTATAATCTACAAGGATGTAAACGTACCGCATGGAAATTTATGCATCACATGGGTGTCCCCAATAGTTATTCCTCTACTGACACACAAAATGGACACCAAGTGGAACAAAGGCAGCAAGCTTATGAAGAATTTATCCTTCGGATTTATTTTTCCAAGGTGAGGATGTGTAAAGGGGGAATTTGCATAAGGGTGCAAATTCTCTCCTATACATTTTTCCCCCACTTTAGCGAGCACGAATATTCATGAGTTCTTCGGTAAAGTAGATTGAAGAAGTAGTAGAGTTAGAAATGTATACTTGAACCGTCGAGGAAGTAGACTGAGATCTAGCGAACCCGAGAGTGTAGGACAAGAAAATGACTTCATAGCTCCGTAAAACTATGAAGATAAATAAATAAAGTGTCTTACAAGCCCGTGAACCTACAAGGAGGCAACCCCCAAGATCTATCTCATGGGGGAAGCCCCAAGAAGCAAGTGCCTTACAAGCCCACAAATCTACAAGGAAGTTATCCTCTAAGATCTCTCGCATGAAGGAAACCCAGGAAAGCAAACTCCGTAGAGTCAAAAAGTGGGTTCACAGGCGCACCCATAAAATGACATGTTTACCCGCAAATAGAACATGTCAGGAAGCAACCACGTAGGAAAGTAAGCAGACAATCATGCAGACCGTCAACAAGTTGGAAAAATTTCAAAGGGGTCCCTCAGGAACCCTTCAAAAGAAGGAAGGGTCCACTCAAGGGATGCACTATTTAAAAAGAGAGGTCTAGTCAGGTTGCCCCCAAGCTAGACACAAAGATATGAAATAGGTCTAGTCGGGTTGCCCCCAAGCTAGATGGAAAGATATGGAATAGGTCTAGTCGGGCTGTCCCCAAGCTAGACACCATAGAATTTATTTGAGATAAAAACTGTCAAAGGGGTCCCTCAAGAACCCTTCAAGACTGCAAGGGGTCCACTCAAGGGATGCACTATTCAAAAGCTAGTGTTTTCTTTCTCGAATCGATTCGTCATCAAGGAATTTAAAAGGAAGAATATGCCCCCATGTGGGGGGAAGATCAAAGTTGTTCCCACTTCAGAGGAAGGTTCTCAAGTTATTTCTTTACGAACCTTTGATGAAGGAAACATCTTTGATTAGGGTTCCAAGTTGAGAATGTAATTCTTACAAAGAAATGTGTGAAGATTCTTGAGAAAATATTTGTTGGCAACGAATGCATTTTCTAAAGGTCAAAGTGATGTAGGTATGGCATTGTCACACATGAGAGGGACAACTCAAGCAAAGAAGAGAGAAAGATAAAGGAAAAGCAACAAAGGAAAGAGAACACAAACTAATGGCACAGGGGTAGCCTAATATTTTGGGGTCAAAACTACTCATAAATATATATAAGTATAATAATAGTATATAAATGAACTATCATCAACCCCATACTATATCCAGCCATATGAGGAATGCATGAGAAGGAAAAGTAAAAATAAAAAATTTGGTCAACATGGAAGGGAAGCCTAAATGCTCCCAATGCTTTGTATTGTCCCCAATTTTCCAAAAGTCAATCACAAACATGGGAGAATGATGATACAAATATAAGAAGGTTTACAAAAAAAACACCACGCCTGTATCCAAGTACCAACAGGGGTGATGAGGGTCATCCAGGCACACATAGCACAATTGCGGGGGAAACACATCACAACACATACACACATTAAATCTAAAGATAAAGAAGAGGCCTCCCCCTAACACTGATCGACCAAGAGGTAGTCTACTTCCCACTCTAGATCATCCTAAGGGGAAGGAGGATGAGCCTACAATGATAGAATGCTAAGGGGAGGAGCTTCCAACCCTCCTGAAACAAGGGCTAAGGAAGAAGGACCCGTAAGGTCTCCTCCACTCAGCTCTTGTGGAGCTAAGGTCAATGACTTCACGAAAATCACTGACAAGGTCAAAACTTCATACACCGAGTTAAACATGCACTTAATAGGAGTGTTATGTTTCACCTCGACGGATGGTGGACACCATGCATGAGATTCACCGCTAAGCTCACCGAGCGAGTCGAGAATGTTGACGAACTCAAGAGAAGTTGGGACTAGTTCCTTCATTGGGACAGAACAAGCCAACATGGGGCCAACTTTCAAAGGTGGGCTCCTATTACATCCTTTGTTTCTAGAAGGACCACTCTCTACCTTTTTCTTCATTGAGGGAGGTGAGCTCCCCACATATGAGGAAAGAAGGGAAGAGGAAGGGGAGGAGGAAAGAACAACAGTAGATTTGACCGAGGTGTTAGTCATATCCATGGGCTTGAGGAAAGGCAATACATTCAAAATAGATGTCAACAAAGGTGGCTCCACTAAAGGAGCGATGAACACCTGCACCTTTTTAGCGTTGAGTGCATTTACATTTGCAGCGGAAGCCAGAAGCGATAAAGAGTTGGTTTGAATAGAAATAGAGGGGAGGAGAGAGGAGGATGTGACAAGAGGTCCTGATACAAGGGTGATCATCTCCTCTTCCTTAGTTTGTAAGGTGGCATGCTCAGCCAAGAGATCCTTTCATCAATCCTTGTGCTCACGTGCAAGGCAGTTTCTACAACTCTTTGAACTAGAGGTCAGAGGTTGTGAAGGAATGGAAGGCTCTTGCTCATCCATGGGAGTTTCCTCCACAACTATTTCCAATGGAGGGACAAACTCTTGAATAGGATCAGGAGGAACCAGTTCAGAAATAGTGGGGGGAGTTGGCTTTAATGCCTTAGTAGCGGGCCTTTTCCCATTCACTACTTTAGGAGTAGAAGCGATAGGAGTTCATAGAGGCCAGAACATAGAGGATTCCCCATGGAGATATTTTTGTCTACCGTACTAAATGGGCCTAGGCTCCATGGGTAGGACATGAAGCTCGAACATGGGACACTTGGACCTTCACCAAGCAGGCACAATAGGATCTCTCACAAATGTGAAGCGAAAGAAGATGGTACCGCAATAGAGTGAGAGGAAGCATTGGGTTGAACAACAAAAGAGGAAGAAGGAGGATCTCAGGACTGCTTCTCTTCTTCTCTTCCACGTGCCTTGGCAAAATCACTATCAGCTTTCATGTAAGCCCTATGTGAAACAACATAAGGCAAAGGAGGGTACCTCACTTTCAGCCTAGAATGCCCTTTCTTGTAATTTTGATATGTGTGATACAGGAGGTCCTTCCTAGGCAGGAGAGGACCAACGGGTGCAGGCCAAAATTAATTTGAGTAACTACCATGTGCAACCAATGGTCTATAGCCAATGTCATGGATCACATGCATGGAACCCTCATGAGTGAATTTAAAACATTTATGCACAACCAAGGGAACTGCATTCATAGCTACTAGCCAGGGGATACCCAACTTCACTCTGAAGAGTTCAGACCCTGGGATAATGTCAAACATAAGGTTCACGAACTTAGGTCCGATGAAAACCAATAGGACAATATCGTACATGTGGATGGTACTCATAGGTGCGTTGTATCCATCCTTATGCAAAAAATTTATTAACATGATCTCCTTAGTTATAATGTTTACTTGAGATGTCGGATCAACGAGAACGCTTGCCACAATATTCCCGTTGATTTGCACAGGAATGTAAAGAGGAGATGGTTCTCTATTAAATCCCATTGGTAGGTCCTATGAAGTGAAGGTTATACCAGTACCAGTATCATGGGTTGTGCAGAGGGAATAGGCTGGTGCATAAAAGAGGCAATTACATACGCTAAGCGATACTTCCACAAATCCTCCTAAAGGTTACAGGACAAGGTAGTGACCCAATTAAGGTTTTGTTACATAATACTTTCGGAACCTTCCAACTACGCCTACTAGGGGTCATAGGTTGGGTTGCAATGAAGAAGCCTCACAACACACTCACCTACAACACTCCTAGAATACGAGGAAAGGAGCTTTCAATATTGCAAAATGGAACCACAATGGTTCACGTTCACCAAAAATGTAAGAGAGGGGGACCAACCACCCAGGTCACAAAGGGTCGAGAGCAAAAAGCTGCCCTAACTTACCTCAGCTTAAAGGAATGTTAGGAAATACAGGATGATAATAATGATGACTATAAGGTCCTTCAACCACTCTACAAACCTAAAACTTGAAATTGGGCTATGCGAGTCAGTTTTCGGGGTCAACACTGTGTCTCAGGGAGCTCTCTGTTTGAGGAGAAAAGCACGACTTTGGGATGACACCGTGATGCATTGGCGTCTCTTAGGTGCGATGGCATCTATACGACCAAAGTAATAAAGAGACAAGTTTGAACACGGGAAAACATACTAAAAACCTATCTAATTACTTATGAAGGGCCAAAACAACACTAGGACGTAGATAAAGTATGCACGAATATGATAAATTAAATTTGCAAGAGTGAGGATGGCAAGAATAAGCTCATAAAGGTGCTCATTCACCAGCTAGCTCCAAGAAAGCTTCCACCTGCACACGAGAGAGAGAGAGAGAGAGAGAGAGAGAGAGAGAGAGAGAGAGAGAGAGAGAGAGAGAGAAATTGTTTGGGGGGTAAATAGGGGTCTACCTTAGTCAGACCCCCTCATTTTGGTGTTCCCACCTCCACGAACAACCAAGATAATGATAATGGAGAAAAGCATGATAAAGCAAGAAATGGAGTAAAGAACACAAAATCACTAAAAAATAGTGTTATGCTACCCAACCAAATCGTATAGGAGACGAGTAGAAAGCTTACCACCTCCACCAAGAGCTCACTAGAAAATGGGGGAGAAAATAAGAAGACTCAAGCCTCTACTGCAATGGTGTTTTGTTCCACACGTGCTCTATGAAGTTGATGGAGTGTTGATGTTGTTGCTATGGAGTGCAAAGTGCTACTTGAGAGTGATGGATTGAATGCTTAAAGCTTGTGAAGAGATGAATTCAATGCTTGAAGTTGTGTAGAGATGAAATGAATGAAGAAGGGATGAATTTGAAGTAGAGATGAAGGAAAACGGCCATATTCAGGTTGTTGGTTGAAGAGGGCATTACAAATTGACTTCCAATGGGAAGTGTAACACCTCTACAGTCTCCAGACATAGGAATTTTCCAGGGATGTAAGCATGTTGCATGGACGTTTGCGCACCGGGTGAGCATCCCCAATAGTTATTCCTCTGCCGACACACAAAACATACACCAAGTGGAATGAAGGCAACAAACTTATGTGGAATTTTGCCTTCAGATTTGGTTTTCTAAGGTGAGGATGTGTAAAGGGGGAATTTGTGTAAGGGGTGAAAATTTTCTCACTCCTATACATAGACATTCTCTCGTTGATACTGATTTGGCTCTCAATATATGTGGCATAGATTTACTACCTAAGATTAAAATTAATTATTCTTCTTTAGTTGCTTCTTCGTGGATTCGATAATGCTGGTCATCAAGCCCTAGGCATGATAATATTTCCTTTGAGGCTAGGACCCATTACCATACCCAGTTTGGTATATGTGATGCCATATCCTTTTACCTACAACATTATTTAAGGAAGACCTTGGATTCATGCTCTGGGGACTATAACCTCTACCTTACATTATTGCATAACATGTGTTGCTAATAAAAAAGTTATTACAATCAGGGTTGACCCTGAGGATGTACACCTTTGTGAGTTGGAATTTGTTGGTTAGGCCTCAATTACTTCCAATCTTAAGAATTGTATTCCATCAATCTCTTCTGATGCATTGGCATGCTCTTCAATGGTTCTCGCCTTGAAGGTTGTCCCTGAGGTGAATTCCCCTAAACAAGAAAAACCCAAAGTGAAGAATCCTAAGTCCTCCCCTTCCACTTATTTTTCTAAATTGAATGCATTTCTTGGTGGTAATTGTTGGTCCTTGGATTTCTCTGATTTCATCGAAGACTATAATATTGACCCTATCCACCTTGACCTTCCAACAATATCTTACACCTCTTCTAACAAGCTCGATCATCTTCCCATTGAGAAGTACAATTGGGATCCTATCAAGGAAAATGATTGTTCTCCTGCTGATGAAGATAATCATGCTTCTATTAAAGAAGTTAATGTTTGTAGTCCTTTCAAGAATAATGATTATGTTCTTGTGGATACATTTGACACCCATTGGTGGAATGACACTCTCTATGTGGATCCACCTTCTTCTCAGGCTTTGCAAATGCATTACAACCCTGGATACAAACTTATGTTTAAGTATGGTGATGGGCGTAAAGGCCTTGGGCATATCAAACAAGGAATTCGAGTCCCTATCTAAGTTAGGCCTCACAAGTGAAACTTGGGGTTGGGTTGCATTCTTGCACAGTCTTTGTAGAAACCATGCTAGAGAGTTAACATGATTTTCATTAAGCCTCTTGATCTAGTTCATCCTGAACCGATCAAGAGTAAAGTAGAACCTGATGAAGTTCCCCTAGATGTTTTCTCTTTGGAGGAAGCACTTGAAGAATTCTTAGGTGTCTATTCCCATTTGACTTATGTTCACCATAAACAATTATTCTTGTATTTCCTACATAAACAAGCATACTTTGGAGAATCCATTTTGAGTTTGGACAAGGAGGCTCCTCTATCTAATGTGGATGATGATTTTCCTATTCCCCATACTAAATACCATTATTCTCTCCTCAAAGGGGATACTATTGAAATTTGTATGGATCCTAAGCTTTCTAAAAAGGTGATAAAGATAAGAAAGTACCTTTCTTTAGAAGAATTTAAGAAACATACTTACTTGTTACATTCTCACCTTGATATTTTCACTTGGTCCTATGAGGAAATTCCTGGTATTGATGAGTTAGTGGTGGTTCACAATATCATCCTAGGCCCTGATGCCAAGCCTATTGATGCAGAGGTGGTGGTAACCCAAGAAACAAATTGACACAACTTCTCTCAAATATGCCAACCAAACATCAACTATCAATTAACCCAACATTGTAAAATAGCATAAAGACTCAACAAGGGCCCTACATTAAAGGTTTTCAACATCCAAACAATGAAAATTGAATCAAATTTTCACAATCCCCAAGGCAGATTCATTTAATTCCTCAAAACTCACCATTTGACACAAGCTTACCTTGTAGTAGTTGGAAACTAGTTCTTCAATCTTTTCATAAATTCCTTCCAAAACACCAAGAAATTTTATTATGGATTCAAGGACCCATTTCAGGGTTACACAATATACTAGAAAACTAGACACCCTTCCTTTGGACCGAATGCTTTAAAATAGACTTTTTCAATGTTTTAAGCCTTAAATTAGGCCATTTTTACTAAGAGACTACCTTTATATCTCGACACAAGACCTTATAACCCAAAAAATTTCTTGACTCAAGTTCCCAAACCAAGGATTTTTTATGTCCTCTGACCCAAAATTCTCAAACAAGCCTCCAATACAAAAACCCTCCTTGTAGCCTAAATAACTAAGGTTTTGGGGCACCACTATTGAATCTTCACCTTCCCAACCATTCCTACCCAATCTAACTACTCAGACACCTTTCAATAGGTCCAACCATGCTTAAGTAACACTCACTTGGCCATTAGCAATATGGTTTCTTCATTTCACAGGTCTAACCCACCAATTCCCAAGGGAAAACTCACACTTTCAGCACTTCCTTTCATTCTTCAAGCCAAGGGATCATATTTCCATGCCTCCTACTCCTAAGATATCATTCTCTACACTCTACTACATCATCCCACTAAGTTACATTTGATGGCAGTAGGCGGGATGATGGTTATTCCATTAGAATAACCCCAAACCCTTAAGACTGTTCAAGAACCCAATAGGAGCAATTTGATGAATTAAGGCACTAAATGATTGAATCAAACCCTTTCAAGGCACAAAACACAAGTGAGAACATTTATCTACTATTTATCAAGAGGATTCAACACATATGAGACCTGTACGACCTGTATATAGGTAGGAAACTCAAAAAAATTAGAAATCTATGAGAAAACAAAGTAATTTCCAAGCTTTATTATTTTCCCTCAACTCCAACAACCACAACTCGAGCCTCTCAAGGCTTTACATAAATTTTCTCATCCCTCTCTAACTGGACAATTCCTCTAACCACCAAGAAACCAACTTTTCAAATACATAATCGTTGCAATTACAAATTTGTTGCATAATGCAACTCACAAATTTGCAACTTTATCACTTTTCCTACTAACTAAACTAATGACTCCATTATTTTGTTGAGATACAATCTTTCATGTTTTCCTTTTAAGCTTACAAACTCAACTTATTGACACATTTAAATGCAACGGTGCATTTTGACCATCAAACATGGAGATTTGTGACTAGGTGCCTAGGTGCTCCTACACCATACACCCCCCCTAAGAAGAATTTATGCCACATGAATTGTGGATGATACCAACATGTCCAAGCTGGATCAAAACACCATTGTTTCATAGGCCATTGCCATTGATCAATGCTGATATGTGCCCCATATTTCTCTATTCCTATATTATGCCCTGCTTCTATGGCTTTGTTGTAACTTGTTTGTGCCTTCATCTATATATTAGGACCTGCCAATGGTCTCCTAACTCTTTCCATCTATTTCCTCTTACTTGTATCTACAGATAAAAAAAATTCAGTATGTTTCTGAATCTCATCTCCACAAGGGTAAATATCTCCAAATCTCTGCCCACACTGTTACTGTACCTCTGTCATCAGCCCCAACACACAACCACCATGTTTTTCTACATTCATATCAGTGTTATCAACCGATGTACCTGCAATTTGCATTTGTTTCACACCCTTACCTACAAAAATAGGACATGCAATGGTCCCAACCAACACACCCTCTTTCCCTTTCACTGTCAAATCTCTTTTTATCACTCTATCAACCTTCACAATTACTGTTCATGTGTTCTCAAACCTAGAATTGTTCAAAATATTAGAATTATTGACTTCTCTCACAACACTTATAGGCTCCTTGTTCCCAAACATGATCACTTTGGATTTTCCTTTCACATCCTCTACAAGTGGAGTCAAAAAAAAATTATGTCCATCTTTCATTATAGTATACTTATTTTCTCTTCCATCATACATAGCACACCTATCATACTGTCAAGGTCTTCCAAGGAGTATGTGGCAACAGTCCATTGGAAGAATATCACAACTAACATTGTCTCTATATTCACCAATTTGGAAATCTACAATAGCCTACTCATTTACTAACAAAGATTGACCATCACTTAGCCAAGATACCTTGTAAGAAAATGCATGAGGAACCCTTTTCAAGTTTAGCTTGTTCACCATTTCACATGAAACCATATTTTCAGTTGAGCTAGAATCCACTACAACTTTACATACCTTTCCCTTACTCTTATAAGTGGTTTTGAAAAGGCTCTTCCTATGTATTGGCTCCACTTCTTTCGAGGTCTTCAAAAGTTGTTTTTGCAGCATCAAGTCTTCTCCAACTTCATGTTCTATAGCACAGCTTGGTGAACCAACACTTTCCTCCTCATCCTCTTGCACAAGGTGAACTCTCTTCTCACATTTACTTCCACTTGATGAAGCACCAATCTTCTCAAGACACTTGTAGGATGGATGGCCAAATTCATTGCAAGTATAACATCTACCTGAAAAGGTGTTTGCATTTCTTCCTCCACCAAACCCGCCTCTTGTGCCTCTCCATCCACCTCTGAAATTAGATTGCTCTTGCTCCTTCTTGGCATCTCCTTGACTCTCATTATTTTTCTTTGAACTAGGGAAGGATCCTCTTCCTCTTGATGCATTGCCTCTACCTCTAACTGCTTTGTCTTGTCTTCTCTTCATTTTCTCCTCCACCCTGATTTCCATTTGGTAACATTCCTCTACATTCCTAAGGTTAGCCAAAACCAATTCATCTTGCATATTAAACCTCAAACCACCCATATACCTAGCAACTTTTTCATCCTCATTATCATGATGACCAGACCTCAAACTTAGTTTATAGAATTCTTCGGTCTAAGACTTAATGTCCATTTCCTTTTGCCTTAAACCTTGCAATTTCTTAAACATTTGAAATTGATAATCCTTGGGTAAGAATTTACCTTTGAGTTTTGAAACTATCTTGTCCCATCAGGTAATTTTGGACTTTCCTTTCTTCCTTCATTCTGATTGAAGTAATCCCACAATACCAAAGCATGCCCTTTCAACTTTGTCTTTGTAATCTTTACCATCTGCTCCTCAGGAACCTCATCACACTCAAAATGGTTATCTAATTCAGCAATCCAATCAAGTAACTCTTCATCATTTAGACTCCCACCATACTTTTGAACATCAGTCTTTACCTTATGCTTGTCATTCTTAACTTCCTTCAAGAGCTTTGCAATTCTTTGATCCTCTGGGGCAAGTTATTCTTCCATATCTTCAAACTCTTCATCTTCTTCTTCATCTTACTCACTATCTTCCACATCCCTTCTTTTGTTTGTCTCCAAGGCTATAATTCTTTCCTCCAACTCTTTGATCTCTCTAGCATGCCTTTCTTTCATCTCCTTCACCTCTTTAGCCATATCTTTGTTCTTTGGAGGCATCTTTGAATACTGAAATATTCACTTCTTCCTTGATCTTCACAACTTGAAAAATTCAAACAAAACCTACTCCATGATGCTCTAATACCACTTTGATGTAGAGGTGGTGGTAACCCAAGAAATAAATTGACACAACTTCTCTCAAATATGCCAACCAAATATCAACTATCAATTAACCTAACATTGTAAAATAGCATCAAGACTCAACAAGGGCCCTACAAATTTTTTCAACATCCAAGAAATGACAATTGAATCAACTTTTCACAATCCCCAAGGCAGATTCATTTAATTCCTCAAAACTCGCCATTTGACACAAGCTTACCTTGTAGCAGTTGGAAACTAGTTTTTCAATATTTTCACAAATTCCTTCCAAAACACCAAGAAATTTGATTATGGATTCAAGGACCCATTTCAGGGTTACATAATATACTAGAAAACTAGACACCCTTCCTTTGGACCGAATACTTCAAAATAGACTTTTTCATTATTTTAAGCCTCAAATTAGGCCATTTTTACTAAGAGACTACCTTTATATCTCCACATCAGACCTTCTAACCAAAAAAAAGTCTTGACTCAAGTTCCCAAACCAAGGATTTTCTAGGTATCCTGACCCAAAATTCTCAAACAAGCCTCCAATACAAAAACCCTCCTTGTAGCCTAAATAAATAAGGTTTTGGGGCACCACTATTGAATCTTCACCTTCCCAGCCATTCCTACCCAATCTAACTGCTCAGAAACCTTTCAATAGAACCACCCATTCTTAATTAACACTCACTTGGCCATTAGCAATATGGTTTCTTCATTTCACAGGTCTGGCCCACCAATTCCTAAGGGAAAACTCACACTTCCAGCCCTTCCTTTCATTCTTCAAGCCAAGGGATCATATTTCCATGCCTCCTACTCCTAATATATCATTCCCTACACTCTAATACATCATTCCACTGAGTTGCATTTGATGATAGTAGGTGGGATGATGGTTATGCCATTAGAATAACCCCAAACCCTTAAGACTGTTCAGGAACTTGGTAGGAGCAATTTGATGAATTAAGGCACTAAACGATTGAACCAAAACCTTTCAAGGCACCAAAAATAGGTTAGAACATTTATCTACTATTTATCAAGATTATTTAACACATATGAGACCTGTACAACCTGCACACAAGTAGGAAACTAAAAAAAACAGAAATCTATGAGAACAAAGTAATTTCCAAGCTTTATTCTTTTCCCTCAACTCCAACAACCACAACTCGAGACTCTTAAGGCTTTAAATATCTTTTATCATCCCTCTCTAACTAACCAATGCCTCTAACCACTAAGAAACCAACTTTTCAAATACATAATCGTTGCAATTACAAATTTGTTGCATAATGCAACTCACAAATTTGCAACATTATCACTTTTCCTACTAACTAAACTAATGACTCCATTATGTTGTTGAGATAAAATCTTTCATGTTTAAATTTTAGGCTTACAAAATCAACTTATTGACACATTTAAATGTAAGGGTGCATTCTGACCATCAAACATGGAGATTTGTGACTAGGTTCCTAGGTGCTCCTCCACCACCTCTGAAAACAAAAGATTTAAAAGATGAATCCAAAGGTTGCACTATTAGTTAAGAATGAGATAGAGAAGCTTCTAAAAGTAGGATTTATCAGTCTTATCGATTACTCGCCTTGGATATCAAATATCATTATTGTTAGCAAGCTTGATGGTCGTATTCACATTTGCATTGAATTCTGTGATCTTAATAAGGCTTCTCTTAAGGATGAATTTCCATTACCTAATATCAATATGATTGTAGACTTGGTCATAGGCCATGCCTTTTTTTCCTTCATGGATGGCTTCTCGGGCTATAATCAGATTCGTATTAACCCAAAAGATCATTATAAGACAACCTTCACTACCCTGTGGGGTAATTTCAATTATGTGGTCATGTTGTATGGGTTAAAGAATGCAAGTGCAACTTACAAATGAGTGATGAAATTAATCTTTCATGATTTCATTCACAAAATTCTAGAAGACTACGTTGATGAAATATTGGCTAAGTCTATGATTCATCCAGATCATGTAGAAAATCTATGTCTTATTTTTGAAAGGCTTTGAATCTATAAGATGAGACCAAATCCTCTTTAAGTGTGTTTTCAGTGTTGACGCTGGAAATTTTTTGGGATTTATAATTTCCCATCATGGAATCGAGGTCGACATAAATAATATTCACATGATCATTAACATGCCTCCACCTAGAAGCATCTCTCAGTTGCATTGTTTGTAGGGGAATATTCAGGTAATTTGTAGATTCATATCTTAGTCGGCTGATCAAACCCTTCCCTTCACACATTTGTTGAAGAAAGATGTCTATTTCTGATGGGACAACGAGTGTGAGAAATTTTTTGAGTGAATCAAAATTTATTTGTCCAATCCTCCTATCTTAATGTCAGCTATGTAAGATATACCCGTTATGCTTTATCTCACTGCATCACCTCATGCCTTAGTAGCTTTGTTGCTTCAGTATGATGATGATGGTAGAGAAAGAGTGGTCTACTATATTAGTCGGGTTCTTTTTTATTATGAAACTTGTTACTCTGTCATGGAGAGACAATGTATGGCTCTCATCTTTGAAACATAGAAGTTAAGACATTACCTTTTTCATGGTGAAACTCATATAATTGTAAAAAGTGATATTCTAAAGCATTTGTTCACTAGAAATAATCTTGTTGGAAGATTGGAAAAATGGGTAATGTTTCTTTTGAGTTTGACATCAAGTTTGTGACTCAAAAATCTATTAAAGGTCAAGCTATTACATATCAATTGGTGGAAGCTCGCTCATCTTGCTCTTTCCCTAATTTAGATTTATTTCTGGATGAAGACCTTTTTACAACTGATTGTGAGCCTATATGGGAAATGTATTTTGATGGATCAAGATGTCAAGTTGGCTTCGGGTTGGGGGTAGTTTTGATCTCTCTTGAGGGTAATCCAATCCCACTATCCTTTCGATTGGAATTGCATTGCACTAACAATATCATTGAGTACAAAGCCCTTATTGTTGGCTTGTGTTATGCGATTGCATTAGACATCAAATAACTTCACATACATGGTGATTTTGAACTCATTGTAAATAAAATTACAAACATATCAAGCAAGGTAGAATAAGTTATCTTAGTATCAGGATTTGGCCTTGTCCTTGCTTGATCACTTCTCCTCTTTTATGATAGATAGTGTTCCTAGGAGAGAGAACCAACATACAGATACCATGGTGAGTGTTGCCTCTTTTATGCCTTCACATAAGGATATAGAAGAATACCACTTTTTGGTTCATATTCTTTTCTCTCCTATTGTCTCAGATCAACCTGAATCCAATTTTCTCATGTGTGCTCACATAGAATTAGAGGAGTGGTATTCTAACATTTATAATTATCTAAAGACTGGAAATTTTCCGGATGATGCGACAAAAAATGTTTGCACTCAGATACGAACAAATTTAGTCTGATATGTTATATTTTTAGATGTTCTTTATCAAAATTCTTACAATGGTTTTCTTCTTCGGGGTCTCACTAAGAAGAAATACCCCTTTCCCTTAAAGAAGCCCACTTAGGCTCTAGGGGTGGACCTTTTAGTGGTGAATCCCTAGTTTGAAAATTGATTCACATAGGTAACTACTTTTGGCAAATGATGGAACAAGACTCCTTTGAATTTGTCAAGAAGTGTCCACAATGTCAACAACATAGTTGTCTCATTCACACTTCTGCTCGGGAGCTTCAAAACCAAACCTCTCCTTGGCTGAATTCACAAAATAGGGGTTGGATATTATTGGAAAAATATCACATCCTTCTTCTAAAGGGTATGACTTTATTATCATTACTACAAATTAATTTACGAAATGGGTCGAAGTTATTCTGCTTCGGTCCACAAATGCTAAATCTATTTGTAGCTTTATTCTAAACAATATCATTGCTAACTTTGAATTACCTTCTACCCTTATTTTTGATGATGGTACTCCATTAAGAACAAAGAGGTGAATCAATTCTTGGATAATTTTAATATCTAACATCAATTCTCTACACTATAATATCCTCAATCTAATGACCAAGATGAAGCATCTAATAAAACTCTTGAGCTCATTCTTTGAAAAACAATAAAAAATATGGTAAAGATTGGTATACTTAATCAACATGTCTTGCAGGCTTATCACATGAGTGTTCATACAATGATGGGAACAACATTGTATAACCTTGTGTATGGCACTGAGGCCATCATGCCTTTAGATTATGAGATTCTATCTTTTTGAGTTTCCTTTAAAGGGTTAATGGATGATGAGACTTACCATGATAATTGTTTATATTATCTAGAGTTTCTCTATGAGCATTGATTACAAGCCCTCAACCACCTTAAATATTATCAACAATTGCTCTCTAAATACTATAATCAGAGTGTTCTTCCTAGGAATTTCAAGGTAGGTTACCCAGTCCTCTATGAGAATCAGAGAAATGTAAAATGCACCACCTAATTAGAAGGGAAAGTTTGGTCCTAATTGGTTAGGCCCATACATTTTCATCTTCATGTATGGTTCTGGTTCTTATGTATTTTCATCTATGGATTGAACACCTCTAAAAGAACCTATCAATGTGATGCATCTCCATCGATACTATTCATAGTGTCTATGTATCATGTGTGTAATGTTCATCCCTCACAGATTGTATTGTATTATACTATGAAATTCAATTATTAACACATTGTTGTATTTTGTGTTATTATGTCAACATGTGTGTGTGTGTGGGATTAATTTCTTTAATTTATAATTACATACATGTGTTTTATTATGCTATATGTCCATGCATCACATTTGATTACATCTTTTGGTTAGACAATTAGATCATTGTTGTATTTAATTAACATGCATCCATGTGTGTTTAAATTAGATCATGATAACATCTAATATAAACATACATCCATAAGTATAACATCCATCACATAATGATACATGAAAGTATAAGCATACACAAATATAAACACCATAATGATGAAACCAAAATCTTATATATATATATATCAAGTGTATATCATGTACATGTATCACAATACTATGATAAAAAAATAGTGGTGATTGTATATCTATCAATGTTTATAAATCAAAAATAATGCTATACAATGTATATATCATTGGTACAGAAATGGAACATAAAAAAATCAAAATTTAGACATTGGGTATGTGGCTCCTCGAGCCCTTTGGTCCTAGTGGCAAGCACACTTAGGGATGGAAAAAAGTGATGGAGCAAGAACTATAAGATCGTGAGACTGACATGCTCACTTGTAATCCTCTAATCTCGCTGCACAACTTGGCTATCTCTAGCTCGACCTTCCTCAGATCCTCTCACAATTGTGGATCAACCATCAGCCTCACGGCTATTGTATTTACACTAAGATCATCGATTTGGCTCTTAAGGGTGTCATGTACCCTCTTGACACTCTCTGCTCTCATCCTCACTTCATCTCTCTCGATGAGCATGGTTTGTAGCTCTACCAACCACTGATACCTTTATCAAGTGAGGGTGGTGATGTCTTTAGTCCTTTGCACCACCTCCACCTGTATCTCCTCATAGGTTGTCTTGAGAACCACCACAATATTGAAAACTTGGGCATGTCACCCCACTGAAGTCATCTTGTAGGTGTCTAGAACACTCCACTAGAGTGGTACAATCCGGGCCACCTCTAAAATACATCACATAATGAATGTCTACTAGAGGTGTTTTCTCCTAGACATTGATGTTACCTCTGTGAGAATCTATCAAGAAAACTAGAGTAGGACCATGCTACAGCCACCAGGTCTTGAAGCCAACGACCACCCTAACATCATCTATGAGAAGCATCAAGGGTTGATCTCAATCATTTTCCTCATCATCACTCGGAATGGCATCTACTATGGTGGGACACCAATGATCACTTGACCTAATTGTGCTCCTAACTGCTCGCATGTATGATGGGGTTGTCAGTGGAATGGTCTATACAATGTCAAACTACCACATAACCTACTACCAATAATAGGGAATAATCACAAAATTAGCGCGACAAGTCAAAAATCACTCGCATTACATGTTGCGGAGTTGTTGGCGGTCATCTACCCACCATATACCTCTATACAGTCGCCATCTAATATGGTTTGACCATAGGTTATTGAACTATAATCTCCAAAATTGAAGTTCTTTGTACATGAATTGGCATACTAACTCGCAACCATGTGCCATCGATGTATCTAGGGCTATCCCTTGAGGATGCCTGACTAGCTAGATGCAAGTGATATGAGCAAACACCCACACCTAGATAAAAGTGAGCAAGCAGTGAGGCTCGCATACTCATAGTGCACGAAACTGCCCAACTCCTGTTATAGGTGTGCGAGCATGCTATGACCCCATGTTAAAATAGTTTGTTTCTCCTTCGTCGCCCTAATAATATGGATGAGGCTCATGTGAAGGTGAGAGCCCCGTCCGTCCATAATCACCAGCATGGTTACTATAACAACCATCATCCTCCACACTAGAGGGACCACCACATGACCATGCTCAAACTAGAAAATGTATGTGGCTACTACCATCACTGAGGTCTGTGTGCCCTTGCAGTACGATAAGCCTTCAAATCGCTCTTCAGTCGAGCGTGTCTCATTTAGTGCCACTCATCACCCATAGATGGGGAGGATGGTGATCTGAGGGAGGTCCTCTAGCATGAAGGTCATCTCACTCATTGGGAGGTGGAAAGTGGAGATGGTTGAATCCCACCACTCCATCAATTCCATAATTATGTGGTCATGATAGAGCATCTTGGGCATGGTGTAGGCCCACCACAAGCCTACCCATCGAAGATGCCCCTCCTCATCAAGGGGAATGCATCCTAACTGATCATGGAGCATTCTCAACATGTGTCTATTGTCATTCTCTCACATCTTTGGGTAATCCTAAAAAATGGTCAAAAGATTCAAGTCAAACTCATCTACATCAAAAATTTCTAATGTTACACCTTGTTTCTTAGTTATCAGGTTACTTTTACCTTTATGAGTAAAAATGATGATAAATATAAATCATGAATTTAATATGTATAATAGGTGAATGAAATACTTATATGCATTATGATGTTATTTCTTTTTAAGGTATGATTATCTTTTGTGTAATCTGAAGGAAAATGTGATGAATAAATAAGTGTTGTAATAATATTGCTTTAAATATTTGATGATGCAAATGGTTTATGATGCAAATAAATTTCATGTCAACAGCTAGTTGTTGTTGTGATGCACTAAGTTGGATACATGATGAGAATTAAGCCCTCAAGTAAGAGATGGGGAGTATCACTCGAGAGAAGAGCTTGGTTTGGTAACCATTAATATGCCTATTTGATCTATCACACACTCACATCCTAGTTTGGTCAAGTTAAGTCAAGTTAGTTCGAGAATTAGTAGGTGACTTCAAGTCATAGTTTGGAAATGATTTGCATTGGTTTTGGTTTTAGCCTTTGATTGTTCTTGATTTAGAATATGTGATTAATTCCTTGTGTTAAGTGTAAGTTCTTCTTCGTGTGTTCATATTTGTATATTAATCGATGAGTATATACATAAAATGTATATATGTACATGTTTATGATAACCCATACATGTGAATATATATGTGCATGCATATATGTAGGTAGACGTACTCACACATACCCATGTACAAATATACCATATACATGAGAATATCGATTGGACATATATGACATATATATACATACATTTTGTACATATACTGATCGATGAATATGTAAATATATGTGTTTATATGGATATTAAGATAATGATATATGTATATAGTATATATAGTTATATATATGTATGTGAATATATTAAATACATACATATTAATATATGTATATATATAATCTATAGTATATATGTGATTGGCAAATAATGATTTAATAAACGTGTATATATATAATATAATATAGCAAAAGAAGCTATATTACATATATATTAATAAAATATATATTGATATATATTTAAAAGTATTTTGAAATGTTTTAAAGTGAATTTAAATGCATATATAATGTGAACTATATTATAGAGCTTGGCTTATGTAACAACCAACGAAATAATAACTTGGTGAAGCACATAAAATGTGCATATATGAGAAAGAGTCAAAGCAGCTCATAAGCTGGTAATGTAATGTAAAGTGAATGTAAATAAAAGAAGATGCAAAGCGCATAAAGGAACTATTATATTAAGCGATGCAATATGTTTTAAGTTTCTATAAAATAATAACCACACACAACATGTTGATGTGTAAAGTATGCAGTGCCATAATAGGTGGAATAAAGAAAAATTGTAAATAGAACTCTAAGAACCAACACATAGCTGAATATGAGCATAAAGACTTTGTCAAGCCAAACCTGGTTGAAGCTTAAGAAGGTAATAGACTTTCTTAGCAATCAGGAAACCTATCTAGATAAGTATTTATGAGTTTGACTCAGTAAAAGAGTCATTGTTGTCACTAAGAAATGGTGACTCGTCATCATTTGACAAGTTGAGAATATATGGATTGTTTATGTGTTGCATATTAAGAGTTTTAAGTAGCCACATTTCATTATTTTTAGCTAATTCAATGCATTTTAGAAGGATAATTAGTTTGTTGTTGAAGTGGTGGTGATGGGAGGAGAAAAGGTTGTGATTTTGTGAGCTTTTTTGTAGCATTAAGTTCCTTAGTTTTTAGTATAGATAGAGGTATCTCCTCTACCTTTTGTTCACTCATTTTCATTTTCATTTCTTCTTATTCATTCGTAATTCTGCTATAGTTTTTTGTGCAAGTGAGTTTTTGAGTGCTTTAGTGATAAAGAGAGTTTGTTTTGTGGATTTGTATTGATTGAGAGTTTTGTGAGAGGCTAGAATTGGAGTTAGGTTGAGGATATAAGGAGCGGCAAGCATGATTGTGGGAGTTGATCTTGGGAAGAAGTATTTTCGTTTGGAGCTATAATTTGAGACATGTTGATTTTATTACTCTATTCTTTTTATGTTGAAATTATATTTGTCTATAAATGCATTGTTTGTAGAAAGGATGATTTAAATGCATGTTGAGCTTGCTTGAATGAACTTAGATTATTTCTTATTTTGGATAAGTTTGCATGATTCTTGGTAGAGTCTTGTTTTGGTGAAACCCTATTGTTTGGTATATACATATAATCTCTATCTTGAAATTGTTAGCTTATGATGCTAGGTAAATATTTATGGATAATGAGGTTATAAATACAACGAGAATGATAGTATGATAGACATGTAATCATTGATAAGGTATGATGTTGTACAAACCATGTTGGTAGTTTATCCTTGATTGGTTACACCTATTTCCTTGAAAGTAGGAAGAGAGTCTTTCTCCTAGGGTTAGGGTGCATACTCGATTATTATAATGATATTCAACAAGGGGTTGAAAAATGTATTTTTTGATTATTTCATTCCCTTATACTTGACTAAGAGTCTATTCCTATTCATTAAATTCTAGAAGAGGACTTACGTTCCAGTAACCCAAAGTTGTATTATGAAGAGGACTTATAGGTACATAAGCAAAAACTCCTCTCAAGCTGATAAATTCCTCTAGTTTAGATATGAATGTAGTGAACATTGTAAGCATGTGAATATTTGAGGTATATTGGAAGAGAGGTTTTATGATTGTTCATGATCACATGATTGTTGCATTAATTTTGATTGAATCCATTGGTTGGGATTAACCTATTTGGTTTAATTGTTCACTTGATTGTAGCATTACTTTTGATTGAATCCATAGGTTGGGATTAACCTATATGGTCTAATAGAGTCGTTTATTGTTGAGATTATACTCTTGAAATAGATTCATTTAATTTTGATGTTATACTTTTGGAATGGATCATGAGATATGAGACTATTAGTTTGAACATGGGTGGTTAACTTGGTTGTTCCTCGGGTTACGATAATCCATGGAAAGGGAGTAACCTAGTTGGTCACTTAGTATGTGTGCATGTATGGTTATCTTGGTTATTACTCGAGTTAGGATAATACATGGTAAGGGAGTAACCTAGTTAATCAGTTTGTTATGTCCATTTAGATTGAATGTCTGTTATGATCAAAAAGAGTATGAATGGTAAAATATCAAATTGAGCTAAGGGTGGGTGAACATACGACCTACACTCAAAGTATTGGGTGTTGAATTCTTTGGAAAAATTAGTGTAAGTAGTTATTGTTTATACTGTCGGTTCATTGTGATCCAGGTTTACATACTAGGTAGGGAACGCCATACATGTAGGTTGTAGCCAATATATGGTAGCTCTAGATATTTAGGACACAACACTATGCTCAAGAAGGCTAGTATTATGAGGTTATCCAAACCAATATCTTTGTCGAAAGGTAAGGCCATCTTACTAGTTAGGTAGATGTGTGGGGGACAGCAGTAAGTTTGTGGTTGGCAAAAAAGTGCATGAGTGATCCTCTCCCTCATACACTTGGCAACCAGTATTTGAGGATGTAAGCACTAGTTTTGGTGACACCTAGAATGTATACACCAGTAATGGGGACATCTAGAAGGTATCCACCAACATTGGAGACATCTGGATCATTATATATTTTGTTTGTATATCTATTTCATTAAGCTCTTGGAAGCTATGTATGTAATCATGTATCTCTATCTTTGTTGAGAAATTGTAAATAAAAAAATGTTAGCATGGGATTATGTAATATGGAATCATTACTTGGGACTTTATAATGTTTCTTTTTAAATACAATGGAAACTTTGAAATGGGATTAGTTCAAATGTGCATCTTGTTATTGAATTAAAAAAGAAAAAATTTATTGCTAAATGTTGGTTCCATAAACTGTTCACATGTAGGTAAAACATAGTTAAATTCAATTGGGTAAAACTTTGGGTTTGTTACATCTAAATTCTACATCAAAAAATTTCTAAGTATGACCTTTGGGATGTAGGCATGTCACACACACATCTATGTGTCACGTTGTTTTATGAGGTCCACCAATGAAGTTATTTGGATCGCAGTGCGCCTGGAAGATGACAACACAATTGAAGTTTTCCAATGCACTGGTGGGATGCCAATACGTCGATTGGATGCCTTCGTGCTGCCAACAATGCCTACACTACAAAAATTGAAAAACTAATAAAAATATGCTATAAAATTCATAAAGGAGGTTCATTTAGACTCATCTAATCGACCCCCCCTCCTTGTTCTACTGCTCGACGCAGTTGCTCGATCTAAGGCTCCTCAAACTCTTGTTTGTTAGGAATTTTGTTGACTTTTCTCTCACAAAATTTAGCAAATCACTCATGGTGAATAGTGAAAACAACCCTTCTCGGGGCCCACCCAGGTATATATAGGCCCCTTGGGGCTCATTTTTTGTTCTTTTACCCCACATAGCTAGGGGAAAAGATAGGAGGGGGTATATACTCAGCTTTTCATCATATTTTTCTTCCAAACCATAAGATTTTTCTTAAGCATTCTTCTCACCTTGGTAGCTTCTTCCGATTTTTGAATTGACCTAAATTTGAGTTTTGCAGAATGAAACTTCACATCTGATGTCGTGGTTTCTTGCAAAGCTCAATCATTGGGGGAATTGTTGGTCCTTTCCTCCTTGACCTCTATGGCCTCTATAATATCCTCTTTGGCATGCAAATCCATAAAATTTTCAAATTATTTTCTCTAATGTTCATTTTTCTACTTTAGTGTAGTTGATTTTTCCAAAAGATCAACTCACTAAAGTTGAGGAAAAATGTGATGTCATAAAATTACACCCCATGGAAATTTCACATTTGCACATTTAACCCTTGCATTTATGGTGCCTAGCCGCATTTATGACAAGAACCTTATGAGTCAAAATTTTATGATTTCAACTCCATAAGGACCAATGATGAAGTGATAGTAGTCCACCACATCATGATGAAATGATGAGTTGGACTCTTGCACAACATGTGGACATCCATACAGCACGCTAGCATCCCCGTACTTTCACGTTCAAACAAGGGATCTTGGAATCCTTGACCTATGGCACATGTCTTTATGGAAGAATTTTGAGAGTAACGGCTCTTCCTACCCATATAGTTGAACAAAACCTTTCTTTTCACTCTCATTTGCATCATCCTCTCACTCTAACTTACTCTTCTTGCTCTTTTCTTCTTTATCTCATTTATACGATGAAGCTCTACCAGACTGAAGTCTCTCCAATAGCTAAAGCTCTCTTACAAGTGCTCAACATTATTTCTATCAAGACAAGAGGGGGCCATAGACTATTGGTAATGCTCTCTTGATTCTTGTCTATTTTCTAGTACATAATCTATTATGTCTTTATCTCATGATAGAGGTTATCTCCCTTGAGCAAGGTTTTCTTTTATCAATTTGTGTCTTTATTTCATTATTTGGTTTCTCCTCCCGAGCGAGGTTTTCTCTTATTACTTGTGTATACTTTACTTTGTGTATATCATTCTCTCTATCTATATGGTGGATCATGGATATGGGAACACCAAAACAAGGGTTTGACTACGGTAAGCCCCAAAACTACCCCAACATTTTTCCTTCCTCACCTTGTGTGTAGGTTGTTCGTGTGGAGCATTGTGACGGCTTCGAAGCACAAGACCTTTTGTGAGTTAGTTCTTTGCCCTCCTTATCATTTATTTGAACTTTTGTATTCTATTAATTTAGTAGGTTAAATAGACCTTATATTTGGAATAGTTAGCAGATCCTTTGAAGTCCTATCTAAAGGCTTAGTTCTTTATCCGTACAGGACACCAGTGTTCCCCTAGTACTTTAGTGTGTCGCATTGAAATCCCGCTCCTGTGCTATATTCCTTTGGCTTAGAGCTTATCCTTTTATCCTAGAAATCTCAGTGATTTGGTCTTTCGATCCCCGAAGTTGTTTTTTTCTATCACTTCAAATCATTAGGTATTTTGAGGCAGTTTAGACAAATTCGTTCCTTGGGACTCTCTTAGTAACTAAGAGACTCATGAGCAACGAATTCCCCTTCTCTATAGTTTCTAGTGGCTCTTCAGATTGTGTTCTAGTTCTATGAGCCTTGGGACCTTGAGCAATAATTGCAGTAGACTCTTGACAAATCTTCATCAAGTGGAAGAATGTTGGGATTAAGGTGTCTCAACCTTTGAGTCCTAGCATTAATTAATTGATTATTAGGTGCATATTAATTTATCCTAATGTATTAAATTTCCTAAGTTGTCATTCACTTTTTGAGTCCTATTGTTGAGATGGCATCCTATAGGGTAGGTGATGACATATGTAAAGATCCTTATTTTTAAGGAAATTGGCACCCACTTCAAGAGGTCCTATTTTATTGAAGAATGATGTCACATATTTTCATATTGGTGAAAACATATTTTGGAAAGTTTCTATATTGACTTGGGAGTCGCAATTAGTTGTTAATATATCAAAATTGAAGAGGAAAAAAGTAGGTTTTTGGCTTTATCTATTTTAGGAGCCCAGGATATGGATAGGATGTTTTTCTCAGATATAGACACCCAAGATGAGGATGAGGTTATTTTGACTTAGCAGGTTGATTTTAAAGCTCATGATTTTTGAGATTTTGTAGTTATTGGATTTGTAAATAATTGAGGATTATTTTTAGGCCTCTATCTTGGTGCTCTATAAACATGAGAGTCTTCTTGAGGAGTTGTGAGGAGATTTTTTTATTGCAAGATTATGCTGCTAGATTTCCTCTAGAGAAGAAAATCCCCATGATAATGCTTAGAGCCTAGAAGCGTACTATAGCAATGTTAGTTGCAAATTAATACATTGGTTTGATGCTTTGGATTGTGGGGTTTTTTATCCAAAAGGGTTTTCCTCACATATATTGGTTCTTCTCTTCTGTTATTTATTGTTCTATTATTCTTCTTTCATGTTCTTAAAGTGTTAATTTACATACCATTATGCTTCTGAAATTTACTTAGATATGCTAAATCTATTATCTTTCCTCTAAGGGTTAATGTGATGGGAATTCAACTATGTATATTTCCACATTAATGACATAGTAGCATGTGCTTGTATCAAGAATTTAAAATATAGCATAAAAGAAACACAAGATATTGAAGGTGCATATTGGTTCTTAGAGGTCTTTCTGGATTCATCTCTCCCTTTCAATTAATATTAGAGCTCATATCCATAGATTGTATGTGCTTGCATGTACATGTATGTGAGTTACATATAATTGCATGTAAGTTTCATGTACTTGCATGACCCTGCATGCTATTTGCATATGAAGAATTCATGGTGTTTAAGGTTTTGGGTATTTCTTTTGTTTCCATTTCTTAGATTAGAAAGCTTGAGGGAATATGTTTTGAATGAATTGGTTGATTATTAATCATATTTATAGGAATTCTTTTTTAGTTCCTTAACTATGGTACTCAGTTTTAGATTTGTTTGGAAAATTGGGTTTGTTGGTGATCTCATGTTTGAGTCTTGAAATCTACATGTTATCTTCTTTGATATATCAATTTTTCATGTTACTAATGTGATGATAATTTTGTATGTGTCATCGGTTATGGATCTATGAGTTATGTAGTTTGTGGATTAGCTACCCATTGTCTAGAGTGGGATGACTCGAATGTGGACTATCTATATCCTCAAGATTTATTCAATTTTGTTATAGAATTTATTATTTGGCCTTGTATGTGGCCATTTGTGCATTGGTATGTTGCATTGAGATGAGAGGATAGATGATGTTAAGTATATGGATAGTCAATCACGAGACTTGTAGCATGTTTTTTATCTTCTTAACTTGGGGATCTTGGTTCTACTTATTATTTTGTGTTGTTTATATTGTAATTGAAGTATTTTATTATGTTAGATCCATTATTCAACACATGGAAACTATGAAGCCTATTTTAAAGGTTCCAAGTATATCATTTTCAATGACATGTATGTGCCTCTTTAAATGCACTTAAATGTAAATAGTGGAGATTCATTTTACACCATATTTATTCACCACTTATCTAGAAAATAAAATTTTAAAATAATATTTTTGAGATGTGCTACCTCTATGGTTGTATTGATGTTGTTTGAATTATGTAGCTTACAATAGTTATTGGGTAATACAATTTAGAGATAATATTGGTGGTCACATCTAGTATAAAATATTGTCCATATTTGTGGAGATAATTTAGGGTATTACAATTAAGAGTAAATATATTTAAGGTTTCATTTCATTTTTGTTAGAAATAAGGTGTCTCAACCTTTGAGTCCTAGCATTACTTAATTGATTATTAGGTGCATAATAATTTATCCTAATGTATTAAACTTCCTAAGTTTACATTCATTTTTTGGGTCCTATTGTTGAGATGGCATCCTACATGATAGGTGATGACATATGATAAGATCCCTATTTTTTAGGAAGTTGCTGCCCACTTTAGGAGGTCCTATTTTATAGGAGGAGGATGTCACATGTTTCCAAATTGGTGAAAAAATGTTTTGGAAAGTTCCTATATTGACTTGGGAGTCTCGGTTAGCTATTATTATCTTAGAATTGAAGAGGAATAAAACATTTTTTTGGATTTATCTATTTTAGGCACCCATGATATGGATAAGCTATTTTTCTTGGATATAGGCACCCAAGATGAGGATAAGGTTATTTTGACTTAGTGGGTTGATTTTAAAGCTCATGATTTTTTAGCTTTTACAAATATTAGATTTGTAGAAGATTGAGGATGCTTTTTTAGGCCTCTATCTTGGCACTCTATAAATATGAGAGTTTGATTAAGGAGTTGTGAGGAAAAAATTTCATTATAGGTTTATGCTATCGGATTTCCTCTAGAGAAGAGGAAGATGTAAATCTCCATGTTAAGTTTTAGAGCTTGGAAGTGTATTGTAATAGTTCTTTTTGCAATTAATACATTGGTTCAATGCTTTGGAGTGTGGGGTTTTCTACCTAAAAGGAATTTACCCATGTATGTTGGTGTTTCTTGTCTTTTGTCTATTATTATTCTATTCTTCTTCTTTCATGTTCTTAAAGTGTAAATGTATATGTTGTTATGTTGTCAAAATTTACTTAGATCTTCTAACTACATTATCTTTCCTCTAAGGGTTAATGTGACGGGAATTTAACTATGTTTATTTTCACTTTAATGAAATAGTATCATGTGCTTGTATCAAATATTTAAAATACGGCATAAAATAAAAATAGGATACTGAAGGTGCATATTGATTCTCAGAGGTCTTTTTGGGTTCATCTCTCCATTTCAATTGGTATTAGAGCTCATATCCATAGTTTGGATGTGCTTGCATGTGCATGTATGTGAGTCACACGTACTTGCATATGATTTGTATGTACTTGCATGTGGATAGCATGTACTTGCATGTTTCTTGCATGAGCTTGTGTGTTTCTTGCATGTGAGTTGCATGTACTTGCATGAACTTGCATGTTGCTTGATGTTATTGCATGTGAAGAATTCATTGTGTTTAAGGTTCTTAGCGTTTCTTATATTGTGATTTCTTAGCCTTACAAGCTTGAGGGAATCATTTTTAGATGAATTAGCTGATTATTAATCCTTGCCTGAGTGGAAATTTTGTAGTTCATCTTTTTTAAGTGACAACATGCATTTTGAAGGATTGAGAAGATAGATTTGTATGGCTCATTGATCATGTGGTTACATTTGATATGAAATATAGAGCTCATAATTAACAATATAATATAATCCTCATGCATGGTAGTGGTCTTATATTATGTGGTCATGTGTAATAGATTACTCATGTTTGGTGTCCATTCTTGGCTCTTTGGTCATATGGAGAAACTTGGGTTGTCATGACTATGGTTTGATGTGATTATGTTGGGTGCTTGGCTTTATCCCTTGAAATTGGAAGACATTATTTCACCAACCTGAATCTATCTAGGCTATGGATTTGATCATTGTATGGTCTAAAAGCTTCCTAAGTATCCTAGCTCCTTTGTATGCTTGTACATGATGGTGGTTTTGGAGTTGGTCTACAAATAATCTTGGATTTATTGGGCCTCTTCTTCTTTTGGTTGGTTGTACTCACATGTTTCAGTTTCATGTTGGTTGGATCTGAGGGTTTTGTAGACTTTTCATTCAAAATCTATGGTTATTCTTATTTATGATATTTTGTTGTTCTGTTTTAACTATTCTAGTGTTTTCAGACTTATGGATCTTTCAAGTGATAATTGGATGTGGATTTTCATGTGTATTTGTGAACATGATAATGATTTTGCAGGTTTTACATATTAATAAAAATATGTAGTTTGTAGATCTGTGGAGACATTTTTTTTAGACTCTTGGATTTTTCTTGATGCAAACAATTTCAGATTTATAGGAACACTTGTTTAGTTCTTTGACTATGATACTTAGTTATAGATTTGTTTGGAAAATGGGGTTTGATGGTGATTTTATGTTTGAGTCTTGAAATATACATATTATCTTCTTTGATATCTCAAGTTTGCATGTTTAATTGGTTATGGATCTATGAGTTATGTATTTTGTGTATTAGCTACCCATTGGGTATAGTTGGATGACTCTGATGTAGATTGTATATATTCATAAGGTTGATTAATGTTGTTGCAGACTTTGTTATTTGGCCTTGTCTATGGTCATTTGTGCATTGGTATGTTGCATTGAGATAAGAGGATGGATGATGTTGAGTATATGGATAGTAAGTTGTGAGACTTGTAGAATATTTTTGATCTTGTTTATAACTTGGAGATCTTGGTTCTATTTATTATTTTGTGTTGTTGATACTTCAAGTGAATTATTAGATTGTGTTAGATCCATGGAGATTCTTTATTTAGGAGATGGTTATCATGATGTCATGGAGAGCTTAGTATCATGATTTAGTGGGAGCTTTGGTAGTGTTGTCGATTCATCACTTTGTGATGGATGATCTTTTGTAGTGTTTTTTTATCTCATGGATAGACTCTTGGATTATGTTTCTTTTGTGGAGTGAGGGTTCTTTGATATCTTAGGTTTCATTGAAAAGAGATGGTTATCTTCATGTGGATTGGAGATTTTTACATCTTGGTTAGCCATGGAGGACTATTTAGTCTTGGTTGGGGTGTCATCGATTGCCATTTGACATGTGATCCTTATTTGATAGGATGGTTATGTTATTATGCCATGATGTACTCTTTATTACTAGTTTAGAGTTCTTGCATGATACAGGTGCATGACATGTGTATTAGATTATATGATCTTCTTTTGAGGAGATAAGAGATCATGATGTCATGATTGTGTTCCCAATTTTTGAGATTAGGGATTATAATTTGATCTTGATTGGTTCTTTTGGTATTGAGAACATTGATCATTTTATTGGGAGATTCATGATATTGCAACGTTTTATTTGGAGCTTCATTAAGCTTCTTTTTGACTTATCCATTTTGTAAACTTTGACCAAATTGAAAATGGAGATACCTATTTGTGCATTTAACAAGGTGGGGAACATTAGATAACCCCACATAGTCATTTTTTGGTTTTTTTAACTTAGTTTTTGACTAAAGAACTCACAAGGGGGGCTGCTACAACATATCTAGGTATAGAAAATGAAAAATGACCCATTCAAGCTTTCTTAAATTGGTTATCCGTAATGGGTCACACACTACTAAGACACAAAAGGAGGGGACTCAAGAAAAGAGGACATGATTAAATTGAGGCCCAATAGGTATTTTATAAACTATATTTAGAGTACTACAATACTTGTTCTAATCACATCTCCAAATTTTTAGTCTAAGCATTTTAAATTACAAATCCAAGTTTAGGTTTAGCTTATTTCTAGAAAAGTGGCAACTTTTGACCCCATTTTGTCTCCCATTCCCATGCACTTACCCAAAACCATCAACAATCCATAGATCTAATATTAAGCCCTTCATGCAACCTAAACATACACAAATAAACTTGTAACCTAATACTGCACACAATAACCTACAAAAAAGGTGAGAGAAGCATGCCCATTGGCCAAAAATTGAAACCAAAGTAAACCACACAAAACTTGTAGGTCTTAAAATTTGTGCAACTAGAAACCAAAAAATATGTATATTCAACCCTCTACTGCTAACAAATAATAAACAATAAAGCCAAGACATCATCTAGATTCTTCTTATGGCATAACTTCAAATCTAAAATATCATAAATTTACAAATACAATTCAATCACAACTCAAGAACTAGATTAATGAACAATAATATGGCCATGATCAAAAGCACACATGTAACTCTAAAATTATCTCATTCAGTCAACCCTCAAGAATTATGATCCAAAAAATATTCTTCTAAAAAATTGTAAAGAGCATAGATTTAAAATAATAAATCTACAAAGCTTGCATCAATTAAAGAATTTCTTAAATTTAGAAATAAGCCACACATAGCCACCATGTAAATATAAATCTATTGACACATCTAAAATACCTATAAATATTCAACTACTAGATTCATCATTTTGAATGATAAAATATCATTAATATGCAACTTATAAATCTAATGAATCTATAACATGCAAGTATATACATATAAAGGACTATGGGAATAAAAAAAAGATCCAAGCCACCATATAACCAGTTCCATGACCTCTACCTATCCAAGGAATTATCTCATACCACCAAGCATGAGCTTCAAGTCACCACATGATGAGCTTCAATAAGATGAGTGTGAACTACAAGGAGGCTTATATCTTGATCTAAAATACACTAATTGTGATTAGTAAGAAAATAAGAAAATACTCCATATTGAGCTTATAAAAAAATTGATTATATTGAATTTATCTACCTTCATTATATAAGTACTTACCATGATTATATCAAAAAACTAGATCAATTAAAAAACTTCTACTCAAGTAGTGATTAATATCACAATAAAGGAGTCCTCTCCTATAGCTTAAAACTATACCTTGATACCAAATACAAGAAAATATGAAGTAATCTCTTAATTAAAAAAATATTAGACTATAATCCTTCACAAGAGATCAACATTCTCAATTAAAAAGGAAACCATGCAAGATACAACCTTCTTCAAGAATAAATAGGAATTCACTATTTTGTTCCTCATGAGACTAATCCAAGAACAAATAAGATCCACACAGCCCTCTCCATGCTCCTAAAGATCTCTCAAAAAATAACTTAAGCCTCCAAGTGTGTATAACAAGCCTCACTAAAAATAAAAATGTACAAGATTATGTCTAACATCCATCCCAAGCCCTTTATATATAGGAAATAGAGAAATAAGAAAACAAACTTACTAAGTTTTCTAGTTGAATTTTAATTTATACACCCAAGTGGCATATCCCAAAGTTGTGACTCTACAACCATTAGTCATTATAACCTTCAAGGAAAACATAAATCTCTTTCTAAGACAACCATCCAATATGTCTTGCTATCATGTTACCCCACATTGAGGGTAAGTGCATGGATAAGTGACACAATTTTCGTGCCAAATTACAAAAAAAAATCATAACAAGCCATATTGCACTCGCCAAATTTAGAGAGTGCCAAATGTGTTGTTTCATTTGACTAGCACCAAATTTGGCACTCGCCAAATGTCATTCATGACTTTTGGAATGCATTTTTCTAAACTCTTTCATTTTCTCTTTCTTTGTCAGGGAGACTATATACATGAAATAAACATGTAAGTATAAGTTGACATTTACATATAGGAATTTACTTTCTTATACTTTAAGTTATATTTCATGTATATATGCAGGATGATTGAGAGTGGTTTCGGATCTCTAGGAGTTATAATGCAAATTCTAGTTTTTGGAAGATCTTAATAATTTCAGACAGACAAATTTCACCAATGAGCATGTCAAATTTCAGTAATCAGGAGGTCAAATTTTAGTTGTCAACAAGTTGTATCATCTTTATCTCTCTCTCTCCTTCTCTCTACTCTCTACCTCTCCACTCCCTCTCTCTCTCCCTTCCTCCCTCTCTCCCCTCTCTCTCTCACCCATCTATCTCCTCCCTACATCTACCTCCCTCCCTCTCCTCTCTACTTCTCTCTATCTCTTCTCTCTCTACATCTCCTTCCCTCTCTACTTATCTTTATCTCCCCTCTCTCTCTCTCTTTACCTACCTCTCCCTCCATCACTTTGTATCTCACCTATTTATCCCTCCCTACCTCTTTCCCTCTCTACTCTCTATCTCTCATCTCCCTCCCTACCTCTTTCCCTCTCTACTCTCTATCTCTCATCTCCCTCCCTCTACCTACATCTCTCTCACTCTATATCCCTCTCTATCCCTCTCTTCCCCCTCTTTCTCTCTAACTCTCTAATATCTATCTCATAATTCTCTCTCCCTCCCTCTCACTCTCTCCTCTCTATCTCACCATTCTCTCTATCTCTCTCTCTCATGCAAGCCTATATCTCCCTCCCTAACACTCCTTTCATCCCTCCTTCCCTCTCTACTTCTCTCTATCTCTCCTCTCCCTCCCTCTATCAACCTCACCCTCCCTCCCATTATTTTTTTCTCTCCTCCCAATATCTCTCACTATTTTCCCTCCCTCCCCCTCTGTCTCTCTCAATTGCTCCTTTTCTCCATCTCGCCATTCTCTCTCTCACACTCACACACACACACACCTCTATCTCACTCCCTACCTCTCCCTCCCTCCCTCCCTCCCCTCTCTACTCTTTATCTCTCCTCTCTCTTTCCCTCTCTATACCTACCTCTCCCTCCTTCACTCTCTATCCATCCCTCTCTATCTCACCTATGTCTCCTTCCCTACCTCTTTCCCTCTCTACTTTATATCTCTCATCTCCCTTCCTCTCCCTATGTCTCTCTGTCTCTACATCCCTCTCTTTCTCTCTCACTCTCTCCTTCTCTCTATCTCACAATTATCTTTATCCCTACCTCTCACTACCTCCTCTCTAAATAACCATTCTCTCTCTCTCTCCCACTTTCCCTCATTCCCTCTCACTCCCTCCTCTATAAATCACATTTCTCTCTCTATCCCACTTTCCCTCCTTCCCTCTCTCTATCTCACCTTTCTCTCTTTATCTCTCTTTCCCATTCTCTCCTTACCTCTCAACTCTCTCTCCATCTCACTCTCCCTCCTTCCCTCTCTCCCTCTTATCCCTCCCTCTCTACCTACCTCTCCCTCCACTACCTACCACTCTCTCTACCTCTCTCTCTCCCTCCCCCCTCTTTCTCTCTTACTCTCTCCTTCCCTCTCTACTCTCTATCTCTCCCCCCTTCCCTCTCTACTCTTTCTCTCTCTCTCCCCTTCCTCTCTCCCCTCATTTTCTCTCCTCTCACACAAACTCGCCTTTAGCTCCTCCTTTTTTCTCCCTCCATCCCTCCACTCTCTACTTCTCTCTATCTATCATCTCTCTACATCTCCTTCCCTCTCTATTTATCTTTGTCTCCTCTCTCCCTCTTTACCCAGCTCTCCCTCCATCACTCTCTCTCTCTCTCTCT
>CM021104.1:110832944-111280180 GCA_007115665.2 Sequoiadendron giganteum | reverse complement strand
GAAGGGAGAGGAGAGATAGATAGTAGAGATGGAAAGAGGGAGGGAAGGAGGCATAGGTGATATAGAGAGGGATGGAGAGAGAGAGTGATGGAGGAGAGTAGATATAGAGAGGGAAAGAGAGAGGAGAGATAAAGAGCAGAGAGGAGGAGGAGGGAGAGGTAGGGAGGGAGATAGAGGTGTGTGTGTGTGTGAATGAGAGAGAGAGAGAGAGAGATAATGGTGAGATAGAGAAAAGGATAAATTGAGAGAGAAAGAGGGGGGAGGGAGGGACGAAAAAAAGTGACAAAAAATAGTGAGAGAGATAGGGAGGAGAGACAAAAATAAGGGGAGGGAGGGTGAGGTCGAAAGAGGGAGGGAGAGGAGAGATAGAGAGAAGTAGAGAGGGAAGGAGGGAGGGAGAGAGTGTTAGAGAGGGAGATAGAGGTTTGTGTGTGTGAGAGAGAGAGAGAGAGAGTGGTGAGAAAGAGAGGAGAGAGGGAGAGGGAGGGAGAGAGAATTATGAGATAGAGAGTAGAGAGTTAGAGAGAAAAAGGGGGAAGAGAGGGATAGAGAGGGATAGAGAGAGAGAGAGATAGATGTAGGTAGAGGGAGGGAGAGGAGAGATAGAGAGTAGAGAGGGAAAGAGGTAGGGAGGTTGACATAGGTGAGATACAAAGTGATGAGGGGAGAGGTAGGTAAAGAGAGAGAGGGGAGATAAAGATAAGTAGAGAGGGAAGGAGATGTAGAGAGAAAAGATATAGAGAGAAGTAGAGAGGGGAGGGATGGAGGTAGATGTAGGGAGGAGATAGAGGGGTGTGTGAGAGAGAGAGGGGAGAGAGGGAGGAAGGTAGAGAGAGAGGGGGAGTGGAGAGAGAGAGAGTAGAGAGAAGGAGAGAGTGAGAGAGAAAGATGATACAACTTGCTAACTACTAATATTTGACCTCCTGCTTACTGAAATTTGACATGTTGATTACTGAAATCTGATTAAGTCTAAAAATTTTAAGATCTTCAAAAAACCAGAATTTGCATTATAACTCCTAAAAATCTGAAACCACTTTCAAAAATCATGCCTATATACATGAAATATAACTTAAAGTATAAGAAATTAAATTTCCATATGTAAATGTCAACTTATACTTAAATGTTTGTGTAGACATCCAAATTTGGACACTTACATTTGTCCAAATTTATCCCTTTTCATCTAAACATCCTCTTATTCAAGTTAATTAGGTAATATTGCTATTATCTAATTAATACCCTTAATCCCTCTTTAATCCCTAAGGTATTTAGTTAATGATTAAATACCTTACCCCCTTTACTCTCCTTTTCATCAAATTAATTAAATAAATATGACATTTATTTAATTCCTCGCGTATCACATCCTTTTCCTTAATCCTAATCCATCTCCTAATCCCATCATTAGGGATGTGCACGTGGCTAATCCCTGATTAAGATGTGTCACATCCTCCAACTTTTGCAAGTTGGCTCTTAATCTTCGTTAGCCACTAACTGTCTTCTAATTAGTGATTATTCAGTCTAATCAATCCCCCTTTGGTCAACTCTCTCATTCCCTAAGGAATTTTTAGTTATTTTTTATCTTCCCCACTTGAATTTAAAATTCACTTTTATTCCTCCAAGAATCTCCCTTTTCCCCATGAATTTAAAATTCACTTTTGATTCCTCCAAGGAATCTCCTCTTCCCGATGTGATCATTGAAAGGTCACATCAAGTCACATGGAAGCCAATAACCTTCCATTATAAAGGCCTTGTTTTATCCACAAGGCACTTTTCAGCCTTCTCCATAAGAACCTTGTCTTATCCACAAGGTTCTTATCATATGAATTTAAAATTCATATTTATTATCCCAACCACCTTATCCACTCCAATAATTTGAATTAAATATTCACATTTATTTCTCCAACCAATTCTCTCTTCTCCATGAGGATTTTTTAAGTACTAAAATTCTTCATATGTCACTTTCATTCTCACTTGGGGACAAGAGATTCATTTTTGAGGAAATTCTCTCATCTCCCAAAGTACTTGTCCTTCCTCCACATCATTTGTACCTTGTCCATCTCACCTTGCCCCTTGGACAACTCACCCTCCACATGTCAAGATGTGAGGGCTTGTGAGACCTCAACTCACCACAACCCTCCATCTTGACCAAATCCATGCACTTACCCTTGAATGTTTTTTATATAATCCTTGATCATTAAATGCATTTATCCAATGTGATCCCTACGTTAAATGTATTTGTCCAATGTACTACTCGTATTAAGTCATGAGCTCATTAAAGCACGACCTCTACTATTAAATGCATCTCTAATGTCTACCACATTGCATGTATTTCCGTGTCTTATACAACAACTACCTAAGAAACTATTGCACTCCCTAAGTGTGGTGCCTCACTTCAAGGTGGACCACAACTTTATAAAAAAAATAAAAAAATTATGCAAGATGTACTAACACCTTTCTCAACACTAGAGATATGTAATAGGTTAATGACTAATTTCGTATAAAACAAATTCAACATGTAAAAAAAATTCTTTTGCATCCTTAGTTTGATTATTACGATTTTCGTAAGTTTGATAAAGTCAATTTGATTATTACGATTTTCGTAAGTTTGATAAAGTCAATTAAATTGACTTATTTTCTTAGACTTTGAGATGTAGAAATTGGTGAGTAACAACATGATAAGAGTTCTTGTCTTCATGATGTATTACATATCTACAACTAGTGATATTTTTTGACAATTTTCGAAAAACTAATAACCTTAGGATCACTATGTAAAACAAGTCACATTCAAGGAGTTTATACTAAACCAAATTTTTCTAAGATTTGTTCTCAATCAAGTGTTTATTAGCCCTTTTGAATGACACCTTTGGGAAATAAATGCATCCTACATACCAAGACATCATTATGGATTAAGTTAAAGGATTTTTAAATGTTTGTTGGATCACAAGGTTTACTCAATGTCATGTTAAGTTTTTGAAAGGGACTTCTTTTGGTAAGGAGTTGTCTAAGTCAATACATGTTTCTATAAAAAGAATTAGAAAAATTGTTTAGATTGAAATTTATGTATATATCAAACAATAAGAATGTTTCATCCAAGATTATCAGGATAATATTCCACTTTATAAATAAAACATAACTTAATTAAAATAATCATAAAATATAAATAAAACATAATATATTAATTCATTAGAATTGATTTTTTTCTCTTAGAATGTGTATTCTTCCATACCTCACTTCATATATACTTCAAATAATAATCCAAAGCATTAATTCAAAATTATTGATGATTAAATAAATTAAAGTTGTAAATTGTTAAATATACAATATTTTCAATTTATTTATACAATATTTTCAGTTTATTTATTAGTATAAATATTTTGTTCTGTTCTATTATAAGTGGGGTGGTGGAAATAATTAGTCCTGCGTTAGTTAAATAAAATATGGGGTGAGAGAGGGTCGAACTCTCGACCTCAGGATTACTCAAATTAGCTATGAGACCTACGCGCTAGCCAACTGCGCCATCACCCCTGGTTGAATTTTGTTGTAAATAGTTATACATATATATATGGAACTATTAATTGCATGAATTTTACGTTGATGCCCAGCCTGTCACTGCACCATTGACAATATAATTGAGGCTACACTGCCACTGTCATAATGATTCATATATTCCTTCCATTGCAAAATTATTCTTCTTCCCCTTCCAGGTGAAAGGATTGCAAAATTTATTGTCTACTTTCGAACCCAAGGATTATACAAATCGAGGATCACATTTTGCACTTTGCAGTAACAAAAGAAGTGCTGTCAGTAAATTGGAAACAAGCTTCCAAAATTTATTCGTGTCGTCGCAGGAGGAAGGATAGCAAAACAGTTAATAATTTAAAATGAGCTCGTACGGAAGCTTTCACTGAATACTACCAGAGCCAGGTTTCGATCCTGGGACCTGTGGGTTATGGGCCCACCATGCTTCCGCTGCGCCACTCTGACATGTTCATAACAAGTTAAAAGTTTATGTATATACTCAAAATATAACAGTGTGAAAAACGAAAGGCTTTAAATAAGTAGTTTTAAAAAAAGGAATAACAAATTAAATCGTGTTTGGGCCGAGGTTCAAACTGGAAATCTTTAGTATGTGAAACTAACGCGATAGCCTACTACACCACCCAGACACTTACTCTTGTTGGTAAAATTCATCAATCAAGAACAATATCCTGACCGGTGCTACTGTTAAAACAGCGAAACGAATTCACATAAGCATATTCAGAAAAGAGAGAGTCATCGTCCTAAGTTGATTTGTGTTTATCCTAACGTATGGTATTAAAAGAGAAATTTAAAATGTTACACCGCAAGTGTCACATCAGCGTTTGTAGTCCAACGGTTAGGATAATTGCCTTCCAAGCAATAGACCCGGGTTCGACTCCCGGCAAACGCATATTGCTTTTTCCGTCTCTTTAATTAGAAGCTGAATAAAAATTTCCTGTTATCGCTTATCATCAGTCTCTTATATTATTGTGAAGAGCATATATTCACTTATCCATTTTCATTTATTTTACATAACCTTCACGAGTTACACCATTGGATACTCATGGATCATCTCTAACTGTTTTTCCTACCATGAATACCATTTGCATGTTTATAAAAGATGGCACATACAAAGCAAGAGAAATTGTAGTATTTTTACTTGTTTATTTATTTGTTATCTTTAGGTGGAAGTAAAATTTCAAGTAGGCTTAGAAATCTCATGTTTTCTTTTCACATGAATGTGACTAGAACAATATAGTCTAAAGACAATGCTGATGATTAGGGATACCAAGGTACTAGTTACATGAAATATGTAATTTGATGGATACACTTTTCATATTATTTGAGTAGATTTTGGATTGTTGTCAAAGTTGACGAAGATTGAAATTTGGTTTTCTTTAAAATGTATAACAACTTCAATGTATTCTAACTTTGAAAGGTTTCATTTTTATGTCAAAATTTTGTGTGAGATAAGTGGCAAAGCCATGAATGTATATATAAGTGAATCATTTGAATATTTGATCCCTCGCTATTGGGTGAAGTCATTCAAATTGGTTTGTTTTGTTCTCAAGCATAATTTTATGTTTTGTTGAATTAAAGCATGAAATGTAATTGTGGGATGGATTGAATATGAAGGATGGGAGCCTACATTGTCTCTTTATGCTCTCTCTTCCAAATTTATAAACTTCCACTTATAAATACATCCAAGAATATAAGTTATTACCCAAATGTCCAATCTAAAACCTAGTACTATGTTTATAGCAGTAAAATTAGAAAACTACAAATCAATTGTTTTAGCATTGATTTTGTTCTATTTAAATTACATTATCTACTATATTTGTGACATTAAAATAATGAATTATCTCTACTTCTTTTGATAACCAAGTTAGAGAGTGAGGAAATATAATTGTTAGGTGGGTAGAAGAAAATAATAGCTATAATAATATTGATACAAGAGAATAAAATTTCCTAGTTTGATAAGGTAGAAAATAGTTCCAATTTGGTCAAAAGATTTATGATGAATGATACTATGTTAGTTAGGTCAACCATAACCGATATTATTTCTATGATAGTGTGAGCATATTATCCCTTTTTCTTGAAAATTTGATAAAAGTTCTTAGAGTTCTTATTCAAATTTAAATCATGTAGTGAATTATTTTACTACGTAACTGCTACCAAGGTTGAAAAGTTCCCATAGAAAGAGGTAGCAAGAAGAATGACTAGTTGTGCAAGATGATCAATGGCATCTTCATCTGCCAAATTATTCTTTTCAAACTGCTCCTAAATCCAATCAATGTACATTGATCATCTAAATATTTTGATAATTCCTAGAAATGAAAGACTCTAATAGTCCCCAGTAGTTGTTAAAAATGTCACATACAAGTAGCTCTCAATTTCGATAATCATGTGTGTGCTTAGCAAGCTTAGATTTTTCTTAAGTTTGCATGGATCCTTTCATAGAAACATGTACATGGATGGGTGTGGGTTGTGAAATGGAAGGAAAAAGACACCTTTGTTGGTGGTGTTTAGTATTGTATATTATTTTTATTAGTTAGTTTCAAAGGCCAACATCATGGTTGGTTGTTATTATGTTAGAATAGTGCATTAGATAGATCTTTGCATTGCAACAAAAACATGATTTATTTTTTTAAGGAGTATTTGAAGTGCCATGATCTATTTGAGGTATGCATTTTCATTATAGCTATAGAGAGAAAAAGGAGATTGAAGTGGCTAATGCAATTAAGCATGGCACAATATGTAGTGTGTGAGGGATGTAGAAGATAGGAGCAAGATCTAGTGAAGGAGACCATTAGAGGGAGGTCTCTCATAGTGACCCTATAGGTGGTTTTGGTTGTTCTATGGTGGTCAAAACTATTGTTTCGTCTTCAAATTCATTAGATACCTATCACCACCTATAGTTAGCATATATCATATCATTGTGAATATTTTTCTTCCTTCTCAATTATATCATATTTTGTAGGTAGATAGGAAGTCAATAAAATCTTGTTATTGTTTGGAAAATATAGTATCACATACATCCATACTTCTCCTCAACTCCTCGTTCTTGTATGTTCTTATATTCTAGTAATTGTCATTTTTCAAAGACATAAGTCAATTTTTGGAAGTTTATGACTACAAGCAAGGTTACATCTATTATTGTAGAGAAAGGTGTGTTTCAAGATAGAAAGCATTGGTTCATACATAAATTTATTTGTTTGTTATTTTTTATCATATGATGTTTTCTTTATATTTCAAAAGATTTTTTCCATTTCTCTTGACATTGGATGTTTGGTATCAATGAATTTCACTTATATATTTTTTCTTGACAATTACCATAAAATTATTGAGATTATTAGTTAGCATTAAATATATTTTTAGTGGTTAAATCAAGATACTAGAGGTCAACATTGGATTGATGTCACTTTTCCCTCTATGTACAAATTATTGAGAGAGCATGAAGGTCTATTGAATATATTTTTTCATAATTATAAGTTTATGAATAAAAATCTTCATTTTGTTGATGGACTAAGGAATGTAGTAAAAAAATGCTCATGCAAAAAAAAACTTACACAATTGATTCTAAAAGAAATATAATCATTTAACTATAAAATCCTTATGTTTTTTCTTATGACTAGGCTAATTATAATGGCCCACATTAGTACCTATATTTATGATTAAAAAAAATGAAGTTGTTGAAAATTGTATAGAGGAGGGTTGGATTTGGAACACTTATTAGGCTTGAACTTTGATTCCTCTAATTGAATGAATGATATGTTGGGCATTTGAATCAAAGGAATTACCATTGCTTTCAAAAGGTATCACATGACAATTAAGTTTGGAGTTAAACATAGCTAAAGACATGATAGCTTATTGATTTCTATGATCATCATTTTATTCTCAAAGTATTTTATATTTCTTATTTAGTTTATTCCAACTTGCTAATGAAAGAATGAAATATGTATTATATGGAAACTTTTTTTAATTTTATTAATATAAAATTATACATAACATTTGATATAAATATGTCATATAACTATTTTCCACATTCTTTATCTCCTAAAGCATTGATTAAATTTTTTTGACAAATATTAATATAAATAATCATTGGTGTACAATTATATACTAAAAAATATGTAAATAATAACACGTACCATTGGTCTTCATTTATAACTTCAAAAACTTAGTTCATACATGGGAAGATCATTTCATATATTTATGATTCAATCTAAGAATTAAAAATTAAAATACTTGTGTTGCATGGAAGGATTTCAAGCAGAGAATTAACAAGTTATAATTTAGTTGTTGGTATGGTTTGAAAACTAAGATTCTCCTTAAATTTAAAAAAAGGGGGGTGAAATGTGAAGGCCAAATAACCCATTTTCATGGAGAGATCACCTTACTAATTTTCATCATAAAATTTTTAAGAAAAAAATAAAACAACTAAGGCCTCTTTTGCAATACCTAAGAAGATTGTGTGTGACATCTAAGATATCTTGTACATCAAAATTAAGATATATTGAACAGTTTATACAATTGTAATCTTAGAATAGTTTTGAAATATACATACTTTGGAAGCTGCAACAGGTATCTAAATTGGGGACGTGATACTATGACATGCATTGTTTGTTTCATTTGACACATAGCCTTGTTCATTTACAATGAAGTGAATTAGATGTATGGCTTGTTTTCTCTCCAATTACAGTGACTCTTACATGTTTCAATTTATTTATGAGCTTTTACAGATATATTAATTTCAGAAAGAGTTATAAAAAATTATATCATAATGTTGTTCCAAGTTATATAACCTCTAAACTGATATATATATATATATATATATGTTGTTCCAAGTTATATAGAACCCCTAAACCAATAACTAAATTTACATTATGATAACCCCTAAACCAATTCACATAATGTTGTTGAACCAAACAAAAAATGCTACAACTCTATTACTACTTAAGTGCTTAGCACTTCCAGTGGTTCAAACAGGAAACCAATTATCACTATTTCAGGAAGCTGGATTGGTTCACAAATATATAATAAGCCAAAATTTCAATGAATCTTGGCAATAACTCAACAAATAATTTGACTAAAGGCTGACTCAAATCACCTAAGTTGGACTAACCATGAAATTTCAAAGTTATAGGTTAAAATAGACCATATACTAAGTTTAACTTTTCCTTGAAGTAGGCATTGGGAATATGGTTTGAGAATGAGAAAAAATATATATAATGTTGCCAATGGATGTTGCACTAATTTTTAACAAATTATGGATTTTCACAGTTTTTTAGATTTGATAGCAACAATATAGTTGTAGATGAATTATGACAAAACATGTGCCAATTACTGAACTGGAGATGCATTGTGTTGGCACTCAAACATAGCTCCACAAATCCTAATGACTTGCAACCACAACTTGAGGCCAAGGACTGTCAACATAGGTAATGGGTAGGACTTGTGATCAAATAGTGGCATATATGGACCAATTATTATGAGTGGATAAACTCACCTTCATCTTTAGGCTCTTCAAGGCCAAGGGGGTGTTCTTTGAGGTCTTAATAATAGGACAATTAAACTAAACTAAAGCATTAGACTCAAGGATTTTAAGCAAACATACCCAACATGTTATGAACCCCAACATTAGTCACTAGATTCATGTAAGCACTACCACAAAGTTCATTATAACACTTGTCAAACACTCTGTGAGAGAAAAGGGTGTATCAACACCCTAACCTAATTGCTAGGGTCTAAGAGGCCCATGTAGTCATAGCACCACCTGATTTTTTTTATGCTTAGCCTTTGTCAGTGCATCCGCAACATTCTACAAAGTCTCAAATTTTTCCAACATCACCCTTCCATCCTCTACCATATCTCAAACAAAATTATGTTGGACATCAATATGATTCATCCTTGCGTGAAGGGTTGGGCTCTTTGTCAAACATATGGCACTCTATCACAATGAACCATAATGGCTCCTACCTCTAGTCCAGCATCTAAACACAGCCTCTTAGACAGATGGCTTGCTTACTGTAGTAACGGAAAAAGTATCCCTTTTCCTTACTTAATTTGGAAATAATTAACAATAAATGAGCCTAGTGTTGCCTTAATTTAGTGTTGTAATGTGTTTTACACATTCACATTAACTTTAAGACCCTTCTTAATAAAATGGACTTAATTGTGCCTTATTTAGGGTGTTGTAAAGTTTTTCTTTACATTTTCACACTAATCTAGGGCTCTAATTAATTAATTGAGGTAATTTGAGCATAATTGGCCCCTTAAATTCAAATTCAGGCCTAATTAGTTGCATTTTTCGAAGGATAAATCCTGACACTCGTTAATAATATTTCACAACACTTAATTTGGTAAGGTTTGAGTCCTAGGCTAGTGACCTAGGACCCATTTGCCACCTGGTGAATGGGTCCTTCCTAGGTCAGGCTAGAACCCCCTTTTGGCATATTATTTCATATCTCTGAAGTAGGTCCTAGTTGGGTGTGCTAGGACCCATTCGCCCTATGGCCAATGGGTCCTCTTTAACTTAGGACACCCCTTTTAGAACTTATTCTTGATGGGATTTTAGTGATTTCAAACCTTGGATTTGATGTCAACTTGTGTTATTTGAATTTTGGGACTAAATCTCAAGATAAGTATAAATATAAAGTTAATTCACATAGTTTCATCTAAGAATTTTTATGTGAATTCATGAGATCAAAACCAAGAGAATTCAAGAGCATTTCAAAGGCATTCAAGAGAAAATTATTGAAGTTTTATTGCAACAATCAAAGATCATATCATCATGTCAAAGGCATAGCGCACCATGCATGTTGTTGAGCTAATATGTTGATGTAGTATTGAAGATCCAATTCAAGCATTGTTTCATATCCAAATTCAAGATCAAGATCTACATTCCTTATAGCCACTTTTTCATGTCCCCTTTCCAATTTTAGCAGCTATTATTTTTAGTAAGCTCGAGTTGCCAAAAATAGTCATTCAAGACCGGGAATTGAATTGAGAAATTAATTTTATTTATTTAATGGTTTGATTTAATGATCAATATTAAATCATTAAATAAATATAAAATGGTCAAAATACCCAAATTTTGGCATGGGATTTATTGGAGAGATTTGAGGACAAAAAAAACAAGATTTGAAAGCATAAATCAAAATCGGGTAAAAAATAAATTTACCGAGAAAAGGAAATAATTGCCAACCAATCAAGAAATGGAGGTTACAAGATATGTGCATGATTTTCTCTCTCTTCTAGGCATGGGAATCTGGGCTGCCCTCAATATGGATTTTTGCAAGAAAATATAAAAGAGCTTTGCCTTCCATTATTATTCATTCTTGTTATTTTGGCTAATGTTGTGCTATGTTCTTCAAAGGCTAAGAAACCTGTGGAGAAGGAGATTCAAGATCAGGATGCTAGAGTATTTCCAAGTGAACTGAGGATGGGAGTCATAGGTTCATCTAGTGTGATCTCATACAGAGGTTACCTATGCAGGGGTTTGGTGTGATCAGCTTAGTGTGTGTATGAAGTTCTTAGTTTCAGATTTGGGTACAGCTATGGATGCATTATTTTCTGCCCATTATAATGTATATTTCAGTTATTTTGTTTAGCTAAGTGTGGCGCCTATTTTGGATGTATTTCTTGCAAACTGTGGCAATTTTGTGGTGTTTATTCCTCAAATCTTGAGGAGGATTTTGTAGTCTATTTAGCAGACCTAAAAGTGGATTTTGGCAGGCTATTATGCTGCCAAAATTTCTACAGAAAACCATTATATTACAGCAATAAAAATTTGGAGTGTTGGGGGATTTCCATTGGAGTTATTTTTTGTATACTCGATTTCCTTAATTTCTCTCTAATTGCAATATTAAGCACAAAAAGATTAATGAGATAAAAAAATATGATTTAAATTTTTTGAAGATTATATTACACACTTGATGCTAGATTGTTGATTTATCATCCAATACTTCATCCAAGATATCATTGTTTAATGTTTAATGTTTCATGTTTCGTTGTTTCATCATAAGGTTTAATTACTTAAACAAGGTTTGACCAAGGAAGACCCCTATTCCCTAACAATCAACATTTTTTCTTCTCTCTTGATGTGTGATTGCAAGTTTTAGATTGAAGATCAAGTGGAGAACAAAAGTTGCAAAAAATTGTCAATATTGCAAAGTTGTAAAAGTTGTCATCTTACTTACAAGATTACAAAAGGTACTCTACAAGAGTCATTTCTAACTTTTGAGAGTTGAGCACCTAGGATCTGGGAGTGCAGACATTGAAGAACAGGATCTCGAAACTAGTTTTCCAGAACTCTAACAGGGACCCATTCGCCACTGGGAGAATGAGTCCTCAGTGAGCCCCAAAACAACACTTTTTCAACAAGGTACACATCATTTCTCCATCTAAAAACCTTCCTAGTTGCTATTATAATAGTTAGGTTTGGTTTCTGATTATTATTTGTGAATTTTACCTCTCATAATTGAGTGGAACATCTAGTCAAGAAGTAGGTGAACCCGTTTGATCAATCAAATTTGGGTTTACCCTCTTTTTCTATGTTTCACTTACAAGAATGAGTTGTTGCCATGTACTCTTATTCTATAATGGAAGAAGTGACCACATCTTGTCACTTACTCGCCTAGTTGATTGCATCACCAAACATAGTGAAAACATATCCATTGGTGGATCTTCTACTATCAACATATTTAGCCCAATCTAAATCCATGATTATAAACTGAATCTTTTCCCCTATAAGATAACCATGATAGTATAAGGAATACTCAGAATTAAACCAAAAACACCTGAATCCCCTCTTCATTGCATTGCAACATACTCATCTAGGATTATCCATAAATCAACTAAGGACTCCCACTACTTGGACATTGTCTAGTTCTATGCAAATCATAGCACTCATCAAACTCCTGACTGCACTAGTATAAGGTACTTTGTTCATATCATCCATCTTACTAGGATAAATTGGACACTAATACCCATTGTAGAAAGAACACACAAAGGCCCACAATTTGACATGTTAAACCTCTGCAACACTAAGTCCACATAATTACTCTAGCCTAGCCAAAAAATTGTGTACACTATTTCTTCTAATCTCCATCCCCAAGATATACCTAGCTGCCCCTAAGTCCTTCAACTCAAATTGTGTTGAAAGATAAGACTTTAATTCACAAATAAAACATTTTCCATTAATTAAAAAAAAACATATCATCATATAATACAATAATGAAAATGCAATCATTGTCCAGCTTATATAGATGCAAGATCCAATTTGTATCTTAGAAATCCCAAACTTAACACAAAAGAATCAAACTTTTGGTACCAAATCCTAGGAGATTGCCTAAGACCATACAAAGATTCTTTAACTTACAAACCAAATGTTATTTACCTTTCTCAACATAGTGATTTGGCTATGTCAAATAAATCCCTTCCTCCAAATCACCATGAAGAAATGTTGCCTTCATATCCATCTGTTCAACCTCAAGATCATACTTTGTAACAACAGACAATAGAAATCTAATGGATATTGACTTTGCTACTGAGGAGAAAATCTCACCATAATCTATTCCCTCAACCTATAAATAACCCTTCACAACCAATCTAGCCTTATACTTCTCAATCAAATCCTATTTTTCTTTTGAGCATCCATTCACATCTTACAAGATTTCTTCCATCAAGCAAAGGTATAAGGTACCATGTGTTATTTTTCTTCAAATTAGCCATCTCCTCATTCACGAGCACCTTCTAGGGCTCTACATCATTCATACCCATAGCCTCCTTTATATTCATAGGCTCATCAATGTTAATAATCAAAGCAAAAATACACCTCTAATAAAAGGGAGTGTACCTATAGATTTGGTTTTTGTCTTTTCCGAATTGACCTATCAATGACTAAGGTGGAGTTTCCACCCCTTCTTTAGAACTCTTTGAACTATCTAAGCTCTTCCCCTCTTCAGGTCCTTCATGAGATTTTTCGTTCAACCTTCTTGATCTTTGGGGTTAGTTGAACTACATCTTTCTTGTGTCCTTCTCTATTTTCAATATTGTGGAAGAATACTTGACTTCTCTAGAGAGAACCCATCTACTCTACAAACTCTCTAAGCCATAGGGTCCTAAAGCTTGTATCCTTTCACACCAACACCATAGCCAATGGATACATTTTACAGCCTTGTTCTCCAATTTTGACCACTTCTCCCTACACATATGTGCATATGCCTCACAACCAAATACTAAGAGATGTCTCAATGAAGGATTTTTTCCTACCCAAACCTGCATAGGTATCTTATCAACAAGAGTTGATGTAGGAGACCTTTTAGCCAAGTAACAAACTATGGCAACCACTTCTACCCAAAGCTTTTGTTATGAGCCAACTCCACTAAGCATAATCCTAGCCCTCTCCATAAATATCATGTTCATTTTTTTTGTAAATCTATTCAACTAAGGGGTGTACGGATCTATCTTATGGCTTTCTATCCTATGATCTTTATAGAATCTACCAAAAACTGTTGAACAAAACTCACCACCATTATCAATCCTCAAAATATTAATCTTCCTAACAATGTGATTCTCTACAAGAGCCTTAAAATTCTTTAAAATGACCAAAGATTTCATATTTACTTCTAAGGAAATATGCCTTCTACTATAATCATCAATAAGTGAAACATAATATATAAATTTGGAAATCAAGGAAATATTAACAAGACCAATTAAATCATATAGATTAAATCCAGCATCCCAAAAGATTTATAAGTGTATCATGTTGTTGTGAAATGTGTGAATACCAAAGTAATAATACAACACAATCAATGAAACATTATATTAGAGAATTCAAATAACAATCTAATCGAATTGAAACAAACAAACTCTCTAAAGTCATCCCATTGTCCTCTATCTCCAAGGATTATTCAAGTCATTATGGCTCTCAGATTGTATGTATGCGCATGACTTGTCAAATGACAACCTAAAAAACAAGATGATGGAAATGTAATAAACCTTTCTATATGATTGATTGCTAAAATGATATGTTGTAGATGATGAGCTAAGATTATGATAACGATATGATATTGATAATGGAAATGCTATTATGAAACTACAGAAATTAACATGCAGCTAATACTAAATTCATGATTCAACTAAATGATGCAAAGATGTAAATACTAAATTGCTCAATGCTAATGCTAAGATAACAATGCTAGTGAAATTTTTGCAGAATGTACTTATGCTCAAATATCTATATGAAATGTTGTAAATGAGCTTGTATTTATAGATTTCTCCAAGGTATCAACCTATGTGGCAGGATTCAACGGTTTGCATTTGATCTGGAGAGATGAATGGTCAAATGTGAAGAGGTTAGAGAGAATCAAGGAGAGTGCTCCCTTTAGTAGAACAAACCGCCAAGTGTAGAGGAGAATCAAATGGAGGAGAAAGCCAAGTGTCTCAAAATTGGTTAGAATTTGTTGAGATAAATGCCAATTAAATATTAAGAATATTTAATTTCATGAGACACATGATGAGGTGGAAGATGAGAAGTTAGTAGCTAAATTCAAATATAAAATTTGAATTTAATAAAAGGGATTTAATTAAATAAAACCAACTAATTAAAGTTGTTTATTTAATTAAAACATGAAGAAAATGATTTTAGATAAGAATAATTTTAAGAAAGTGAACTATATAAATAAATTTGTCAATTTATTTATAAGTAGAAGAATTAAAAATTTATTAATTAAATAGCTTGTATTTAATTAATTTCCCCCAGACCAATTTTAGGTGTATACATTTTGCCCCTCTTTGAAGTGATGTGTTTGTGACACATTGCTTCAAAGAAATTTTTTTGATGATGTTGGAAAAAAAAAATCGATATGCCCTAGACGTTGATTTTCAAGTGATGATGCGAGTATCCCTCTCGGGAGATAAATCGGAGAATTTTTTTGAATTTGTAGAATTTTTTTACTTTTTTAATTTTTAAGGATTCTATGATGATTTCCAAATTTTATGATGTTGAGACGATTTATCTCCCGATAATGAAGAATGGTCCTGGCAATTTGATTAACTGATTAATTGATGCCTTTGAAAAATAAAATAAAATAATCCCACTTAATTACCCCTTTAAAAGGTAAAAAGATGTGAAAAGGAACTCATTTGGTTCATTTGCATTTTGGAGATTGAGGTGATTGAGCAATTGAGCAAGATGGTGATTTCATTCCAAACCCACCGATTCGAGTGAGTTCGACATCACAACCGCTCAGCCGCATATGGACCTCTGGTACGTACCTCGAGAAACCTCTTGTTGAATTTTGAAATTTGTTTTCCGCGCATTTTGATTGTTTGAATTTCTATTTTTTGTGTTTTAGCACATTAGGAATCTGTTATAGCGCATAGGGTTTTTGTTATAGCGCATAAAATAGGTTAGCGCATAGGGATCATTATGTAGCGCATATGATGAATGATGTGGCGCATTTAGAATTTTGGCACATTGAGACTGTTGAATGGCACATTTGGTTTGTTTTTTACCACATTTGATAGTTTAGCGCATTTACACCAGAGTTGAATTTTTTTATTGATCTCCTGAATTTTTATGTTTGATGATTGCATCAGCTGATGTTTTGATGATGTTTGTGCTGGAAAAACAAGGATAGACAACTAAGAGGGGGGTGAATCAGCTGTTACAAAAATTAAACTTATTCAACCTTAATCAACCTTTAATCTTAGATCTAATAATTAACAATGAAAAGCATAAATCAATAGCACATCAGAAACACATGAACACCAAGATTCTAGCAACATCATATTTCTAGCAGCATCTAGAATTGTTTTGAGGGACATTACCTTCCAACATCATAATTCTAGCAACATCTAGAATTGTTTTGTTCTTTCTTTCAACAACTTTGTTCTGTTGAGGGGTCCAGGGAGCAGATAACTGCCTTTTGATTCCATGCTCTTCACAAAATGTATTGAACTCCCGGGAAGTGAATTCGCCACCTCTGTCTGATCTTAAGAATTTGACCTTCAAACCTGTCTCATTCTCTGCCATAGCTTTGAAACGTTTGAACTTTTCTAGAGCTTCATGTTTTTCTCTCAAGAAAGCAACCCATATCATCCTAGAGTAATCATCAATTATCAACATAAAGTACCTTTCTCCTTGTAGACTTTTGATTATGGATGGACCACATAGATCAGTATGAACCAAATCCAGTACTCCATAAGAATGATGTTTGCTCTGAAAAGAAGTTTTTGTATGCTTTCCCATCTGACATTCCTTGCATATAGTGTTAGTAGGCTTCACTAACTTGGGTAGATCTCTTACTGCTTGAGTGGAGCTTACTTTGACAATGTTATCAAAATTCACATGACACAGCCTCCTATGCCATAACCAACTTACATCAATTTGAGCAATTAAGCAACTTCCACTAGCAGCACTTAAGTGAAAAATGTTACCTCTTGTCTTTGTGCCTAGAGCAATTACATTTCCAGAGCTTCCCAATATTCTACACTTACCATCTTTGAACTAAAGATTGTATCCCTTATCTACCATCTATCCAACACTCAACAAATTATGCTTCAATCCTTCAACATAAAGGACATCATCAATATTGTATTTACCACCAAGATAAATAGTGCCTCTACCACATATCACACCAATATTGTTATCTCCAAATCTTACAACAACACCGTCATACTTTTCCAAGCTTAGAAACTTGCTTTTGTCACCAGTCATATGATGTGACCATCCGTTGTCAATCACCCATTCATCATTTTCATCAATTTTGGTTGCAAGAGATTTCTCAATATTTTGATTGTTAGTAGATTCAATGGACACCGTACCATTTTCCTTGATAGAAATGAATACCCATCCATCTTCATTTCCAATTTATTTGTCAGATTCATCATCAGTAACACTTTCTTCAGCATAATAACATTTCTTTTGAAATCTAGACTTGTTAGGTTTGTACTTAGAAACTCTTTCAAGACACCTTGATGCAAAATGACCTATCTTATTGCAAGAGAAACATTTAATAGGTAGCTTTCCTTTGTACTTACCATGTCCTATGGCTTCTCTTTTCACAATCAATGCTTCCAACTCTTCTAGCTCTCTTTCTTCATCTTCAATCTGTCTCATCTCATCTTCATATTTGAATGTTTTTTTTCTGGAACTCTCTCCCGGATCATATCTTTGTTGGCTTTTTCTGGATACAGTAGCTTTAAATGCAGATTATGTTTTAGGAGTAGACTCACCAAATTCACTCAACTCAAAGGAAGCAAGTTTACCAATCAGCATGTCTCTTGTTACATTTGTTACTGTCCTGAGTTCTTCAATAGCATGACCTTTTTTTTTGTAAGAAGCGGACACAGATCTGAGCACTTTAGCCACAATTTCATCCTCATCCATAACTCCACCAACACATCTAATACCCATCACTATTTCATTTACTTTATGCATAAAAGAAAAAATGTTTTCATCTTCACTCATCTTCAAGTTCTCCCACTTGCCTCTTAGACTTGTTGGCTTAGCAATCTTCACTTGAGCATCTCCTTCATACAATGTTTCCAATTTCTTCCAAATATCATCTGTTGTCTTTAGACCTGTCACATTTGTCATCTATGAATCTGTCAAAGCACTCAATAATGCTTCAATGGCCCTGACATTGATTTCAGCTTCTTTGATCTCATCAAGAGTAGTAGGACCATTCTAAGGAATATTATATATGTTATTTGTAATCTTCCAAAAGGGTTCACCAATACACTTCAAATGACACTCCATTCTGATCTTCCACAGAGAGTAATTTGTACCATCGAATCTGGGACTATCCTTCTTGTATGATGTCATCTCGGATCACCTCAATCTATTAAACTTCTTCATAGGAACCTGCTCTGATACCAATTGTTGGCAAAACAAGGATAGACAACTGAGAGGGGGGGTGAATCAGTTGTTACAGAAATTAAACTTATTCAACCTTAATCAACCTTTAATCTCATATCTGATAATTAACAATGAAAGCATAAATCAACAACACATCAGAAACACATGAACACCAAGATTTTTATACGTGGAAACCCTATTAGGGGAAAAACCACGGTGGATGTTAGTCCACAAGATTATACCCTATTAGAAGTATAATGAAAAATGAATAAGGAATGCACATGCATTCAAGCACACTGCCTAGAGCTCACTGCTCAAAGGGAAGGCTCACTGCCTTACATAAAACAATCAGATTAAATCCATCTGATGAGGTTGAACTGAGAAATTAGCTTCTTCATAGCCTGATGACAATTATGGTTAGGCACAAAAACACTTCTTTACACTTCGCTCAATCTTCTTCACACTCTGCTCTAAAATCGAATGATCTGATCTGTATTCACACATTTTGCATACATTCACCGAGCATACACCACACACAATCTCCAAAATGAAGAAATGTTCGCTCTTATATATCCACTACATGAATTTACATTAACAACTTTGTTAGCCATAAAATGAAAGAATAAATTACAAACTGTCGGCCCAATTCATGAACAAATCTCAATGCGCACCAATCTAAGTCGGTCACAGCATAGTAAAGACCTAAATCAACATCCTCGAACACACCAAACAATAAAATATTAGTCCATAAGGATCCGCAACACACTACCACCATCATGTCGGCCAAGAACATGAAAACTTGAACACACAAGGGAAAAATATTTGATCACGAACACACCGATTCACGTGGATGTACCACAGTGATAGAGCACGATCTAGAAACATCTCAGGAATGTGCGTAGCAACTCAATTCATCAGAATTGCAATCTCATCTTCCAGAAATACTTGCTATAGTAACAGAATAACTGTAGGAACTCAAAAATTCATAACTCGCTCCAAACTTGATGCCTACCACTGAAACTTCTGGACAACATACTAGACAGGCTCAGCAAGAAGCCCTTTAATGCGCGACCTCTGATTATCAACTTGCACAACTTTCTACCATTCTGATCTTCACTACTTCACAGGTTGCCTGCAACATACTTATTCTAATTTTCTCAATATCCTCGACATATACAGCCTTCAAAATCATCAATGCTAATAGTGTTGACATCAATGACAACCACATATCAACAACATAACCACAACATCCAACAGTTTGATGATGTTGATTGATTGATCTCATGATAGGTGAGAATCAATTATAGGATAAATGATGATTGACCTCATGATAGGTGAGGATCAATGATAGACGCTCGCCGATATTTGATCGAAATCTCATTAGAGTTGATTATATTGATTGATAGGTTGCTTGATAAACTACTAATTTGTGATATGTTGTGATTATAGGCTGATTTTAGAGTTCTTCAATCTCAGAAGCGATTCTCGAAGACCTGGGAAATGATTTAGCAACTGGTGCAGGCTAATTTAGATATCATTGCACAGTGTGGGTTGAACTCTTTGATCGATATGCCCTAGTATAGGATTAACACCTTTCATTTAGCCACTGGTGAGATGATAGTTACGCCAGAGGATGTGTATCACATCTTAGGGATTCCTGTTGTTAGTGAGCTAGTGGTTTATGACCACACGGAGCAGGGAGGTATGGATGCACTATGGAGAATATTCCATGATGATGAGATCAGCGGATATGAGATTCTGTGGTGAGAGATGGTTGCACTATATCAGCCATTGCCTTGTGTTCTAGATGGATTCGTTGGAGGTTTTCTATGTCCCGACCATAGGTCAAAGAGACTATCAGTTGGATGGGGTTAGGCATTAGAGAGCATGATTACACAAGGTATCAAATATGCCTAGGAATCTTGCATGTTGGTCCATTTATATCATGATCTTCATTGGGTAGTATACCTTGGAGCTGCCAGTTTATCGATTGGGGTTACATTACTACAGATTTGAGTGTGGGAGCATATAGTTGTCACTCGGCCTATTGCGGATAGGGATCATCCTATTGGGAGGCCTTATGTTTTTGGCTATACCTGTCCAATTTTCCAGCACAAGCTGGGAAAATTAGAGTACTAGCGGCGAGTTCTGGATGATTTAGAGATAGTCACATGGGGGCCATACTTGGATTGCGAGCAGTGGCTAGAGGATGACGTTGAGATGCCATATATGTTCTCCTCCAGATACCCAACTGGTCGGACACTATACGTGATTGAGAGATTCTTGGTTATGAGGGTGCTTCGACAGTATGGCAGAGCACAAGTTATGCCCTAGGGAGTTGCCTTGTATGCTCAACGATGACAAGATAATCCAGAGTGGGGACCCTCCCTATCATATGATACAGCCTGTTAGGAGTACTTTGGGTTACAGCAACGGATATGGGATTACCATCTAGAGATTCATGATGCCCTGATTACAAATGATTATTCATATTATTTCTTTACACATCCCTTCCCGAGGATATCTAGCTCGGAGGAGCCAGTGCCAGCATTGGACAATGATGAAAGGGAACCACCACATGCACCCAAACAGAGGAGAGATGGGGGAGATGGGGATGGAGAGGAGGGAGATGGCGCCATGGCGGGGATGGTGGAGGTGGAGATGATGGAGGTGGGGGTGATGGAGGTGGTGGTGATGGAGGAGATGGAGGTAGTGGGCCAGTGTTGGATGTGAGAGTGGCTTGGAGGAGGAGATTCATGGTGTCCATAGGACCACAACATAATCGGATTCGTTTTCCTTCCCATCAGTAGTAGGCTCATATATCGGCCTTACAGACATAGGTGTTGAAGCTATAGGGACAGTTGACACAAGCACAGACATAGGCACAGGCATAGGCTCAGGCATAGGCTCAGGCATAGGCTCAGGCTTAGGCTCAGGCTCAGGCTCAGGCTCAAGCTCAAGCTCAAGCTCAGGCATAGGCACAGATCGCCTCTCTAACAACAGAGAGAGATACCTTGAGACAGTGATGCGAGTAGGTAGAGACCTTACCAGAGTGATTATAGAGAGTATATGGGGGGACCACCATAGGGAACATGCTGAGGGAGGTTTGACATTCAGCCAGAGAGGTTGAGTATTACAGGTTACATTATCATGAGGTAGTGCTTGCAAAGCGGAGTGTCAGCTATGCACAGTCTATGAGTGCTAGATCAGGTTGGAGCCATTCTCAGACGACCAGTAGAGGTGTGACTGGGCCACCTCCAAGAGATCCACCAGACAGGGATCCAAGTGTAGGGCCATCAGGGGGTGCATAAGTAGGGTCAGAGAGGTTGGCAGCGTCTGGGGGGAGCACCGCATAGCTCTCATGTTCCTATTTGACATATTTACACTTTGATGATGTATACATTTATTCAATTGAGGATGTTATGATACTATGCCACATTTTTTATGATGTATCTCTCCATGTTTCATTGTATCATTGTACACTTGACATTTATTTTTTGAGATTATATGATATGCAGTGGATACTATTGATCTATGCACTATCTATATGATTTTATGATGGATGCATTTAATTTCCGTTATATATGCTATGTGATGTTTTTATGATTATGCCATGGGTATGTGTATGGATGCAATAATGAAATGTTTATGATTATGTGATGATGGTTATATATGGATCATGATGCTATATGTGTTCGATGTATGATGCTTTTATGTTATATGAGATGAACAGAATGTAATGCAAGTTATTTTTGTATCTTTTTTCAATGCAAACATGATGCCCCTATGCTATATGGGATGAATTTGATTATGCAAATGAGATGTAATGCACTTTATTTTTGTATTTTTTGAATGAAAATATGTGATCTAATGCATGGATGGATGATCGATGATAATGCTTTCCTAATGTATGCATGATATGATGATGTTTATGCAACTATAGATGAATGATCTTGTTTTTTGTTAATGACAAATGTACTCAATCCATTGACAAGAGAGATAAAATCATTTTGAAAGTTTGTCAGCCTTGGAAAAATCTATAATGCAGATGCAAAACTAATATGGATGCAATCTATCTTAACCATGCAAATCTAAATATGCAATGTTGTCATTTTGTCAGCCAATTTTTTGTGCTTGGTATCATCATTGAGCTTTTAATATGTTGAAAGTTAGTACAAACATCGATGGTATAATTAGACAATAATGACCTGAGTATAACTTCCATGGATTTTTGATATTGTAAGTTAATACAAGCATCTAGGCATAATTGAACCGAGATGACCTGAGTATTGCTTGCGTAAAACGGACAAGAGTTAATCATTTTCCTATGCAAATTCAGAATGTCATCAATGATACTTTGTAGAGCATGTCCTATGACAATTTGCACAATAGTAATGATTAGCTCACAGACAACAGACAAAGAAAAATCATAGTCCTTCATAGCTCCTCTAATCCATGACATCCTTGAGTTGTTCCAGAGAAATGATAACAAAAATCAAGATACAACAGTTGAACATTCATGCTAACATGATTAAATCATGATTCAGAAGAGTATCATCCATTTATATTTGTTTTGACTAATCTTGTTGTTGATTTGGATGGTTGATTTTTTGAAAATTGTGATTGATGTTCAATGTTGAGTTGTTATCATGATTGTTGTGATTGTTATGCTTGTTGTGTTATCTGATTGTCTATTGATTTAAGCTCAAAGCAGATTGCCCCCTGCGAGTTCAGGATTTTGCCCCCAGTGAGAAACAACCAATTATTGCAAGTATGCACAATGGAAACCAAGCCAAGATGAGACATGACTGTGATGCCTAGATATGTACATGAGGTTCGTAAGATGATCAAGCATAGTGATGGCGAAAAGCAGATGGCCGACACACACGATAATAGATGGAAAAGCTAATCTATCACAAATAGCGCTTGTTGCCAGGTTTTCACTACTTGTTTTTATTGCACTTTTTCAGATTTTATGATTTTTTGTTATCACCAAGATGCTTGTTTGCCAAGTTTTCATCAAGGTAACGATTTTTTTGATTTTTCACTTTTTTTTTGTATTTTTGACATTTTTGTTTTTTTTGGTATTTTTGACTTTTTCTGATTTTTTGGATTTTGATCTTTTCAAAAAAAATTGTTTTGACCTTTCTAATTTTTTGGATTTTCGCTTTTTCCGATTTTTTTTATTTTTTTTTGTATTTTCGACTTTTTATGATTTTTTGTATTTTGACTTTTTCGATTTTTTGTATTTTTTACTTTTTTTTATTTTTTTGTATTTTTTACTTTTTCTAATTTTTTTGTATTTTTTACTTTTTCTAATTTTTTTGTATTTTCGACTTTTTGAACCGTGCACTGGATGAGTTATGTGTAAAATCTCTTGAGATGAAGGATGTTGATAGGTTCTTCAAACAGGTCCCCTTCAAGTGTAGACAACTGATATGCTCCCGATCCATAAACTGATACAACGATGCTTTGATCCTGTGTGGATGACCGTGTCAGATGAAAGGACCCAATCGCAATGAGGAGTATGAGTGGAAAGTATGAAGTATGATAGATGTGACAGATGAAAGAGGCTATGGTAGGATCCCTAATGTGCACACTACGTGGGCCATCGGGCTTCAAACAAAAAAGATCTTGGGCGACCGATGAGTTAGAGTATGTGAAGGGGTCGCCATCAAAGACACCTTGAAAAACATCATCAATGGAGGTGTAATGATATGACAAATATGTGAACATGGATGGGTGGAATGGAATATGTGGTATGAGTGAGGGTGACATGGATGTAGACCTTAGATCAACAAGTTCTTTCTTTGATTTTTTTCCTTGATAGATTCCCTCAATGATTTTTTATGGAGATGCATGTTTGGAGATCGACTTTTGCTTGCTTTCACTTTTGACTTTTATTTTTGATTTGTCTAATAGCTTTTTATTTTAGCTAAGGGACTTTTCTTGATCTTTCTTTCTTTGTATGCTTTCTTTTGATTCTAGATCTCCATTTGAAAAAGGCACTTTTACCTTTGATTCTTGAATTACCTCCATTATATTTTCTTTGGGTGATACTTGTTGATCCATGTCTACGAGGTGGATGGATGTGGGTGATATGGATGAGATATACGAAGTGAGGAATATTTGGTGGACAGATGGGAGTGGCGATTCCCTCAACGAAGTCTTTGAGACTATCCTTTTCAATACTGCTAACATCAACAGAAGCTTGCACCTCCTTAGTGACTTGGCAAGATGACTTGGTAGAGGCAACAATATGAGATTTGTATCCTAGCCCAGGGTAAGTGGGATGGAAGGATGATGGTTGGATATCCTCAGCTGGGTCATGATCAAAGAGTGGGTTATCATAGATGTCTTGGTCAAATAGGGGGTTATCATAGGTATGAAAAGCTTGAGTGGAAGCAGATATGGAAAAGGTAGGTGTATCATCGGGATCCCAAATGGTTTCAATCCTAGCATGGTCATCTTTTTGCATTCCTTTTGTAGCTTTCTTGACATCATTGTTGGAAGTCTAACCCTTCTCGACGACAGCAGTAGTGTCTTTTACTAGCAAATTATCCAAACGGCATTCTCCACATCCGAGATCATGGATTTGGACCTTGGGGCTTAATGGTGCAATAAATGGAGTGGATGATTTTAAGGATTCAGGATCAACATATGTTTGAGTAGGAGATGCTTCACGATTGTTAGGGATTGGGATTTTAGCTTTAGGGCTTAGATTATGGCAATACATGAAAGGATTAGGATCTCCTTGTATTGTGATTTCAGCTCCATTGTGTGGGAATTTAATACACTTATGGTATGTAGAGCATACTCCTTGCATTTCATGGATCCAAGGTCTTCCAAGGAGGATATTATAGGTCAAGGGGAGATCAAGGACTTGGCAAACCACATCCTTCACCATAGGGCCAACTCTGATTGGTAGAGTAACTGATCCTTTAGATGAGCATTCCTCTGCATCGTATGCCTTTATGGTAATCTTTTTACTAGAATCTATTGCATTCTCTAAAAATCCCAATGTATGGATAAGCTTTAAGGTGCATATATTTAGACCGGCTCCTCCATCTATTAAAATGTGTTTAACCAAATGCTTATGGATTAAAGCCTCAATATGGAGTGGGGCATTGTGTGGATGAGTGAGTGATGCATCATCATTTTCTGAGAATGACAAACAATGGGGCGTAGTAAATGTCCCACCATGGCTTGGAATTGAAAAACTTCCAAATTGGTTGGTACTGGTAGGTTGTCCTATTTATCCTTGATTTTGATGACATCAATTTGATTGTCATCTGTAGAAATGTTGAGAATGGTAGTATCATAGACATAATTCACATTTTTCCCTTTGTTGTTGGTTGAAGAGGATTCCCCTTTTTTGTAGTTGGGTAAAGGAATTTTAAATTCTCTGTGATCAGCATTTGTTTGAGGTCCTTCTATCGATATTTCTTTTCTATCTATCAAGTCTTGTACCAAATGCTTTAGTTGCATGCAATCATTTGTTTTATGACCCTTGTTTCTATGAAAATAACAATAATATGCATCGTTCCACCATGATGGTTTGACTTTGGGTTCCCAATCTCATGCCTCTAGTAATGTTATAAGTTTTTTGTCAAGAAGCTCTTTTAATGTTGATTCTAGAGACTACCCCAAAGGTGTGAATTTTTTGCAATTTGATGGTGTTTGATATGGTGGTGTTTTAGATTCAGTGTTATTTCATTGTTGTTTTGATTGGTCTTTGGTGTAATTCTTGATAGATTAAAGACTGGTTTTGCATTATCATTACCAACATTCTTGTTTCTTTGCTAGAATTTGGGTTTCTCATTGTTGTTATAACGATTGGAGGAGTTTATTGAGTTGTTTCCTTCATTATAGATTTTTAATACCCCTCTTTTAACCAATGCTTCTTCGATTTTGAGTCCATTTTCAATCATCTTTTCAAAGTTGGGTGGACATTGAAATTTGATTCTATAGCTCATATCATCATTTAGATTGTCAATGAAGATTTCCATCGTTTCCTTTTCAAGTATAGGATGAGGATATCTAGCAAATAATCTTCTCCATCTTTGTAAAAATATGAGAAATGATTCACCTTTTTTCTATTTTGTGTTGCAAAGATCTTTCATGGTTATTTTGTGTTGGATGTTGTAGGAATATTGAGTGATAAACTTATTGACCAGCTCTTCAAAGGACCTGATACCTGGTGGGAGTTGTGAAAACCATTGCATGCATTGGCCACCCAAACTTCATGGAAACAATCTCATCAAATAAGTTTCATGATGTGCAAACTCAAGACTCATGGTGCGAAATTCTCTTACATGATCTATAGGATCAGATTTGCCATTATATTTATCATATTTTGGAAAATCGCAGTTTGGTGGAAATGGTATCATGTTCAAATTTATGTCGAAGAGGTAAGGACAGATATCTTGCAGCAAGTATCTTTTTTTGGTTCCTCTTTGCATGTCTTGAATCTGTTGTTGGAGATTTTGCATTTGTTGTGTCAAAGCATCTATTGGATTCGTGGTTCATGAATCAGATTTTGTCCTCTTGGGAGTTCCTTTTAATTGGTTTACATCAAAGTCATTGGGCAATTTCACACCTTGGTTAGCTAACATCAAAAAATATTTTTATCCCTCTATTTCCATAATTTTCTCCATGAATTTGTGGAATTTGGGATCTTGTTGAATTGTTTGAATGTCTTCCTCAGTGATTTCATCATCTTCAAGTTGGTGGAATCTATGAAAGGTATTTTCTTCACCTTCATCCATGGTGTTTTGAGTTTCAAGTTCTTGTTCTTTAAGTTTTTATTTTTGAGATCTTGTTAAAACGAGCATACAAGTGATAGAAGTTCACTATACTTTGATCTTTGTTTAGGAGTGCCAAGGAGATACATAAGTCAAATAGAATGATGGATTCTATTGATGATACTAAGGTGATAAATCTGATGACAACGTGTTGTTTCGTGATGAAGGATGATAGATCCTAGTGATGAAACTCAACTTAATCAATCAAAGATAGATTTGATGATTAGGCACTTTAAGATGGTTTGATCCAAGTTTAGTTAAGAGAATTTCACTTGCAAAGGCCAGTTTCTTCAAGTTTAAAGTGATGGTGGAATGAGGAATGATCTATGCTGAGGAAAGAATCCCTAAATCTGGTTTCAATTGTCTGACAGATGTTCAAATTAGCTCTTTATTTATTAATCAAATGGATGTGCTAAAACAAGGTCCGGATGCGCTAAAAGATGGCACAGATGTGCTAAAACAGAGACTGGATACGCTAGACTGTTCCTCAAATGCACCAAAATAGGAAATGTATGTGCTAAAAGGTTTGGTGAATGCACTGGAATATGAGCTAAATGGGCTAGAAGGTGGGCCAAATGCGCTAAAACAAAGACTGGATGTGCTAAAAGATCAGGTAGATGCACTGGAACAAAAAGCGGATGCGCTAAATTGGAAATGGTCACTGTTTTTGAAAGTTTGTCTGATTTTCTTGTTTGTGAATCGGTGAATTAGGTGTTTTTAATGAATCATCCCTTGAAAAAAGATTTTGAACACAGCAACAAGTAGGACAACAATTTGTTTCACCCTATGAGCTAAACATTAAGTGTATGTTCAAGGATCTAGTCTGATCCCTTTGATTTCCACAGGTATTAAACAATAGCAAACAAATCAATCACTTTTCTAATGTCAAGGGTCATTTATAACATCACAACCCACATCTTAGAACTATGTCAGCTCACATAGACGTGTCACCCCCTAGAGGGTGCCCGTGTTTTTTCCTTTTTCGGGTCTTAACCAAAAGTCAATTCCTTCACTTTTGGCCAGTAATCTCTAGTAGTTATATGGTGAGTATCTTGGGGCAAATTCTTCCCTCCCCTTGCACTATGAATATTTAAAATGTTCAAAAACTGACTCAACTGGCTACTACAGTTAAAGTTTTTAGTAAGGGTTTCGTTTGGTGTAGCAAATGATAAACTCCCTCGAGAGACCTCCCAACCTTTAGAACAAAGGCTTTGGGGATGGTTATCAATGCGTAATACTGTTGAATGTGAATTTCATCACAATCACGTTTGATTATAGTGGGTTGGAATGCTTGGCTTTAGTTGTTCCCACTTAGGTCGTTCCCATAGGATGAGTACTTTTTCCCACTATGACAGGCCTTCTAAAGGTGCTATTGCAATAAATGGAAGAGTGAGTCTGGCATTCTGGTCACCCAATGAAGGGGAGAGCATAGGCCTATCACTTTACAAGTGCAGCATACATGGTTTTCATTAACCTCTTAATTAAACTAGATGCCTAATTTAATCAAAGGAAAATAGAAATAGATCCAGCCCCTGCAAACACCATTAGGAGTTTCAAATAATTGTCTTTAATAGTGTTTAAAGCACCTACAAAATAGAGAAACATCAATCAATTCCTAGAATTATGAGTTTCTGAAGAAAAAGAAAAAAAAGCTAAATGCGCTAAAAGATTTACTAAATGCACTATTAAACACCCTAAATGCGCTATTCTGGAAAGCATAAAATGAAAACCAAAGTCCTGTATGCACCAGAAGAGAATACAAATGCGCTGAAAGATCCTCCAGATGTGCTAAAATAGAGACTAAATGCATCGAAAGAGCTGACAGATGTATTGAAACAAAGACCGGATGTGCCAAAAGAGAGGTGGATGCGCTAAAAGATGCTTCTGGTGCACTACATTAAAATTCACGCTCAAACCTGCAAACAAAAACTTGCCAGAAAATGCTAAAAATGGGGCTAGGCTCCACGGTGGGTGCCAAAATGTATCGTGTTGTTGTGAAATGTGTGAATACCAAAGTAATAATACAACACAATCAATGAAACATTATATTAGAGAATTCAAATAACAATCTAATCAAATTAAAACAAACAAACTCTCTAAAGTCGTCCCATTGTCCTCTATCTCCAAGGATTCTTCAAGTCAATATGGCTCTCAGATTGTATGTATGCACATGACTTGTCAAATGACAACTTGAAGAACGAGATGTTGGAAATGTAATAAACCTTTCTATATGATTGATTTCTAAAATGATATGCTATAGATGATGAGCTAAGATTATGATAATGCTATGATATTGATAATGGAAATGCTATGATGCAACTACAGAAATTAAGATGTAGCTAATATTAAAGCCATGATTCAAGTAAATGATGCAAAGATGTAAATACTAAAATTCTCAATACTAATGTTAAGATAACAATGCTAGTGAAATTTCTGCAAAATATACTTATGCTCAAATCTCTATATGAAATGTTGTAAATGAGGTTGTATTTATAGATTTCTCCAAGATATCAGCCTATGTGGTAGGATTCAACGGTCTAGATCTGATCTGGAGAGATGAACAATCGAATGTGAAGAGGTTAGAGAGAATCAAGGAGAGTGTTCCCTTTAGTAGAACAAGCTGCCAAGTGTAGAGGAGAATCAAATGGAGGAGAAAGCCAAGTGTCTCAAAATTGGTTAGAATTTGTTGAGATAAATGCCAATTAAATATTAAGAATATTTAATTTCATGAGACACATGATGAGGTGGAAGATGAGAAGTTAGTAGAAATGTGACTAAATTCAAATATAAAATTTCAATTTAATAAAAGGAAGTTAATTAAATAAAACCAACTAATTAAAGTTGTTTATTTAATTAAAACATGAAAATGATTTTAGATAAGAATAATTTTAAGAAAGTGAACTATATAAATAAATTTGTCGATTTATTTATAAGTAGAATAATTAAAGATTCATTAATTAAATAGCTTGTAATTTATTAATTTCCTCCAAACCAATTTTAGGTGTATACAATAAGAATTAGAGTAAAAATGAATGTAGTTTTGTTTTCCATAAACACAATATTCACAAAAATCAAATTCAAGTTTACAACTATTTAACCCCTCACAAGGTTTTTATTTTTCAATGCCCTTAAACTCTTCTCACCTATGTAACCCATCCTTTGGTGCCATAACATTGTTTTCTCTACCAATAGCTTAGTCTTCAAAGCATAAGCACCCTTAAGAGTCCAAAATGTATGACCATCAAAAGATAACACAACACACCTCTTTGTTGTTGGTTCTAATGGTGAGGGTAAAAAAAATTGCAAATCTCTTCACTACAAGAATTGATTAACTATTGCACTATATTGTGCATGCATCTAGCTGAAACAAAGTACCAATCTGAACAACCTTAGCAAGAACCATAGCTCTTCTAACCATCTTGCACCCTCACCTCAAGAAAATAGCATGCACACCCACATCATTTAGTTTACTTACAAAAATTGGGTTCCATGTCAAACTAGGGATATGCAATGCGCCAATGATCCCCTTCACTCATTTATCTAGGAATCAAATCATCTTCTACCATGGCCAACAATCTTCAAATGAGAATCATCTTCAAGTTACACCTTCCCGCCATCATATTCTTCATATTTTGTAAACCAACCTCAATGTGAGGCTATGTAGAAAGAGGAAACATAGTATGCATCTTCCAATGCATGAATAATCAAGGCAACAATAAAAGCATCACCTTCATCATGGAAGGATCCCTCAAACTCATCATCAAAATCTACCTTTTTCTTATTCTTTTCCTCCTTACAATTTCTTCTTAGATGTCCAACTTTGTCATAATTCCAATATTTCGCCTTGAACTTACCAAAAGATGTCCAACTTATCTTGCTTCCTGTCCTTTTTATCTTTTTCTTTGGATCTTCCACAAACTACTAGGTTCTCCTTACCCAATTTAAAAAACCTCCTTCTCATTTCTTCAAAAAACAAAGATGCAACCATTTTATCCATCTTGAACTTGGTGATAGTGCTCCTAATGGCCATAACCAAGTGGTCCCAAAAATCTAGCAAAGAAAACAAGTCATACATCAATCCTTCTCCATTTTCACTCTCACAAAGTGCAACTAGGTAACTTACATATTGAAGACATTTATATGTTTGGCCACAAACCCATCATCCTCCATCCTAAGCATATACAACTTCTTTCTCAAGAAAAGCTTATTCACTGGGAATTTAACCTATTAAATTTCTAAAATTTTGTTCCAAAGGCTCATTGTGGTAGCATCTTCATGCATATTTAGCAACACAAAATCAACCAAATTGAATCCAATGAGACCCTTCACTTTTTTATCCATCTTGTCCCAATTTTCTTGTGATGTAGCTGCAAGTTTAAATCTAGATGTTACAACCAATAGATCTCAGTCTACAAGCACATCCTCCATATTGAGCTTCCACAACTCAAATTTCATTCCTGATAATTTCTCAAACTCTATCCTTGATGTGCTTGTCATCTCTTCTTGCAATAAAATCAAAGCCCTCTTTATGAAAGCTCCCACTCAAACGAAGATTAATACAAAAACCCTCTACCCGATACCTAGAATCTTAAGTGATCAAGCTTCAATACCAAATGAAAGGAAGCAAAGAATGTGGAAATTCTTCTTACACTAAAATTCTAAGAAGAGTGTTGCGCAATTTTCAATCTATTAACAATTACAATAAGAAGAAACGTATATAAACATAAAATTAATAATATACCATAACACAGATGTATATGGATAAAACCATTTCAAAAGAGAACCCCTACACTCCAAAAGAGCCTAGTGTATTACTCAATAAACTAGATACGATATCAATACACTTGCAAAGAAAGCCTTCACAAGAGTATTACCAATTAAAAATCTAAAGGAACTCTAACAACTTAAAAATATCCACAAACTCCATCTCAAGCACCTAAGCTATAAAAGAAACAATAAATGAAACTGTCAAACTGTAATTACAAAACCATGAGCTAAAATCATCCAAAAAGTGGGGCTCAAATCCCAAATCTCAAGATGAATCCACAAATTAAAAATAGTATATTCATTTCACCTATCATATCCTTGTTATATTCCACTCACCAAATTGGGTGTTCCATTTCAGTTCCATTATCTCCAACCAAAAGTAATTTATGGTGTGTCATAACACACATCATAAGTTGGTCAACAAGTGTGACTTAAAGCTCTTTTATGTTGAACATTTTTTACATTTCCTATGTAAACTTCTAGAGGCCATAACTTTTGAACTAGGAGGTTGAATGGGCCCCTTTTTTCTTAAATTATAGAGTTTGAAAAGACCCACACAGCAAGCACTCCCCTTGATGATGCCAAAAATCCCAAAATATTTACTTTGGCTAAAACCAACTCTATAACCCAAAAATTGAGTGTTATTCAATAAACAACACAATTACAATACACTTGCAAAGAAAGCTTTCACAAGAATATCACCAACCAAAAATATAAAAGAACTCTACAATTTAATATCTACAAAACTCTCACACAAACTCCATCTCAAGTACCTAATATGTATGAGATACATTACATGAAACCATGAAATAGTAATTAAAGAATCATGAGCTATAAAAAAACCTCAAAACTAGTGCCCAGATACCAAATCTTAAGATGAGTTATACCAATCTCCTTAATTTTTGTTATACCAATATTAATATGAGCTATACCAATGTCCTTATTTTTTGTGCCTTGACTGGATTCCAAGAATAATCAACACTTTTGTAATTCACCCATGCTATTACATCACCTTCACATATTCAACATGCCTTCACGCTTATAGCTATGTCCAGTTGTACCAAACACATGCCCTAGAGGACTCCCCATATGTAAAGAGGCATTAGAGACCCATCTACTCAATCACATCCAATCACGACCATTAAATATGTCCTAGTCCAAATAGGGGAGTAGGTGGAATAGTGCAAAGGAGATGTAGAAACACAAATCGAGGAATGAAATTGAGTCATGGAAATTGGAAGTTCTATAGGCAAGGAAAATGAGGAATATGTGAATGAAGGATCAATGAGGAAACATGTACTTAAAAATGTTGATTGTTGAGGCAAGTTCCAACATGGGCTCTAGTTGGGGAAGTGTGCCTCTTGGAGGCACAACAAGAATCCAACTAACTCTAGGATGTAGACCATGATAAACCAAAGGGAACCCAAGGCCAGCACAAAACCACAAATGTGGAAAAACACAAACAAATATAAAAACAAAGATATACGTAGATCCAACGAGACCAAACTACCAAGAGAAATAATACTTGAGATATTGACCATGGATTAGCAGCCCCATGAATCCTCCATCCAAACTCTTGAGGTAGAAATTACCCTAAACACACTTGTCTGCAACTTAATTAGATCTAATCCATGAGGCTAAAAAATTTCCATGTTTTCCCTTATCTTCATCTTGCATTCCACATAAGGACACTATCCCCCACCTAAAAATATTTTTGGACTACCCTCTTATCAAACAAATGCTTCATCTTATGTTGCTCTAAAAGATTCTTTCATGTACAACCTTTTCGATTTCTTTAAGCTCAATCAACTCATGCACTCTCAAGAAAATGGCATCAATCTCTTCTCCTTCAATCTACTACCACAATTTGAACACTAGTAATTCAACGCTAACTAGCATCTTAACTTATATCCCAAAGACTAGTTCAAAATGACTCCCACCAATGGCCTTCTTATATGTCATTTTGTTTGCTCAAACAACAAATTTATCATCCCATTTTTTCTAAAGTTCTTATTAGAATTTGTTGCCTTTCTAATGATTGTCATGATACATTTTTGAGTTTGGTTGTTCTTTGTGGAAGATAGGGAGAAGGAAATGTATTAAAGTAATCCCATACTTGGAACATAAATCAAAAAGATCATGGGATCTAAAACATAGCATTATTAGCAATTATCTTTTTTTGGCACACCAAATCTTTTAATTATATTATTCAACAAGAAGTAAATCACCACTTGGATGTAGCATTTCTAGTAGGGATCACCTACACCCATTTGGTAAAGGTAGTCAATAGCCACAAGAATCCATTTGTATCCATTGCTTGAATTTTCAACAATTTCCACAACAAAACCAATGCTCCACTGCTAAAATGGAGCCTCAACTGATATGGATGTGAGGAGAAGAGCACCTACAAATTGCATCTAACCAATAAACCTTTGACAAGTATCACACTTCCTAACAAATTTGGCCACATCCTTGAATAATTTAGGCCACCAATATCCTACTCTAATAACCATGTAAGCAGTAATTTTTGAAATAAAATGTCCCCCACTAAGCCCTTTATGACACTAACTTATGAGTTTTATAGATTGTTCTCAATTTAAGCATTTGAGTAACAATCCTATATGGTTCCTTCATATTAACTAGTCTTGTAATAATGCATCTTTGAGCTACCAACTCCAAAGTTCTCTTTTGAAGGTCACTCAATCCAAGGAAGAAACTCAAGTTTTTCGAGTACAAAACTATATCTCTAAACTAAGGGTCATTTTTCAAAAGGTAAGCAAAAGGTGTTCAATCAAAGCTTACCTTGTGTACCTCAACTACATCTATCATCAACTTGACTAAGCCCTACCCTCAAATCAGCTTGGTAGACTGTACCTCTATGTCATATTCCTAGATTTAATTAATCCACCTACATCTTTTGCCCAAGGCTTCTTGCTGAACAAAATTATCTCTTATAGCGGCGGAGGTTGAAAGGAAAGCAGAGTGCAAAATATGCCTTCCTAATGCTAATATTTAGGAGAGAGAAGCAAATAAACCACTTAAAATTTTACAATTACAGTTCATTTAAGATGAAAATACAAGGATAAAAGAATAAGAAATAAATAATGAACACCAAATTTACGTGGGAAAACCCTTTCGGCGAAAAAACCCACACACCAAAGCAGAAATCACTTATATTATAGTAAAATTTCAATTACATACAAGTTACAGAGCTATGTTCTTTCAGGTGTCAATTCACAATATCAAACCGGCAGCATTACATTCACTCTAATCTTCAACCAATCGCCCTTCGACTCACAGTCAATCCGTCTATTACAATACAATACACTACACTATCGTATTCAACATGACTCTCATACATTACATTACAAACTTCTCTATATATTTATCTTCTCCTTTAGGTCAACTAAACCTTCGTTGTCGTAGTACCGTCTCGTCAACCAATGAGCATCGAGATATCGCAGGCAATTATATGGTTATTAGAGAATTCAATTATCGCCTTCAGATTGAAATTGTCGAGCCAATGAATACGTTGATTCACAACAACAATGTGCAATCAACTAACAGCTCCATGCCACGTATCACTATCTAACTCATTCCTCATTACCTTCAGCCTCCAACAAAGTCATATCAGAATGTTGAAGAGACATTATAACACAACCCACCAATATAAGGAGGTCTCACCGACAAAGATTTAACATTCTTCTAGCTACCGCCATACTACAGTCACCTCCAAAAGACCTTCGCGGGATAGCATGTTCACTGCTACACTGCAAGTTACCTTCCCTGCACTACCATAGGTCTCCTTACAAACTGTCGTGGGGTGGCGGGTAACACCACTTACTGCACAGACCTGGGAAGATCACCACGAGATGGTAGGTCACATCGCCAACCCGCACTCCTCTTAAGTGCATCCTGTGGTATTGTGGTAAAGACCAAAGAATGAAGTCCTTTCGTAGCTTGGGACTTGGGGTTTCTCAATACCCAAAACCGTAGACCACACCAGTAAAGCATACGACTAAACTCCGAAGTCCGATTGTCAAAAGTCTTCAACTTTTCTAAGTCATTTTCAACTACATCCAGTAAGTAATAAGCCCGAAAACCAATGCCCGATTACCTATAGAACTTCTAAGGCTTTTACCATGGTATTTGGTAAGCGACAAGCCCAAACTCCGAGCTCCAAAACTGCAAAACTTCTAAGTTTTTTCCTGATTTCAAAGAGCCTTAACCAGTAAGTTTGAGACACCTTTTCTCAACATTCTCCCACTTGATGAAGAACTTAATGGCTCCCAATCAACACTCGAAGTCACTGTACATTCTAGGCCCCAAGGCCCATAAAATTGGCACACCACTTGAACTTATTCATGCTCACAGGTTTCATTAATGCATCAGCAACATTCGCTAGAGTACCAACTTTTTCCAGGCTAACCTTTCCATTCTCCATATCATGAACAAAGTGATAGTGTACGTCAATATGTTTCGTCCTGGCATGGAAAGTTGGATTCTTCGCCAAAAAATGGCACTCTGACTATGACAACAAATAACAATCTTCCCTACATCAAAACCAACATTAGAACACAATAATCTAAGCCAAATAGCTTCCTTACAGGCGTGAGTTGTTGCCATGTACTCAGCCTCAGTAGTAGTTAAAGCGACTACAACCTGTCACTTGCTCATCTAGCTAATTGCACCACCAAACAACATGAATACATATCCATTGGTGGATTTTTTGTTGTCAATGTACCCTACCCAATTAGAATCCACATATCCAAGAATGCTAATTGAACTCTGATATCCAGTGGAGTAACCATGATAACACAAGGCATATTCAAGTGTACCCTTCAAATACCTAAAAACTCTCTTCACAACATCCCAATGTGGTCTTCTTGGATTAGCCATAAACCAACTAAAAACTCCAACTTCTTGGGAAATGTCTGGACTGGTATAGACCATCGCATACATTAAACTACCAACTACACTTGCATAAGGCACCCTAGTCATGTCCTCCATCTCAGTAGGATATTTTGGACAATCTTCAACAAAAAGTTTCATTCTCTGCAACACTGGAATAACTAATTGCTTGCAATCTGCCATACTAAACCTCTCTAGGAAAGAATTTATATACTTGCTCTGAGTGAGCCAAAGTTTTCTATTTCCTTTATCCCTCCTGATTTCCATCCCTAGAATATACCTAGCTGAACCTAGATCTTTCATTTCAAACTGTTTTGACAAATGATATTTTAATTCAAAAATCATACCCTTACTATTCCTAATGAACAACATGTCATCTACATACAAGACAATAATAAGAAGTTGACCATTCTCAAATATAAAGTACACACAATGATTAGACTTTGATCTCACAAATCCCAAAGACAACACATAGGTATCAAACTTCGGGTACCACATTCTAGGCAATTGCTTCAAACCATACAGAGATTTCTTTAATTTGTAAACCAAGTTTTCCTTACCTTTTTCAACGAAGTGCTCTGGTTGGGACATATAAATTTCTTCCTTCAAATCACCATGAAGAAAGGTTTTCTTCACATCCATCTAATCGATTTCTAAATCATACGCTGCTGCAAGTGATAGCAAGAATCGAATGGATGTCAACTTTGCTACAAGAGAAAATATTTCTTCATAATCAATCCCCTCCACCTATGAATATCCTTTTGTGACCAACCTTGTTTTATGCTTCTCAACACTGCCATCAAAACCTATCTTTTTCTTAAGAACCCATTTACATCCAACAGGATTTTGTCCTTCAGGAAAAGGTACCAGATCCCACATTTCATTCTTCTTCAATGATGTCATTTCTTCATTCATGGCTTCCAACTAGGAATCTGAATCAGACATATCCATAGCCTCTCTAACAATCCTAGGCTCATCAGTGTTAGTAATCAAATCAAAAGCACAATTGGAGTCCATAGAATAACCAAACCTTTGAGGTTGTCGCTTAGTACGTGCAGACATCCTCACAAGTTAAGGCTAAGGTTCTTCTTCTTGATCAGAATTTTCAGAGTTGCTTGAGCTCTCCTCACTAACTAGTCCACCAGGAGTACGTAGTTCATCCTTATCTGGAGTAAAAGGAATTTCAACTACCTCCTCCTTTTCTGCTTCTTTTACCTATGGTTGTAGATCAACTGTAAAAGGTTTCAGCTCATAGAAGATGACACTTCTATTGTATAGCACCTTCTTTGTAATTGGGTTCCAAAGCTTGTACCCTTTCACACCAATTCCATAACCAATGAAGATACACTTCACAACCTTGTTCTCTAATTTTGATCTCTTTTCACTAGGCACATAAGCATATGCCTCAGCCAAAGACTCTAGTGTGTCTCAATGAGGGCTTCTTACCAGACCACGCTTTCATAGGTGTCTTGCCCGTGAGCACCAAAGTGGGAGATCTGTTAATTAGATAACATGTCGTAGCTACAGCCTTAGCCTAGAACTTTTGTTCCAAACCAACACTACTCAGGATACTTCTTGCCCTTTCCATCAGCGTTCTATTCATCCTTTTTGCAACTCCATTTTTCTGTAGTGTAAGGAGTTATTTTATGCCTTTTAATTCTGTGGTCTTTGCAAAACTTGTTGAAGTCTGCAAAACGAAACTCGCCACCATCATCCATCCTCAAACACTTAATTTTTCTACCAGTCTGATTTTCAACCAAGGTTTTAAATACCTTAAATCAACTAAAAACTTCAGTTTACTTTTGAGAAAATAAACAAATGTCCTTCTTGAATAATCATCTATGAACGAGACAAAATACACAAATTTTGATAACGAAGGAACATTAACTAGACCAAACACATTAGCATGAATATAATCTAGAATTCCAGAAGATTTATGAGGACTAGAATAAAACAAAACACGGTGTTGTTTTCCATATATGCAATGTTCGCAAAAATTGAGCTCAAGATTACAATCATCAAGCCCTTCAACCAGACTTTTATTTTTCAAGACTTTTAAGCCTTTTTCACCAATGTGATCGAGCCTTTGATGCCACAACATTGTTTTCTCTGTTGGAAGCTTCACCTCTAAGGAATTAGCATTCACAAGAATAGCACCTCCTTTCTCTACATGATCAGATTTACTTGACTTTGCAGAAGCACTATTACACTGCACTGCACATGCATCTAGCTTATATAGAGTGCCAATTCATACACCCTTAGCTAGCACCATAGAACCTCTAGTCATTCTACATACACCATTTGAGAAAGATACATGCACATCAACATCATTAAGCTTGCTTACAGAAAGTAAATTTTGAACGAGACTTGGTATATGCATCACATCATTGATTCCCTTTATTCTTCCATCAGGCAATTGAATTTTGACTCTTCCACGACCAACAATCTCTAGGTGAGAATCATCACCAAGATACGCCCTTCCACCAACATATTTTTCGTACATTGAAAACCAATCCCTATGAAAGGTCATATGAAAGGACGCACCTAAATTGATCAGCCAAACATCATTTGATGCCTGGGTCACCAAGGCTGCCATGAAGGCATCTGCATCACTCTGAGAAGATTCATTATCAAAAGAGTTATTTTTCTTTTTCTTGTTCTTCTCCAGTTTGCAGTCTTTCCAAATGTGTCTCGTCTACCCATAATTCCAACATTTCACCTTGGACTTTTTACCAGGAGACTTTGATCTCCCCTCTAACTTGGACCTAGACTTCTTGTCTTTCTTCTTGCCTCTCTCCTTTGATCTGCCTCAAATAGCAAGGGCCTCCTTAGCCATCTCAGAAGATTTCCTTCGCATTTCCTCTGACAACAAAAAAGCAACCACATCTTCCATCTTGAAAGTGGTTATTGTACTCCCAATAGCCATTACCAGGTGATCTCATGTGTCAGGCAACGAACACAACAGGGGCATGCAACAATCCTCATCATCTATCTTCACACCCACAGATGCCAACTAAGCAATGATCATATTGAATGCATTCAAATGATCTGCAACAAATGCTCCTTCCTCCATCTTCAAAGAGTACAACTTCTTCTTCAGGAATAACTTATTTACCAAATATTTCCCCTAATAAATGTCACCAAGCTTCTTCCATAAAATTTTCACTATCTTCTCTTCATGGACATTCAAGAGAACTGAATCAGCCAAGCACAGTCTGATTAGACCCTTGGCCTTTCGTTCCATTGTATACTAGTCATCTTGCGAGGTTGCTAATGGTTTGTTAGACACTATAGTCCATAACTCTCAATCCATAAGCAAATCTTCCATTTTGAGTTTCCAAAACTCAAAATTTTGACTGTTAAACTTCTCAATTTCTATTCTTCTAGATGTGCTTGCCATCTTAAACCTGCAATAAGTTTACAACCAGATTTCTTTGTAAAACTCTCACTGAGCAAGATCAGCACAAAAAACCCGTCTTACCCACAAGGACAACAAAGTTGGCCAAGCTTTGATACCAACTGAAAGGAAAGCAGAGTGTGGAATATGCCTTCTTAATGCTAATCTTCAAGAGAGAGAAGCAAATAAACCACTTAAAACTTTACAATTACAGCTCATTTGAGATGCACATACAAGAATAACAGAATAAGCAAGAAAGAATGAACACCATATTTACGTGGGAAAACCCTTTCGGGAAAAAAACCCACACACCAAAGCAGAGATCACTTGTATTGCAATAAAATGTCAATTACATACAAGTTACAAAGCTATGCTCTTTTAGGTGTCAATTCACAGTATCAAATCAACAGCATTACATTCACTCTAATCTTCAACCAACTGCTCTTCGATTCACAGTCAATCCATCTGTTACAATGCAATACACTGCACTATCGTATTCAACATGAATCTCATACATTACATTACTGACTTCTCTATATATTTATCTTATCCTTCAGGTCAGCTAAACCTTCATTGTTGTAGTACCGTCTTGTCAACCAATGAGCGTTGAGATATCACAAGTAGTTACATGGTTATTAGAGAATTCAACTATCGCCTTTAGGTTGAAATCATCGAGCCAATGAATACATTGATTCACAACGACGATGTGCAATCAACTAACAGCTCCATGCCACGTATCACTATCTAACTCATTCGCCATTACCTTCAGCCTCCAACAAAATCATATCGGAATGTCGAAGAGACATTGTAACACCTCCCACCAATAAGGAGGTCTCACTGACAAAGCTTTAACATTCTGCCAGCTACCGTCATACCGCAGTCACCTCCAAAAGACCTTCGTGGGATAGCATGTTCACCACTACACCGTAGGTTACCTTCCTTGCACTACCACAAGTCTCCTTATGAACTATCACAGGGTGGCCAATAACACTGCTCTACTGTACAGACCTGCGAAGCTCGCACTCCTCTTAAGTGCACCATATGGTATTGCGGTAAATACCAAAGAACGAAGTCCTTTCATGGGTCGGGACTCAAGATTTCTCAATATCTAAAATCGCAGACTACACTAGTAAAGCATAGGACTAAACTTCGAAGTCTGATTACTGATATTCTTCAACTTTTCTAAGTCATTTTCAACTGCATCCAATAAGGGATAAGCCCAAAGACTGATGCATGATTACCTACAGAACTTCTAAGGCTTTTACCATGGTATTTGGTAAGTGACAAGCCCGAACTCCGAACTTCGAAACTGCAAAACTTCTAAGTGTTTTCTTGATTTCAGAGAGCCTTAACTAGTAAGTTTGAGACACATTTTCTCAACAGGGGTACATATGCAATGATTGTTGCTCCCATGAGACGGGGTCTAAAAATTTCAACAGCCTTAACAAGTGCATAAGCTTGCTCTTCTATGATAGAATAATTCAATTCAATATTTTGCAATGACTTGCTAGAGAATGCAATAGTCTGTCCACATTTGTCAACATTTTTTTGAAGTAAAACAACAACAATCATAAAGAAGGAAGCAAAAGAAAATAATTGAGAGGTCTTTGAGTAATAAGGATTTGCCAATATTGGTACTTTCTTATGTGGTTCCTTAATTTCATTGAATGAATTAGTTGATTCCTTATCCCAGCTACTTGATTGTCCTTTTCTTAAGTGCCTTTGAAATTGCCTTTGTCTTTTCAAGGAAGTTAGGGACAAACAAGTTGATTTGTCCAATGAAGGATTGCATATAATGTCCCATGTGTGAAGGGCTAAACCCCGATGGATGTAATCCATTATGTTGGAAAGCGTGTACCTGATAACCAGATGGTGGGGCTCCGTGGCCATGTGTTTGATGTTTGGGGCTTATGTGCCTTCACCTCTGAGGCCAGTGGGACGCAAACCTCACCCTTAACACCCTAGGTAGCCACCCTCACTATTAGGCCAGTCTTTTGGTGTGGTGGTTGGGCCTTTGTGGAGGTGAATGCTTAGAAGCCATGAGCATGACGAACACATGGTCGTGGAGCCCCACCATCTAGTTATCAAGTACACGCATACTAGCACAACGGATTACATCCGTAGGGGTTTAGCCCTTCACGCACGGGACATTACATTGCACTACTTTGACCATCTTGGGTTGGGGAATGAGGTCTATTGCTTTTAACTTTTCCAGATTTATCCTCACCCCATCCTTTCAAACAATTTGCCCAAATAATTTTTCTTTTTCAACACCAAATACACATTTATAGGATTTGGTGAAATCCCATACTCAAGGTACCTACCTTTTGAAAATCAGTTCCAAATGTTTGCAATAGTCATTCCTATCCTTGGAGTAAGCAATCAAAACATCCTAATAGACCACTAAGATTTCATTTATCAAACCATCAAATGAAATATCCATTTCCCTTTAGAAGGTAGGTCCAACATTATTCAACCCAAATCACATTCTCACATAAATTAACATACCCTGGAAGGAGTTGTAAATGTTGTTTTATGTTGCTCAATCTCTTTGACCATAACCTAATTGTATCCTAAGAAGCCATCCATCATTGACATCAAAATCCTATCACCCTTATAGAGAATGATCCATGCTAAGCAATGTGTAGGTGTCTTTGAGAGACGATGTTCAAATTTCCTAAGTCTACACAAAGCCTTGTATCATTGTTTTTCTTTCACATGGTCAACATTGGAAACCTACTTTGAATGTCTAATGGGCTTGATTATGCCTCGCTCTTTTAGCTTCATCAATTCTTTTTGCATCTAAAGAGCCAATGTGGAATTGATAGGCCTCTATTTCTTCCTAGATGATTTTGCACCAAGCTCCAAAGGAATTGTATATTGGAACAAGTCCTCCCTATAGGCCTTTCACAAAGCTCATCATATGATAACACAAAGCATTTCTTGAACATCCTAAACAAAGCAATCAATATTTGTTTTTCGGCTGGTTTCAACTTCTTGCAAATGTAAATCATCTTTGGTGTAGCATCCATCCCAAGGTTCACACCTTCCACATCCCTCTCATTCAGTAGCCTACTTCTAGTCTTATTGAGGAATCAACACTATCAAACACTCTCCAATGCTACATGGCCCCTAGGGATAATGTTATTCTTTCGTTGCACTACTTCATTCCCAAAGAACATTTCCTTGTCATCTTTTATTTCAACAATAGGTTGCCAATAAATCAACTATTAAACTCGTCAATGCAATTCATAAACTTGTAAATCTACTAATCATCATTAATTTGTTATTTGTATATATTATTCAGTATAGTAGGCCTTGTGAGAACTTCAACATTATAGATAGTTAAATTACATATTATTTTACTTTTGTTCTACAATCGACAGATGTAGTTAAAACTCGTTGGTTGGGTTGAGTAGTATAGGGTAGTTGCCGACAATTGGGAATTCCTTAGCAACTGTCAACAAGTTTAAATATTTCCTTGTAGTTGGGACAAGGGACCGCATCATGCAATTTCATGATCCCAATTTTTTATGAAAAACATTGATAAAATAAAGAACGCTTTTTATACTCTCTCATTTCATATAGTATTCAATATGTTTTTATATAGTCTAATTCTACATGAATAACTCTATTAGTTTACTCTGTTAATTGCCTAACCATAGAAGAAGTAAACAAACGTTATATGTGCAATGAGAGAAAACAAACCCAAGATCAAATTTAGATGCTTCAACAACCAAAACATCAGCTGCAACATTCTTTAATTTATCAATTCATTCAATGTCAACTTCATCAAATAATTCAACAGTGTCCCAAACAACATTGTGGTACATCTTTAACCTCTAATCCTTTTGCTACATAGGCACATTTCACCTATAAAGCAACCAACTTTGAATCTTCACAAATCGTCATGCATTTGACTCCATACTTACGAGCAATGCTCAGTCCCAACATAAGGGCATCATACTCCACGATGTTGTTAGTGCACTAGAAAGTCAATTTGAAGGAGAATCTCATATATTCATCGCCAAGAGAAATTAAGACAATGCCTACCTTGCACCATCCGTAGACCATGCACTGTCATGTACCCTCCAAGACAGCCAACTAGGGCATTCTTAATTAGTAAATAAAAGTGTTTATTAACACTATAGTCTATAAATAAATTTAAATATTAATATTAATGAGTATACAATTTGAATTTGAGTTTTCTCTCTTTTGGTGGCTGATTTGAACTTTGTTTCCCTTTGGGTGCTAATTTTTGTTGGTGGTTGACCTGCTATACTATTTGTCTTTTCGTCAAGTATAAATGTAGAAAATCTCAAAATAAAGAAGACATCTTTGGAACATCGAATTATTTTCTGTTCATTGTTGAACAACTACCCTAGTAGGAATGAAAACCCCTATCATAGAGCTGGGAAGACACCTGTACGACGAAACCCCTGTCTGGTGTAGAAAGGCCAGGAATTTGTGGTAGAGATTCTGAGTATCAAAGCTAGTGAAGAGTTGACTTCAATGATTAGAAGCAGATCCACCACCATCAAACCCTTAAGCGGTTGCTACAGTCAGTTTCAAGGGAGTGCAACAGACCAACAAACTCATTATGGACTAACATAGGCCTAGAGACCCAGGATCAACATTTCCAGACTCATGTGGGCTGATCAAACACCTTAGGTCTGAGCACAAGACCCTCCAGATTGGGTACAGACATAGGGAGATCAATGATTCAAGGATAGCAGTCTGAGGGTTTCACGCCTTAGGCCCTTCTATAGGGTTTGGTAAGTTGAAATTCCTATTTCTACAGGCCTTTGCACTCCTATGTGCCCTGATCTCTCCCATGGGTTAATACAGGTCAGAATTTACAAAATATTACTACTGATTACATCATCAGGGGGTTCATCCTCTTCATTGTAATCCTGTCTCAAACAGTGAATTTTTTACACATTAAGTTCAGATTTTGATTTAATTGTAACAGATGTCCTTAAGCACATTTGCAAATAAATTGTGGATTCCTCAATTTTTTATTCATTGTATGCTGGTGAAATCTAATACAACAATCAACTAGATATCAAAACGCTATCAGTTCAGTGTGCAATTCCAAACATATATTTCCTTCTACCAGATTTTGTTTAGGAACAAAATTGGTAAGCCTTAGGGTCACTACATGCACCATCAAAGAACATGATCCATAATTCATCCCCATTGTAAATGAGAGTAGAATAGGAAGCAAGATCAGCAACTCTATGGTCTTGTTCATACAATATCCAATGAAATGGTTTGGACCAGCATCTAAGTAGAGCATTTCATTAGTGGTCTTATAATGGTCCTCAATAGTATGTAGTATTTTCTTTTCTCTATGCAGCTTGACTTCCTCTCAATGCAATGAAATGGTAGCATAAGACAAGTCCATTTGTATACTAACCCCAATTGACACCGGCCACTTTCTAGGCAACAACATATCCTATTTGGCAAGCCAATCAACAATGATTATATCGATTAAGAATGATTTACCAAGATACATAGCGAGCTAAACCTTTACACCATTCACAGCTCCAATGACATTCACTTCCTCAAAATCCATGGCAAAGCATTTACCATACAATTTGGAAACTTAAAAACCTAGCTCATTCATAATTTGAGGAGACATGACATTGTTTGAAACTCCAAAACCTAACATGCAGTTGTGAACTAGCCATCCCATAATCAGAAAAGTTGAATAAAATGGAATAACCTTTGGTTGAGTGCTCGCAAATATAGTACCAAGGTAGACCTCAAGAAATAATTCTTGGGCATTAGAATCCCTCTCAATATCATATTTGGAACTACTGGAAGAATCTACATGCTGCTCAAATGTGGTTTGAGTCATTAATGTGTAATAAGGCTCTTTCTTTGTGCTCAGGGATTCTAAACAATTCTTTCATTGTCACTTGGACTTTACATTGGCTCAAGGCAAAAGCCATGTCACTAGGAACGCACTCTAGCAAAAGAGTGGACGAGGGTATAGTTATGGCATGAGTATCAGGGATGAAAGGCATTACCTGATCATTAACAATGACACCTTTATCATTGATGACATCTCCAACTCTCTTAGTTGAATCCTAACCTTCATTTGATGACTTCTTTGTTTGATTTGGCTTGACACTTGTCTTAGTTGCTTTAGGATTTTCAACATTGCTTGCTAGCATGTTTGTATGTCTATCGTTTGGTAATTGTCTCTTCTATACAGCAGGCTCTAATATAGGGAGTCTTTTCTTCTCTGAGTCTTGTTCACATTCTATTTGTTGTGCCCTTGTTCCTAATCTCATTATCTGTTTTTTTCTTTCCTTTATCTGCAGTTGTCGCTGATTCTTCTAGTCTAACTGCTGCACTAATGTTAGTTCTAGCCTTCACCTGTCTATTTCTAAGTTGATACCCGCTTTTCATTTGCATGAGAGTGACACTAGTAAGTGCCTTAATGTCTTCAAATAATGGCTTCACCCTTTTGTACCTTTGTCGCATGAGTTCCTTAAGGTGCTCAAAATCATGACTTGGCAACTCATACTGAACCTAATTGTTGTCATGATCCTATTAAAATAATTCAACACATTCATAAGCATTACGCTGATTTATATCATCTTCTTCATAACATTCTGGAGTACCATCTTCATTGAGGAATTCTTTCTCTTTCAAAAGTGCAACTGCATTGTCACACTTCATTTGATCATGCAGGAGATGGCACACTTCACACTATGGTGAATCTTATTGGAAATCCGCATGGATCCTTAAGGGGTCAGAGGGATCCTTTTCTTGATGCCGTGGGTTTCCTTGCCTAGGGATCATTTGTTTGTCATTCTACCCTGGCCTCTTAGACCAATCAGAATTGTAAGTCCTATTATGCAACTTCTAGCCTTCATTGAAATGTGTAGCAACATTAATTGGAGGCAACCCTTTCTAATTTCTTGCAAACCGGTAAGACAAGTCCTTCATTACTCTCGTCAGTTTATCCAACTTATCCTCAACTGTGAGAGGTTCGCTTGAGTCACCTATATCTGGCCATTAAATTTTTACATCAACTCTTGATGTGTTTGTCTAATGCCCTCAAGTTGCTTTCTATGTTGATTGTCATGGCATAAGCTTCCCTCAAGGTCTGAGAGAATCTTATACCATGGATATCCCAATTTAGCATCAGATTCTCCAAAATAGAGAACCAAGCACATTAATTCATTTGGTCTCAAATTGGAAGGCACCTTCCTCATTATGACAACAAATCTACTATTAAAATCAGCCATAGTTTCATTCCCTCCTTTTTTGATAGTTATTAACTCATGAATTACGAACTTGGGTCAACCCTATCTCTATACTATAATATGAAAATCCTCATAAATTCCTCCCATGAGTCTATGTTGCTGTCAAGAAGGCTTCTATACCACTCTTTTGCATTCTCTTTCAAAGACTACACAAATAGTTTCATCATAACATCTTCACCTTCAATTTTATATTCATTTAATGACATTGATGAAGGGTCTGAGATGTTCTTCCCCAATAACAACATTATTACCTTGGACTTTTGGCATTTTCCCCTAATTTCGTTAGGTACCCAATTGGGATAATTAAGGATACCATAGAAATCCACTTGTCTATGTCTCTCCAATCTCAAAGGTTGTCTTGGTGGCGAGAACCTATGAGCCTGCCTTTGGAATTGAGCTCTCATGTTTGGGGGTTATCATGTTGTTGGTTATACTACTGATTTGGTATCAACTGCTTAGGAATACTATGAGCATGATTTTAATTTTGCTGCTGGGTGTTTTGGGCTTGCTGCTAGGCATTCTAAGCAAGTTAAGCTGCTGTGATTCAATTTGTGCTTGAAGTTCTTGTTGCCTCTGCTTAAGGTGATCAAGTAAATCCAGTCTCTAATCAATTTCTCTTTCCCTAAGTGCATTGTCTAACTGTGTAGCTGCATTGGCATTATGGAATGCAGGGTCTTTCGCATGTTCAATCCAATGTGATTAAGCACATCATGGGACCTATTTCTATTTCTTCCACCTATATCCATTACATTTATCAGCATGCCATAGTCATGCTACAAATTCTTCTACTAGCTCTATTCATGTTATCACTTGAATAATCTATCAGATGGACCAACATCATTTCTTTGAGGTGAAAGTCTGTTAGACATACCTGTGTTTCTAGATTTCCAGGTATGTTGTTGTCTCCCTGCTTGTGTTGACATATGTCCAAGCTCTTGAGAATTTCTTGAACATCTTCCTCCTTCCATTTTGAGTCCTAACTTTGATCTTCGAATGGGTTCAACTTAGCAATGTTGCCACTCTTCTCTTTGTGAGGAGAGAATACTTTTTGTAATGATTAGCAAAACATCCACGTACTGATATGATTAGAAAACAGCAGAGAACCTTCAATTGTTAATATGGAACCACGCCAATGGTACCAAATGCTGGTGCTCAAACATACAGCTCCACAAATCCTAAAGACTTGCAACCACAACCTAACACCAAGGACTGTCAAAATGGGTAATGGGCAGGATGCATGATCAAATACTGGCATGTATGGACCAATTATTATGATTGAATAAACTCACCTTCATCTTTAGGCTCTACAAAGCCAAGGAAGGTGTTCCCTGAGGTCCCAATAATAGGGCATTTAAAAAGAAATAAAGCATTAGACTCTAGGTCTTTAAGCAGCCATAGCCGACATGCTATGAACCCCAAGATTAGTCACTAGATTCATGTTAGCATTGACTACATACAGACCTACAAGACCTCCAACAGAAAAATGGTAACTCACTCTTGTCATGCAGCAAAAGATTGCATCGGTGCCATATCCCTAAGATGACTTCACTTAACATTGCATGCACATGGAAGAGGAAGAACATATTAGTATGATCGTCTAACTATGTTTCATTTTTGAATTGCTGAGGATGAGTCGAGAGTTATGCTGAATCATGCAAGTATAGTAAAACCTAAACTGAACATATAACTAACAAGAGAGATATTTAATATGAAAGTGTTCAGCCTACTCACCAATCAAAGCAATGCCTGCTCCATTGGCCAACAGAGTCACAGTTGGGAAAGAGGATAAAGACATGCCTGCAAATTAGTAATGAAAAACAGCTTGCACATGCATACAAACTCATGAAATAAGGAAACTTGCAAATGAAAGTTCTTAGTTATCCTTGATAAATCAGCAATACCCCACATGCAACAAGATTATACAATTACAAAGAATTTTGTAATGCTTTTAGAATGCTTGTCATACGTTAATCAAATTGTGTTACAATCATACCAGCAAATGTGGCAAGTGAGAGACAACAACTAGTTTCAAAGCCCCTCTTGAAATACCACCACAAGTCATGGAGACATACATTTGCAGCTAAAATCCTACTAGATTACACCTTCCCTTGATTTACAAACACATTTCATCATTTGCAAAGCTGGGCGTTCATCATTTGGTTCTCTAGAGTCAACTTGAGGCATTTAGAGTCATGGAATTGAAAAGATAGTTGATATTCATAATTAATTGTTGACATTCATAATTACTTAATTACAAAAGGAGATGAAAGCTCCTTATAAAGAGATTTACAAAACGATGTTTTTAAAAAGAAATAATTGATAACTGAAGCAAACTAAAACAAAAAACAAAAAGAAGCTAAAACGAACTAAAGTGCAAACGGAAGTTACTAAACGTTAACTAAGTTAACTGACGACTAACTAAAGCTAAGATGACCATCAATATTATATTTAATATTTTAATACCCTCCCTTAATGGTCATCGTACAAACATAAACTTAGTCTACCCAAATTCTTCTAGAAACATATCATCGGTGACTAATAACTGGAGAAGCATAACCGCCTCACAATTACAGATCTTTTCCTACAGAACAATCAAATCAAGGCACCGACACTCGAAAACAATGAGCTTCCGCTACTTCCAGGTAGTAGAATTTTTCATTGAAACTCTATGTATTTTCCAACATGATACTGGACAAAGACGCCATCCCTCCCATTTTCCAAAGCACGTAAAATGAGGTAACATTGTGATCAGCTGGCAAAACACTAGACAATCAACTGGCACAACTCACAAACTGTAACCTTCGAAAACTCTAAAGCAATAATATTTTTTCAGAAAAAAAATCCTCAAAAGACTTTTGAACTGCAAAATTTTTATAGAAAATTTTTCAAAATCTCTTTAAAATTTTCAGGTGCACGATTTTTTGTTGAAAAAAATTGCCTAAAAAACTGGTCTGCAAACCCTAGCAACAACCCACGATTTTTTAGATAGGAAAAAATCCTCAAAAAACTCTTCATAAAAAACAGTAAATTATTTTAGAAAAAAATTCGAAAAACTCTTTGCAAGATTTTATAAAAATTGCCTAAAAAACAAGTCTGCAAACCCTAGCAGCAACCCACAATATTTTAGATAGGAAAAATCGTCAAAAATCTCTTCATAAAAAATAGTAAATTTTTTAGAAAAAAATTCGAAAAACTCTTTGCAGAATTTTTATTTTTCCCAAAAAAATTCTATCAAAACTGGCTCAAAAAAAGAATCGACCCTTCAGACTGCCGTTAAATCATGATTTTTACAAAATCCTCCAGAAACATAAAGAACCCATCAAATAGAGATCAGATGATATCCCCAAAAAATCGCCAATAGTAGACTGAAAATACCAAACGAGATCTGACAAACAAGCCATCAAAAATCTCTAAAAAAGACTTTAAAACTCATCACAAAATAGCAGAATCGTGCAGGGGCAGCACCAGAAACCCTAGCTAAAAATAGAAAAACTCCTGCGGAAAAGCATAGGTCGTAGGTACAAACATCTTCATAACAAAAAAAAAAAGCTAGCAAAAACCCGTCCACAAAATCGTGACTAGAAATCAGTGCAAACTCTTCAAAAACGCCCAAAACCTTAAAAACAATCGCACAGAGAAGTCTGAGGTCGCGCGCGCGATTTTTTCAGACGCTAAAAAAAAACAATCGCTGAAAAACTCGGAAAAAACATGCACAAGAGAAATGCAATTTGCAGATCAAAACGCCACAAAACAAATGCCCACGATTTCTTAAAAAACCCTTGACGGCAAAATAGTAGATCACGATTTTTTTAATTTAAGAAATATAATGCCAAAGAAAAAACCACGAAACCCTTGAAAATCAGCTCGAAAAATTTCTTCAAAAAATTTCGAATTTTTTTTTTAAAACCCTTTGAAAACAAAATTCTAAAAAATTTCTTTGATTTTTTATATAAAAAAAAAATCGGCTAATCAGGTTCGAGCCTGAGCTCTGATACCATGAAAAATAGTTGATATTCATAATTACTTAATTACAAAAAGAGACGAAAGCTCCTTATAAAGAAATTTACAAGACGATGTTTCTAAAAAGAAACAATCGTTAACTAAAGCAAAACTAAAACAAAAAACAAAAAGAAGCTAAAACAAACTAAAGTGCAAACGGAAGTTACTAAACATTAACTAAGTTAACTAACGACTAACTAAAACTAAGATGACCATTAATATTATATTTCATACTTTCATAGGAATTGGTTCAATAGCCAACCATTTCTTCTTCTTTTATCTTGCATGTATACCAATATGCTTAATTTCCATGCTTAGGTCTGATTGCAAGAATAGTCAACACTCCTGCAGGTCACCCATGCTATTGCATCACCTTCACATAGCCCCGCAGCTGAAACAACACGCCTTCACGATAGCCATGTGCACTTGTACCAAATCCACATCCTAGAGGAGCCCCCACGTGTAGAGAGGCGTTGGAGACCTATTCTCTTCTCAATAAAGATGTTTGAAGCCGAACAGGGGAGTAGGTGGAACAATGTAGAGGAGTTGCAGGAATCCAATCCAGGGAAGGAAATCCAGCCATGGAAAGCTAGAAGTTCCTTAGGGAAGGGAAATGAGAAATGGATGAACGTGGGATTGGTGAGGACATGCAGACTTCAAAAATTTTGACTGTTGAGGTAGGTGCCAACACATAATATAAGGCCCTTAAGTGTTTCAAAAAATTTAAGTGCAGGAATTTTTGAGGGGTATTTGTGTCAAAGAGATCATAACCAGGGAGTTGCCACAATAATGAGCAGAGTTCCATGGGAACAAGTTTTGAATGATCAAAGCTGCAAATTTCCTTCTGATCAGTATTGTTTGATGCAAATAATCATAAACTATAAATGACAACAGGCAACCATAGATCTGAGGAAAAAGGTTTATGGGTGTTCTTATCTAAATTGAAGTGATTGTTAGAATATGTAGTATACCTTAGTTAGTCTTCTTAGAGCACAGCAGTCAGTCTTCTTCAGCAGCAACAGCTAACTAAGACTAAGGTTCAAATCTAAATTTAGGGCACTAGCTTTAGGATAAGGTTATCTCTTAGTTCTAGTTTGAGTGCTAAGTTTTACTAGTAAATTCTATTTTCAGTTTAATTTTCTTTTGATTGAATTTAACTATGAATTAGGGAATAGAGTCCAAGTGAAGTTGAAGTGTCTCTTTGAGCGCACTACCTCATCTCTTCATGCAAATCTTTAGAAGTATGAGTTTGACTGTTGATAACTCCTATGTATTCCCTTCTCAGATCCATATATTGAAAGGGAAGAGGTACAAATTGAAAAGGCAGAGTTACAAATTATAAGAGAAGTTTTATTTCACATTTCAGTTTCAGAATTAATAAAAAGCAGAGATAAGGTTTTGACAGTCATTCATTGAGCTATACTATTATTTTCTATAGCATGTGTAAATAAATTCTTACATCAGATTAAGTTCAAGTTGTTTTGATAGGTTTAGTTCTATTGTTATTCCCATAGGAAATTAGATTACAAAGGCAAAATCTATTTACCATGATTTAGAAAATTTATCATGGTACCTACTCAAATCTTCCAGGAATCCTTGAATGGAGCTACCTGTGAGAGGGAGCTATCAGGAGGTTTTAGGGTTGAGATGCACATGATCCATTATTGAGAAAAGCACACTGGACTTGTGACAAAGTTTTTTTGTTAGGTTGTTGATCTGTTTTGTTTAGCTGAATGTTCCAGTGCAGTAGTATGACTAGTTTCCGTCTCAAATATGAAGATAGATTGCAAGCTCCCTCTAACTTTTCCCCATGTGCATGTCAGGTACAGATGTTGTTGGAACGGGATATATGGATCTTTATTGAGAAATCGCAAAGCCTGCCGATTCCATGTTGTTGGCAGTCATAAGAAAAAGATGGCCAAGTCTAAACATACCATCCTTGATTTTATAAAGGATCATTTGATCACTCACATTGATGAAAAGACCACTGGAAAGATGTAACATACACCCCTGACTTTTTTTGAAAACCTTTGTTTGCTGTTTTTGCTTGTTCAATGAAATGTTTTGCATTTGTTTCAAAGTGTATTCAGATGTATGTAGCATAAAGTTTTGATTGCAATAAACAAGTAAACACTAGATAATAAATCTTATCAATTGAAACCACAATATACATCAAGAGCATTCATTTCAGTTTGAAATCAGAATATTACATTTAATAATCAAACCTGATAAATTGTCTATGGCAGCAGCAATGAAGCTTACTATTGGCATCAATCAACTCCTCAGCTTTTAGCAATCAAACTCCCTTGTCTCCAAGCCTAGACCACTAAAATCAGACCACAATATTCAACAACAGAAATCATCACATTTGCTGGTCACAAACTGGAAATTTGCAGCAACAAGGGCGTCCCTCTTGGAAAGTTCGATCCCCTCTAGAAATTCCAAAACTTGTTCAAAAAATGCAATCTAGTACTCATTGGAATTGGCTGGAGACGAGTCTTTCAATGAAACAATACCCATTTTGATATCTCAGTCCATCTCAAAGCTATGAGCAAAATGTGGGTTCAGGTCTAGCAAAGTATTACCCAGAAAATGATATAAAACACACCAAAATCTTCATATATAAGACACCAAACTGAAAAACTAAACAAACCACACCAAAACTCCTCAAAAGTACAGATAAATCTTCATTTTCAATCACCAAAAATCCCCTAAAACTGAACTTTGACAAGCTCTATGTAACGCCCCACCACGCAACCCTAGAGGAAGTTGCATTTAACTACTTAAATGGAATAATTTTTTTTTTTTAAAAGGATAAATAATGAGTAAGTTAATTAATTAATGCCAACAACCTCTAAGGTTATGAGACAGAGGTTATATAGAACCTCAACAAAACATGAATAAAAACTATGACAATTATTTAATTAATAAATTAGCACATACATTCCAAGTAAGATGAAATAACAACAAGCATAAGATAAGACTTTTGATTTCATTAATCCATTCAATAAACCATAAGGATTACAATCACTCATTCCCCAAATGAGGCAAGCCAATACATAATTACAATTACAAAATTCCACCTAGATAACATGAGGGGTAAAAATTACAAGAAGAACAGAAAGGATAACAAGCAAGAACTGCAACTGAAACAACCACGAGCTCTCCAACTGGAAGTCTCGTCCACACGAACAAGGAGAAAACCCAACAGAGTAAGGTGCACGTTCCACCCAACCAAGTGGAACCCAAAGGTCCACCCCCCGTACTAGGAGATAGTAACCAGAATCTCTAACCAAGGACGTCTACCACTAGACATAGGCTAACATAACCATACTAAAATAAATACAGTAACAACATTAAATCACAGGGTTACAATGCTTCCAGAAATTACATAATCAATTGCATCACTGATGCGAACATACTGTCGACCTAGGAGAAGTGTCATCACATCGTTACATAGGTTATCCTAGTGAGTCTTCCTAGGTCCCGGCCCCCGTCTCGGGTTATCCTGGTAACCTCTAACGACTTCCGGCCCCTCATGTAAACCAATGTGGAATCAGTTATCTTTCGTGGTGACAAGATAGCGATCTTGCCATTCCAGGCCTTCCCGTCTCGACCCAAGTCTTTACAAGCCCTTGTGATCATGAGTGAGGCATAATTATCTTATTAAATGTTTGATACTACATGATACTCTAATCATTTAATTTAGTTATCACTGGATTAACTAACTTACAACGAGTTATCTTGGCACCACTTTGTGTGTCGGCCCTCGCTACAAGCCACTCCTCTAAAACGACACGTGGAACTACTTCACAATCCAAGGGTACACAAGTGTTATGCAAGGATATCACATCCCTAACCATGACATACAATCAACAAACTCTCGTTCGTGATAACCGGGAAACAAACTGGTTACACACTACCCAAGACCATCTATGGTTGACTACACAGTATGACAACCCATAGACTGAAATCCCAACTGGAAGACTTGTTAATTATGAAACCCACACTTCCCAATGATACGCACGTAGATCAATGCCAAAACCATAATCAAATCTACTTTGGGTTCATTAAACCCATGTCCTAACTAACATTCAATAATCCAGTGCGTTCAATAAACGGAATTAATTACGCCACTTAAAAAAAAAAACGTTTTATTCCCACGTAGCACTAAACCCATGTCCTAACTAACATTCAATAATCCAGTGCATTCAATAAACGGAATTAATTACGCCACTTAAAAAAAAAACTTTTTATTCCCACGCAGCATTTAAAAGCATAACACATTGCCCGTGACCCCATAATTCACTTTAAAACAAGTTCTCATTTTTTAAATAAAATATTATTCCATAAACAATTAACCCCATTAAAAAAAACAATATTTATTTTTTTAATAATGAAATAATTCAATAATCTACTCTTTTTAAAACATTAATATTAAAATAATAATATGACTATACTTATTTAAATTTTTCACAATTTAATAATTTAATAGTCATACTACTAAAATAATCCATGTATTTAAACTATAAAAGAAATAAATAATATTAAAATAATAAATTTTAACAATAAAATATTATAATAATTATAATATTATAATATTATAAAAATTATAGTATTTTAAGTTAAATATTATTATTTTATTATTTTTTTTTTTTAAAAAAATAAATTAAATTTTCAAAAGAGCCCATGCCTTGCCTCAAACCGCGTGCGCGGCTAGGGCTAAGGTCGCGGGTCAAACTTCTTTTTTTCCCGCCGACTGCGTCGGCGCTGCTAGGTGGGTTAGGCAGGGTTTTGGTGGAGCTCGTGGCGGCCGCAGGAAGCGACGCCACCGGAAAGCACAAGCGGGGGGGAGGGGACGGACGGACGACGTGCCGCCACACCCGCGTGCCACAACCACAGTTGTGGTCCCTCATGGGGGGTTAAGCTTACTCTGCCCCCAAAGCTCCGGCAAACCCCCTCTCTTCTTCTTTTTAAATTTTTTATATATAAAAAAAATGAGATCTTTTCTTTTTTCTTTTTCTTTTTTTTTTAGAAAAACCAAAATTTAGAGAGGCAAGAAAATTAAAATAATAAAATTCTGGATATAGTTTTATTTTAAGAAAATTTGGCCAACATAACCCTACCATAGGAAATTATAAAAATAAATCCCAAGCCTACAAAGGTTAATCTATATATATAATTAAAAAAACAAATAGATTTAGATAGCCAATCAACCAATTGAAGACTAGAAGGAGATTGAAGAACATCAAGAACAATGAAGAATTGAAACAACCATGGAGATTTAACCTTTCATTACTCTACACAATTAAATCAACAAAATTACAATCAAACAAGGGGTGAACCTGATTCTTTTGGAGTATGTTGAAGAACTTGCTGCTGCTTTGAAACCCTTTTGAGCACTTCAAATTCCACAAATTTTTCCTTCAAACCCACAAAATCAAGCAATCTTCCTCTTCTTTTTTCCAATTTTCTCAAAAAAACTCCATGTTTTAAAATTGTGAAGAAATTCAAGATAATGCAAAATTTTCTCCAAAATCCCCACAACAACTCTCATAAATTTTTGAAAACAGAATAGCAAAAGTCTTTCTTTTGAATTTTTGAATATTTGAATTTCAAAATTGGTTTTTAATTTATTTTTCTAATTTTTTCAATTCCAATTCAAATTTGCATGTATTTTCAAAATGAATAATTTAAATCATTTCAACATGAATAACTTAATCGATTAATAATTAAATCTACCATAAGATTAAATATCAAATTAATTAAATTAAATACTCAATAATTGAATCACAAATCCTACATTACTCTTAACTCCCCAAATAAATTGAATTCAGGCAATAAAAGCAAAATAGAACAACAGGGTTACACAAGGACTGACAACACACTACGACTAGGACAACGATTCGGCACGGAAATCCTAACTACTATCTCCCAATCAATTGTCGTTGCGCAATGGACACGCTCGAACCTGAGAAACCAGGTGGAGTCAATGTCCTGTACCTGTCAACCTGCAACACAGAATATATCCACATGCAATGATATGTCATAAATAAGGCACACCGTGAAGAGGAAATCACGAGACCGCAGGGCACTCGCAAGCGAGTGATGCGATACCGTCCTCTTCACCCATACAATAGTTATAACTGACGCATCTAACATAGCAGCATAATCGAAAGCATGAAACATCATAAATTAAATATCCACATATGTTAATTCCAAACATGTCATAATAATCATATCCAAATGTAATATCACCACATCAAAATACGTCACAATAAAACAGTGATCCACTGAAATCAAGTATATAGCCCAAGTACAACACCAAAACTAAAGCATAGAAAGGAAACAACATAGTTCGCACAATAGAGCAAAACGGAGGGGTGTTACACTCTATGTGATCCCTGTTGTAGAATCACTCACAATCTAACTAGGGTGGATATTTCACCACTGAAATCGGCCCAAACGACGAGAGTTTCCATCCTCAGTTCGCAATCCAAGCAATCTAGAATAAATCCACCAACATTTTGTTAAGTTGTCAAAGTAGAGATATGCAAATGAGAACCAAAATGAAGTTATATAGAGATTAGGGCAACTGGACTTGAAATGTTTCTTAATTCCCTCCTAAAACCCACGCCCTTCTTTGAGCCTCTGAAAATTTAAAACATTTTAAATAATTCCTCCTTCTTTGGGTGTCCCACTCATAAGGAAACTATTTGCATTGCAGCCTTCTAAAATGACTTTAAGTTATTCGCCTAGGACCAAGGTACTTTTTGTTATTCGCCTAGGACCAAGGTACTTTTTGAATGACCATTCACCCCTCAACTTAAGTTTATAAAATAACTTTATTAAACAACTTAAGTGACTGAATAAAACAATTATTAAATAATGCAACCTTAGGCTCTCCAAACCAAATGAGAAATAGTGTTGTTGCGTACATACTGGCCTGGGACCAACTCCCCAAAAATGACTTACTATAAATAACATTGCTAAAAATAGTAAGTATACACAAAACGCCAAATTGAGCAAAACTGAATAGTACTGTGACCAACAAAAGATAGCAGACATCATAAACCAGCCACTGCTATAAATAGAAAGATGTCAACCATCGCAACTGCCACCATAGCCAAAAATAGTAACCCAGTGTTGAACTGCTACCAGAACCACTGCCAAAAATAACACTAGAAAGTGACTTCAAAGGCATTTTGAGCACAAATCGGACAGTTGTCGCAACTTACTAAAAATAGTAAGTTCGGAAAAGGTTGTCAGATGCAAATGCATGTCATACCATTGTGAAGCTCTCTAAAAACCAAAAAAAAATCCAAAAACCAATCTTGCATGCAAACTCCTGATTGAAATGCATGTCACTTTCATTAAATGCATGTCACATCTCTCTAAAGCTTTCTAAAAACCCAGAAAGATCCAGAAAACACTTCCAAACTCCTGCATGCAAACCCCTGAATCCACAAAAGAAGCCTCCTAGAAAATAGAAAACCCTAATTTTGCCTCTGACTAGCCTACAGGCGTCCGAAAATAGACTAACAGTCACTGGAAAGTGTAGTGCTAAAAATGGGGACATTACAAAAGAATGTGTTTGATGCTCTAGTCACTTTACATTAGAGTGGAAACATCAATCAAAAGATGTGAAATAAGCTTAGAGCCACCCAAATGAGCAAGACAGATAGTGTAGCTACCTACTTGAAGAAGATTACTGAATTCCATGATCAACTAGCGACAGTTGGAGAGAAGATAAAAGGGTGAAGAGCTATTACCCATCACATTAAATGGGTTCTCTTCTTCATGGCAACCTTTTGCCTGTGGGATTTGTGCCCAGATTCAGCCTCCTATTTTGAGAGGCTATGGGATGACTTCATTCAAGAGGAGACAAGAATGGAGATTGTAGACTATTGCAGGAATGGATGAGGAGCAAATTCTTGCCCTCATCAAGAAGATGAAGAAGAGTGATGAAATATTCCAACCAATATGTATGCAATCTTTCTGATTTTTGTAATGCAATATGATGCCCTAATTTTCTGATTTTAAACTTTTGCTCAAACCCTAGTTTTCTAATAAGAATTTTTAAGTTTTTATATGCATTAGCAGCAACATTTATTCATCTCAATAACACCAAACTTATAGCAAATTTGTTTGATCATAAACAAGTATGAAATCAACACAATAGATCACCAAAACATCCACCAACATATGCCAAAATTTATAATATTCAAATGTCCAATTCACTGCTATAAATCAAATCTAACTAATGATGCAATTACACAATGCAATGGGCTCCAGCAACATATAAAAGTCTGCTAATATGAAGTAATCCCAATCTATGCAATGAAAATGACCTACTCTAACCCTAGCTGGGATAAATTGCTTCAACTCACACCAATGCTACAAAATGCAATTATTTGATGAAAAAACAACTCCAAAACCCTGCCAAAGGGGTGCATTGGCCAGCTGGTCTACTGATAGGGTTTGCAACCCTTGAAAATCTGAAGAATACCTTCCAACTTGCCCAATTCGCCCCTCCAAAGTAGTCACCTATGCTGATGCAAAAATCTAAGTGTGAATCTAGCAAGAATCACCATTGAAGAAGCTAGGTTTTCGTCCAACTCCTATATTCATAAGGGTTTTCGTCCTTAGAATATTCGCCAAAATACAGATCATAAAAGCAGAGATAATTTTTTTATGATAAAAGCCTCCAAATGAAACATATGTATATATATATATATGAAAAACTTCACCTTTTCCCTCCAATCTAACCGATCTATCTTGGGCCCCGAAAATTCGATTTTTTATTATTATTATTATTATTATTTTATTTTATTTTTTCCCTCCAAAAAGGGTCGCCCAACCTCAAAGAAAAAAGATAATATATTATTGGCACAAATATTCAAAAATTAAATATTATTTTTTTCTCCTTTTGGGCACCAATACTCAAAAATAATAAAATATTATTTTTACTTTGAGAAGGGGCATTATAGGTGACAAGAAAGGAGGACCCAGAAAGGTCGAAAAGAGAAGTAAGAGGGTTCAGGTTCCTCTAACCAAAAAAGGATTTAAGCCTAAATTAAGTGCTTCTTTGTTTCTTAGTATTATAAGAAAAAGGGGAAGGCCAAGCAGCAGCAGCAAAAATAGTTTGCAAGGAGTGCAAAAGCATCAACTGGAGCAGATAAGCTTTCATCAAAGCTTGAAACATACTTCTCTTGGTCTCATGCATGTCATCTAACATCATCTCTGGTGTCAACTAGCATATGGGCAGTGGAGCCTCCAAACATATGGCCTCTAACAAGAGGGCCTTCAGCAAACTTTAGGAGCAAAAGGAAAGAATGCAAGTAGAACTTGGTGATGATGCCACATATCAAGTTGCAAGAGTAGGACCCATCTCATTCCAAATGCTATCAGAGGATATCCTTGAGTTTTGTATGTACTTGACTTAACTAAAAATCTTCTTTCAATTTCAATATTGGCATATCTTGGATATATGGCTGAATTTGATGATAAGCAAATTCTCATCCAAAAGAGATGGCTGGATCCCGGTCAATTGTTGCCCAAAGGTATGCAAAAGGGTGATCTATACAAGTTACAAGGAGATCCTGTGAGAACTCTAGTGCATGATAACAACAACTTGTCTAAGCTTTGGCTCAAAAGACTAGGTCACTTGCACCATGGAGCATTGCCAATCTTGAAGTACATGGTGCAAGGATTGCCTGACTTCAAGGTTGAGAAGAAAGGAGTATACAAGAGTTGTGCACTTGGAAAGCATGTGAAGGCTGCTTCTCCTAGCAGCAAGCATAGATCAAGAGAGATCCTTAACCTAATCCACTCAGATGTATGTGGACCCGTGTCTTCAGCTTCCTTGTCCGGTATCATTTGCTATGTATCTTTTATTGATGATTCATCAAGGAAGTCCTCAATTTACTTCATGAAGACCAAGGATGTGGCTGTTGTAGAAAATCAGGTAGGAAAGAAAATTAAGGTATTAAGGTCTAACAATAGAGGAGAGTGTACCTCCAAGGAGTTCGACAATTTTTTGCAAAGAAGTTGGAATCAAGAAGGAGCTCACAATGCCCTACAACCCTCAGAAAATGGGGTTGCAAAGAGGAAGAAAAGGTCCATCATTGAAATGGCCAAATCTATGATCCATGATCTAGGTTTACCAATGTGTTTCTAGGCAAAAGCATGTCTTACAACTGTTTATATTCTTAACAGGTGCTCTCACAAAGTGTTTAAGATCAAGACAACAAAGGAGACATTCACAAGTGAGAAGCTTCAACTGGTACATCTTTGTGTTTTCGGCTGTCCCATTTACATTCATATCCCTGATGGGAAAAAGACCAAGTTGGAACCTTCTAATTTGAAGGGTATCTTTGTGGGTTATAGTGAGACCTCAAAAGCTTACAGAATTTACATTCTATCTCACCAAAGGGTAGTTGTGGGCAGAGATGTCAAGGTTGATGAGGATGCATGGTCCTCCAAAGCTCAAGAACCTCCAGAAGTGAGTGAGGAGGTAGAAGAACTTGCTGCCTCAAAAGCTGATATGTAGAAATCAGAGATGCCAAAAAAAATCAGATTCAGATCAGCAAGCTTTCAAAGGTGCAAGGGGTGCCTCTTTTCCATCCAGTTTAGCCAGAAAGCCTAAGTGGCTCATCCAAACACTACAAGAGGCATAGGAGAAAGTTGCAACTCCTATGACTTCAATTCAAGTAAGTTATCTTCCCAAGAAATTTCCAAATTATGTGGGGCTAATGTCTTCCATCATTAATGCAGAGCCTTCTAGTTTTTGGGAGGCAACAAGTCAACAAGTTTGGCAAAATCAAAATGCTATGATGGAGGAGTACAACTCCATCATGAAAAATATTTTATGGGAGATAGTACCTCAACAGAAGGAATGTCAGTGATTGACTCTAAGTGGTTATACAAGATGAAGCATGCAACAGATGGCAGCATACAAAAATTCAAAGCTCAGTTTGTGGCTAGAGAGTTTTCCCCCAAGAGGGAGCTGACTATGAGAAGACGTTTGCTCCAATTGTCAAGTATAACTGTATACCTCTATCAGATTTATATGTATTTAGCAGCAGCCTTTAATTGCCATTTATATCAAATGGATGTAAGACAACATTTCTTAATGGGTTGATTGAGGAGAAGGTGTACATCAATCAGCCAAGGGGCTTCAAGGTGCATGAGCATTAGACTTGTGTTTGCAGATTGAAGAAGCCCCTTTATGGTCTGAAACAGGCACTTCGTGCATGGTACTCCAAGATCAATGAATATTCTTCAAGTTTGGGTCTCACTAAGACAGATGCAGATTCCAATCTTTACTATTTGATTGATCATTCTAAACTGCTTGTTTAGTCCTGTATGTAGACAATTTAATACTTAACAGAAAGTTCAAGGAAACTTATTGAATGGTCGAAGACAAAGTTGGCAAAAGAATTTGATATGAAGAGCACTGGCTTGTGCACTACTTGCTGAGGCTAAAAGTATGGCAAAATCTAGGTGAAGTTTTCCTTGGACGAGAAAAGTATGCAGTCAAGATTCTGAAGAGATTCCAAATGATGGATTGTCCATGGCTACTCCTACGATAGCAAATCTAAAGTCATTTATTGATTTTAATTTGGATTTGATAGATCCATCAATTTATAGACAATTGATAGTTTCCCTCATGTACTTGGTAAATACCAGGCCTAACGTTTATTTTGTAGTCAACACCTTGAATCAAAACATGGTACAGCCCAGGCAGGACCATTAGGTTACTAGAAAACACATCCTCCAATACTTGAAGGGTACAATGCATTTTGGGCTAAGATACATTGGTGATGTCTCGGTGCTATATGGTTTTCCAAATTCTAATCGGGCAAGCCATGCTAGTGATAGGAAGCACTTGAAGGTGTTGCTTCAATTTAGGTTTAGGTATGGTTTCCTAATACAGCAGGAAACAGACTTCTGCAGCACTCAGTTCACAGAAGTAGAATATATGGCAGCCAATTCTGCTAGTTGTGAAGCCATCTGGCTCCACAAGATACTAGCAGATTTAACAGATAAAATTTTGGATGCTAGCATGATTTACTATGACAAACAAAGTTGTATCAAACTCTTTGAAAATCCAGTATTTCATGATCCATCCAAGCATACTGAGATCAAGTACCACTTCATCAAAGACAAGGTTCAAAAGGGATTTGTGGTTTTGCAGTGTATTCCAACAAATCAACAAGTTGCCGATATATTGAGTAAGCCTCTTTCAAAAGGAAAATTCAAGATGTTCAAAGAACAGCTTGGCATGATGGAGAATAATTTCCTCAGTAAGAGGGAGTATTAGAATATGTAGAGTAACTCAGTTAGCCTTCTTAGAGCAGTCAGTCTTCTACACCAGCAGCAATTAACCAAGACTGAGGTTCAAGTCCTACATTTAGGGCACTAGCTTCCGGATAATGTTATCTCTCAGTTCTAATTTGAGCACTAAGTTTTAGTAAAGTCGATTGACAGTTTAGTTTTCTTTTGTTTAACTATGAGTTAGTGCACAGAGTCCAAGAGAAGTTGAACTGTTGCTTGGAGCGCACTAGCTCATCTCTTCATGCAGATATTTAGAAGTATGAGTCTGAATGATGATAACTTCTATGTACACCCTTCTCAAATCTATAAATTGAAAGGGCAGAGGTACTAATTGTAAGAGAAGCCTTATTTGTTTTTCTGTAGCAGATTGCAGTTTCAGAATTAACAAAAACCAGAGATAAATTCGCAGTCATTCCTTGAGTTATATTAATTGTTTTCTATAGCATGTGATAGATACTTGCATCAGATTAAGTTAAAGCTGTTTTGATAGGTTTAGTTTCTGTTGTTATTCCTGTAGGAATTAGATTACAAATGCAGAATCTGTTTGCCAAGATTTAGAAAATTTACCAGTGACTTCATCTCACTTCATAAAAGTAGCAAGCCAAAGACATGCTTGGAAAGTAAAGCAATAAGTCATTCATAAGGTGCCTAATAATAGAAGATTGGTGCAACATAAGATTCATAAACACGTATTGTTCCAATCAAATAGATGTATTGCATTCCACCTCACTCCCTGGCAAACAGATTCATTCCAAATATTTCTTGTAATAATTATGTTTTTAAGTTGAGATTTTGATGATGGATCTGAAGCCTCATGAGAGAATTGGGATTCCAACGAAGGATTGGCATAGATATAATTTATGATCATTCAACTTTCTAGTTGTAAAAAGGTACATTGCATTTAGATTCATCCTGGAGAGTTGATAAAGAACAAACAATTTGTTCATACAGAACATAAATTTGATGGCTGCATACTTTCAGTTTGATGGTTTCACTAGATGGTATCATTCAGTCTGAATGTAAATTTTAAAATATGCAGCATGAAATCTAAACCCTAAACCCTGAACACCCCAACTAGAGACTGATTGAGCAGAAGCCCATCCCAATGGAGGGCTCAAGATTACAAAGTGAAATACTTCATAGCTGCTCTTCCATGACGTTAATTCTGTTGATGACTGTTCACTATGCGTAAAACAAATTATGAATATTACAACTAGAAAATTTTCCAAAATAACTTGAGATGAATTAGTTGTCACCTTTGAGAATGAGAGGTAAATCCAGAATAACACTTTCTTTTGTTTAAATTCTATTTCAACAAACAATCTTGACTAGAAGTATTGGTAAGGGGAGGTGACATACATTTCAAATTAAATTTATAAGAATAGAAGATGCTAGTGGAGGAAAGACGATGCCACTAAGCCATATACCATATGCTTGCAATGCCCCTGGGTTAATGATTTGAACTATTACAGACACTGATTCAATGCCCAGAGGAATCTAGATGGATGCAAAAAAAGAAATAATATTAATGTCCATGAATAACCACAGTTCTTTGAAAGGACTGTAAAGTGCAACTTGATGGGATATCAAAACAAAAGGCTGTCTGAAAAGGGTGGAAAGTTTCTTTGTGGAGTCTTTTTTTTTGGGATAATTTAGTGAGGGATTCTATTGGGACCCTCACCCATGCAAACAGTAACTGCGTACAACATAAGGTCTATGAAAAGCAATGAAGCCCATACAAAACAGATACCAGCCCAAGACTAACCATGCCAAAATACTGACCTAATAGAAAAGTTTAAGTAATTAATATGGAATTTCAAAGAAAGGGACCAAGAGAAACCAACATCAAGGCATAATAGAACAACTAATAGACCCAGCAACAAACCGAGAAGCCAAGAGCAGCTGAAAGTATCAAGGAACTATAAACAAGAGAGAACATTACATGGGAGAAGCTTTCCATTTGCTGACACCACCACAACACCTGCCTGAGAGACTGACACAACCCATATGCTCTTTCCTCTCCCTGCAAAGGAACTTTGGTTCAATAATTGGCTATGTTCCACCGAGTTTCCGGAATGGGGGGACGGGGAGAATGCATTTCGGGGACAGGATTTTTTTGGGGGATTTTTTGGGGATGGCAGGGGACAGCAAAGGGGACGTAGGGAAATTTCAAATCTCAGATATTCATATGAATAATGATAACAATGAACATTGATAAAGCTGCAAATATAATCATATTGACATATACATTATAGAATCAAAAGTACTTGGTAAAACACAACAATAGAGTTCACATGAGTGATGAGAGTCGAACATCAAAATTGATCTGACTGCTTGTGATTTGCTCGTGTGTAAATTGATTTCTCATCATTCTGCATTGCTGACTTTGTGGTACTATAGACTATTATGATCTTGTGGATGTTTAAAATTGTTTCATTTCATTAAGACTATTTACCTTTTTTAGGCAATGTTTCTGGAAATGCATGCAAGTGATAATTTGACACGTCTAAGCAAAATATAACATGACTGGTTTGCATAAATATCCAAAGCTGAAAAGAAAAGCAAGTAAGAAATTATATTAATGTTCATAATGAATAATATAGGTGCCAAAAAATATTGCTAGCCTAGAACAAACAAGAGGGAGCACATCTTCAATGAGTGATACAGCTATTTTAATTTCAGAAAAATGTTTACCTACAACATGAAGAACATAACAAAACAGCTGGATGAGTACAACAATTTCGTCAGACTGTCTATTTGAAATAGGTCAAGGAGTTTAAGAATGTCATCTGTAGTGTGGCTCAGGCTGAGAGGAACCATAGTGTTATTGTTGAGGGCAGGGTGATCATTTAGAAAAAATAATATGTTGCTAGAAACATGTTAACGACAAAATTATCAGCTGCTGGAAACATGTTGGATGTCATGCTGATCTGATCCCTAAAAACTTTCAGAGTGCTTTCTTTTGCAAAAAGTTTCTGGAAAAAAGCGGACAGCCGGCCGTCCCCATGCCGTCCCCACCGATCGGGGATGTCCCCTTCAGAAAAAAAAATTGGGGACACTAGAGAAAACGTCCTCAAGGCGTCCCCCGTCCCCGAAATGTCCTCGGGACAGGTACGGGGGCCAAAACCCCAGGGATTGCATCCACGTGTACCCCTGATAATTGGGGGAAGTTGAGACCATGAAGGATGTCATTGCCAAGCTTCAAAAGAGTGAACATAGTTGTGACCTCAAGAGTCCCATTACAATGCATGACCAACATATTTTCCACTGAAGACTGCATATTAAGGTAGAAGGACTGAAGATCTTGAGGTTGTTGATTTACCACTAGAAATTGCTTGTTCAAGACCCGAACCTCCCCTCTCTTGATTGGATACGCCAAAGCACCACTTGTTGAGGAGGAAGGCAAAACTACTGCAATGCTAGACACTGAATCCTCAAGAAGGAGATAACTTTGGACCCAACCCTTCACCTCACAGTCTACCACCTTGTCATCCAAACGTGCTAGAAATTCCTCTCTAATAGAGGACTTTGCAACTTACTAGAGTCACCAAGTACCTTTGAACCCAAGATGCACTTAACAAGGCGTAGAGAACTCTGTGTTGGAATGCCAACAATAGCCTTTAGCGTCTTGTCAAACACAATGCGATAGAGGAGGGGATCATGTGGCTTCAATCGCAACTTGTCACATGCCATAATAGAAGGGGCCTAGAGAACCCCACACTAGACAAACACCACTACCATATGACTCCATAGATAGCAAAAGAAATGCATGACACAACACGAAAACCAAAACATCCCACAAAACAAATGAAAAAAAGGGGAAGCTACTCTAAATAAAAAGTCACCCAAGTTGCTAGCTAATCACCTCAAGAGCAACTGCCACACACACAACACACACTGCATGTAATAAGCCCACTCAAATGCACAACAGTAATTCTGTCCAAATCAAAACAGTGTGACATCTTTGCATTCAGATTTAATACTTAAGCAAATCGATCTAAGGATGAAACAGAACTGACATAGATATATATTCAAATCAAATATGCCAATCCAGCAATCCAGCAAAAGGGGAGTTCAAACTCATGCTAATACATAACTCAGACATACAGAAATTCAGATACAAATGTTTACTGATGATACACAGCCAATAACAGAGTAATTTGCATTGCAGGTCGTAAGAGATGCCATGCACAGACTTATTAGGAAATGTATCACAACTACCCAGAACTTCCTACACGAGCTGGTTACACGCAGATGATATAGTTCCTTCAGTAGATGATGCTCAGTATAGGCTCAGATCTCTGCCCTCAGTAAATGATGCTGATCCAACTCCACAGATAGATTGATTGGCTGGCGTGAGGTATTTGTGGTGAATGACCATCTGTGTAAGCCTCAGTGTGTCTTCAGACCTGAGTATTTCAATGGAAAGCCTGTACCAGCGATCATGCCCAGGTGTATTGCTGCCTTGCGTGCAGAGTGGCGAGGGGTGGTGGCTAGAGCCTAGGGCTCGGCCACAATAATCAATTAGGGCACTGGTGAGGGCTACGTCCCACCAGATGTAGCTGGCAGAAGACTACGTCTCTGCACACCCAAATCTCAATTCCAATTCCGTGACGATCAAGACAAGGCAGCGAACTAGTATTTATACTTGAGCAAAGGAGCCTACCAATAGGTCAGCCAGAAGAAGAAATTCAAAACTTATTTATTTAAATTTATTATGGCGCTAACCAAGAGGCCGGCCCAGAATATAGTTAAATATTATTTAATATTAAATATTTTATTATTATTAAATTTAATTAATTATTATTATAATATTATTTTATTATTTATTTATTTATTTAAAATATCAGGCCGACCCAGCCCTAAATCGGGGACAGTACACTGCAAATGCCAAATTAATAAGTCATGATTACTTCAAAAGCGTGAACTAGATCACACTGCATCTCTTGGATGCTTACTAATAAAAGCTAGGTGATGACTAACTAATGAGACTTGCCACCAACTGAACCAAAGAGAAAGGAACAATTATGGGCGCTTTGGCATATCCTATTGGAACCTTCACAAGCCTCCATATTATCCGCCATCAAAGAAGAAAAAGCTTCATACAATAGTGACTTTGCTAACCAACCAGAACAAAGCCTATTAGAAAGACCTTGGATGACCACCGAAGAATCCCTGTATATGATTAACTTCCAACACCCATGCACATAGGCATCATTAAGACCTTCCAGCACCACATTCTATTCTGCCTCATTATTGGTTTCAGTCCTCAGGAAGAAAAAGCCCTTAGTCAAAATGCAACGTTGATTGTTTCTGATGATGACTCCAGGCTGATGGAAAAGTAGCCATGTGTATTAAACTTTTTTTCGAATGCATTTCTGTTTCTGAAATGTTTCCAAGACCAGAAAAAGTCCCTTCACTAGAGTCTTCTGCACAACTGAGGACACATCCTCTATAATAGTCTGTGCATGAAAAGCTAGAGAATTCAGCAGAAGTAATTATGTTGTGCGATAAAAAATTATACAAATCCATAGACTTGAATGGGAACATGTCATGTGCAAACATATATAAATCTGAAGGGACTCTTACTTTGATGGGTGCCTCTAAGATAAATCTCCAATTCAATCCTTATTTACAGAATATCTTTGAAACCAATTTGAAAACACAATTTAAAAAACAGGAATATTGTCTTTCAAGAACTGGAACTGATACATAAATGTGCAAGTTGTGTTAATGAGCTAACTGACAATTCAAAACCAATTAGTCTTTTCCATATTTAGCAACAAGAAGTACATCTCAAACTGTCCCTTCAGGAATTCTTGCCTGAAAGTCAATGAAAAAGCAGTTAAAGATTTTTCAGATGAAAATCAGTCACAGTAGATGACTGCAGCCCTTTACATGGTCTCCCGTTCTTTTACTGTAGTTTTACATAGTCCCAAAAAAATCTGATTTCAGCAATGAATTTGAGATTGGGACCTCAGAACAATCTATTTTTGATGGAGAATTTTATATTATCCACAGAGAACTTTTAGCTACCCAATACGGGAGCACGAGCCATTAGACTGAAACCTCTTCAGCTGAGAGCCAAGGACTGAGGAGTATCCATTTCGCCAAATTTGTCCAGGGCACGATCCCAGCCTCATCCTTTATAATGTCGGGGCCTTGCACTCAGCAAGACTTGATCCCTGGTGGGCTCATCTAGAACCATTCAACTTCACCAGTAGATCAAGGGCCCATTGACCAGAAAAATCTTTTCAATTATGAACTAAAGCTTTGACATGTCTAGGGTTTGAATGCCACTTCATGGTAGAGTCCATTTGCAATCTCTTGTGCTATTGTCGCTTCTTATGCCTTCTGTCCTCGCCTTTAACAATGAAAACTCAAACACATTCTAGATATGGACAAAATCTATGTGGCAGACTTCCCTGATACCTTCAATCAAGGCTGGGACTTGGAATGTTTCTTGGCATGTTTTCTTTCAAGAAGTAATACAAATAGATATATTGAGAAAAGAACCATCATTGCATAATTCAAAAATTTGGACTTGGCAGACCCAATATTGACTTAGACTCTGGCAACTTGGCAAAACTATGCAAAACTTATGAACATTAAAATACATATAAATTTGTTAAATAATCTTTAAAAACATGCATAAAACTGAATTTACAGAAGTCATAAGTAGTTTTTCCTTCATTTATATAGTAAAAAATAAGTTCAATAAACATCTGTCAAAAAAACAACCAAAAGATATCATTGTTTGCTTTCAAAACCAGGGCAGAGCCCTGGAGGAGGCAAACCCCAATGGGTATGAGGGATAGCTTTAGACAAATGAGATTTTGACAATTTTGTGAACAAGTTGAAGGAGTGAGAACTGAAAGAAAAATTATGAAAAATGAGTCATTATGTGACTACGGGAGAGTTTTTCCCACTGACATGAGTTTTGGCTAATTTTTGGAAAAGTAACTTGCTAAGTAAGTGCCAAAAATTTGCGGAAACTCGATGAGTCTGAGGTCAAGTTACTTGACGTGGAAAATTTCTTGCAAGTACTTGGCAAGCTTTAAATCTATGCATCATTGAAATCTTCTTGATTGTAATGTTGACTAGTGCTTTTAGCAAGGAGACATTCCATCCCATTGGTGAACTTGTAAGCAAAAGTTAATACCCCGGATTTTCAATTATGATAATATTTTAAAACGATACCGATAAGCAAGCTTATTAAAAGACAATAAATTATTGTCTATTCCATTACCAAGAGTGACCTTTGAAAATGTTCTATTGTTGACAATGCCAGAGGTGATATACGTTATATATACCCATTTGGATATAGCAATTTAAAAGTTCTGCATAGCTTACTAGTGTTCTTTTCTATAGCTATTATAAATGGAGAGTTGAGATGCTCATGAAGAGTTCTTCAATTGGAAAACTGGAAAATAAAACCGATAGTGTATCATAATATCAACAATTTGTATCGATGACAAAATATGATGTCTCAGAATGGGCTCACACAGTAATATGCCATCCCTGAGGCTGATCAATTTTTGAGGGGTTGTAGGTGTAGATTAGCAAGTGCTAGCTAATAATAATGTAATATCGCTTAAAAGAATTGCTTCTAACAATATAGATTGAATTAGACTTGTATCCACTGCAGGGTGAAAGAGCAGATTGCAAAATGTGCCAAAGCTTATTGGCCTAACAAAAACCGAAGCGTTATCAAATTAACTACATTATAAGATTGGGTGCATACATTTCATTTCACAGTTCCATGCTTTTGTGAAAACATGTAATGCACTTCTTATTTGATAATCTTTTGGAAACTGTGTGTAGGCACACAAGTACCTATCTATTTCACAGACCTACTAAGGATGGTGTGTATTCACACCACCTACAGGCAAAATATTTAAAATTTAACCATTCCTAGAAGGCAGATTAGCTATATCTATAGAAACAAAGATAATAACTAATGTTTGGGACTAATGCTACACTTTAGGCTACTTCATTATTTAATAATATTTATCAATGCAAAGAATTCATATTTCTAATTTCTTCAATGATGCTGTTGGATTATAGCTTTCCTATTGTTCCTTAATTCAGTTATGAAAGATATCTAATTATTCCGATGGGAAGTTATCCACGTATGGCTGATAGTAAAAACAGTATCTATGAACTGTAAGAATTTATTGCTTTGACATTTTAGCTTACAATATTTTGAAATGTTCAGAATATGAGTCATGCAATAGAATATATTTTTTCATTATAGATTGTATTAGGTTGAAAAAAACGCAAATTCTGTCAGTAGCTTGAATGTTATTTTGCTGAAGACAAGTTTATTGGCTGTCTGCCGCATAATGGTTGTGTTTATGTTGGAATAGCTACATCATGATGGACTAATGATATGCAGAGATTGCTATTAGATTATTTTTCTTCATTATTTTCATAAGCTGAATAAGTAAAATAACAAGAAGATAGTATGTAATTTTTGGTGTTTATTCCAGATGGGGATAGGTAGTAGAAAATTGATAATGGCATCTACAGAATTCACTCACTCATAATTTCTAAGACTAATAGAATGATTTTTTTTTACTGGCAAAATCCCCTTGCATTGTTTCCTTTGGCTTAGGTGCCACAATTGAGGGTTACCTCTTTTGTCAAATTTACCCAGGATTTGCACCCACCCTTATCTTAAGGGGTTATGTCACAACTGGAATTGGATGTTATCGTTTACATGATTGGGCTTTCAACATTTGTACATTTAAGCATGTAACATGTCTTGTGAGGATTTGAACACTGGTCTCCAGTTCCAATATGAAAGCTCTACTGATTTACTACTGGAGCTCATACCATTTGACAAAACTAATATAATGATTTATTGTAACCCGCTAATTTTATTATCAAACTACAATTAGGAATAATAACATCGTCATCTCCCCACTTAAAACTTGAGCATCCCACTGTATGGGCAAACAATATAGTGGTGTCTGTAGCATTACAAATTGTGTTTCTGACTGTTATCAATTTTCCAATCGCATATATATTCTGAAAGGAGTCCAGTTTCTAATGTTGGAAATGAAAAGGAATGCATAATAAATCACACAGAATGGTTTCTTAGGGAAGACTGTATTGTGAATAGTGGTGAAACTGGCAGAAGATACTTTTTTTGCTCAAACTGAAGAACTGACAATATTTAACCACAGGGATGCCTCAAAATATTGGTTGCTTCTATTGTTTGGGGTATCTTAAGTCATTGCTTATCCAGACTCTAAAGTGTTTCCAATCCCAAGATTATTTTATCAATAACTTAGTATAAAACTCAATTCATCTTGCTGAGGTGTCTGTAATGCTTGGAGCACATGGTATGAACTTTTCAATTTTGCTGACTTTGCTACTACTGCTTAACAAATTACCTTTGTTTTCCATTTAAAATTACTCCACAATGACTTTCACTTTTCCCTTTGCACTAGAAACTGTTTTGTTCTATGTGCTTTTACCTTTTATGTTGTCCAATTTTTTTCTTTCCTTTTTTTGTGGCATTTTTGTATCTAGTGTTTGGTCCTTTAACCTCTGGTTGTATAACCCTAGAGTTGCAAAAACAATTATTTTTCTAAGTTATCTTGTTATTCACAACTCTCAGTACCCTGCCCTAATGAATTTAATCAACTTGCAGTAGTATTAACTGTTTGATTAACAGAGAAAATTAAGCAAATAGTAGGGCACACAATGAGCACATGATAGATTTTCTCTGGAGAAAATTCAAATGAGTGAAAAATTCCAGGAAAGGTATGCAATTTAGCATTTTATTCAGTACATCAGTGCTAGTAAATGGAGATTAACCAAATTAATGGTCCAGTTAGAGCTGTTTCTTATCCCTACAGTCTCCTTTGTTCTCCACTCTGCTCTTTGCAACTCGCAAAAACCTTGCACACTTCTCCCTCTTTCTACTTTGCAACTGAAAGTGCCTTTCTTTAGTCAACCAACCTTTACACCATCCTCCTCTGCCCTATATTTTTCCCTCCTTCCAGGCTTAGAAGACCAATTGTTTTCTATCATTATAACAGTTACCTTTGGCAATTGGATGGTTGTCCAAGATAACTGTTGTAAGTGGCTCTTTACACCCGCATGGGGAAGACAAAACGACCTCCTTCCTAATGGCCACAAGTGAAGGGAGATAATATCACTGCTTAAGGAAAGGAAAAGAAACATCATTCCAATTCGTAATGGTCACTGATCAACTCAACTGTCATGGCCCAGGGAAATAGATGGCCTGCCATAAATGCACAAGGTGGTAACTGTCCTAGCTGGCATTGCCCAGTAATAAAAGATTCGCACACGGCCAATATAAGAACATCAAGCTGCTTATGAAAGACAAACTACTTCCTTCCATTTTTCCATCCTAAAAGAACTCCCAATTGCTACAACTTGCCCAAAGTTTGCTTGCAGCAATGAATATATCATATATAAGATAAAACAATCCTTGGTGGAATGGAGTAATACACAAAGAAAAGGAGGTATTGAAACTCTGTAGAAAACTGGAAACCCTTTCAAGATGAAACGAATTGAAATTAAAACCAGATCTTATTACATGCTGATTAATAGGGGAAAAATTCAATTTCCAACTAAATCTTCTTCCTAAAATAGAGATGATAATATGACAAAATTAGGTTACGATAGCACATCTACTCATTGATGGAATGGAATAAAGCATAAAGAAAAGGAGATATTGAATCTCTGTATAAGCCTGGAAAGCCTTTCACAATAAAATCAATTGGAGAATGAACTGAAACTAAAATCAGATGTCACACGCAATAATAATAGGGAGAGCATTGGATTTCCAAGTAAGTCTTCTTCCTCAGATAGAGATAATAATATGACAAAATCATGCAATGATGGCACATCCAATCATTGCTGGAGTGGAGTAAAACATAAAGAAAAGAAGGTAATAAAACTCTGTAGGAAACTGAAAAGCCTTTCACAATAAAATCAACGGGAGAATGAATTGAAACTAAAACCAGATGTTATCACATGCAGTGATAATAGGGAGTTTTGAATTTTAACTAAAACTTCTACCTCAAGTAGAGATGATAATATGACAAAATCAGGGTAAGATAGCACATCCAAATGCAATTCCAGATAGGAAGAGGAAGGTAAGCCAGACGATGAACACCAATTTGATCGTATTTCCTTGTCTGATAGAGGTGACATTAGTTTAAAATATACCAGATCTGTGACTGCGGACTGAAAGATTCCAATGTTCATCATCAATGATGTAAAGCAAGGAATAGAATTCACGGCACAAGAAACAGTCTTAATAGTTCACTGGAACAATCCTGAAGAAAAGCTAACGACACTCTATTGCAGTATTTGTGGAATAGGAAATATACCTCTTTGCCAATTAACACATTAGCTTTCATAATTAGTCTGATGCTTGCTGATGCAATTTTTATTGTTAAAAGTAAGAGAGCAAAACTGTAAAATTTCAAATGGATTTTAATCAATTTCAGCAGCAATCCAGCTTGTTAAAGAAACCAAAAAAAATAAGAAAAACTCTCGCAGGATTCATTTCTTATATTATGCCTTTAAAATTACATTTCAAATTCTATCATCTGATGGAACAGCTATCATATAGCCATTGGAAAATAAAGACAACAGACTTAACCTGGTGTTGTAAGATTGAAAAAAAAAAACAGCTGGATTAACAACAACAAACATTCCCTTGAAAATCAGATTCCCCAAAATACACAAAAAGACAAGTCCTCCATTTTCTTAAATTGGAGCAGGAGGTACAGTTCCACCTCCACCACACCATGTCAAGTGGTAATCAGAACTTGCCAATTTATTTAATTGATAAATGAAGAAAAGACTCTTACAGAAGCTTATGTAACTCCATTGCATATGCCATATTTATCCCCACTTTCTAGATGTTCTAGAGGAGCTAGGAGCTCAGCCATTTTTGCAATTAATATACTCTTACTGGATTCTGATATCAATCACCCACTTTGTGCATGCCAAAACCCTAGTCCAATATAACTCAGAAAACTAAGACATGTATTTATCCATGGCAAGAACCCTAAAATAATAACTGGAGAAGCACAAAAAAAAGAAACATCCCTCAAACACATCACGTCAATCATCAACCTGTGATCATTGTCCCGGCCCCTTCATCTGTAAGAATCTCAAACAGCAAAGAATGAGGAAGCCTCCCATCAATGATACTAGCAGTTCGAACTCCCTGCGCAATAGACCTAATACAGCAATTCACTTTAGGAATCATTCCACCAGAAACAGTCCCCTCCTCCATAAGCTTCTTCACACCTTTTATATCCACTTCCTTCACAAGTGACTCTGGATTATTTCTATCCAAAAGCAATCCTGCTACATCAGTCAACAATATGAGCTTCTCTGCACCCAGAGAAGCTGCAATTTCCCCTGCCACAGTATCAGCGTTAATATTGTAAGCCTGCCCACTGTTATCAGCTGCAACAGACGCTATCACAGGGATGCTACCGTTCGCAACAATGGCCTTCAATACACTAGTATTTACGTCAGCAACTTCTCCCACAAAACCCAAGTCACTCCCTGCTGGCCTTGCAGTGATGAGCTTCCCATCCTTTCCACAAAGCCCCACAGCATTGCCCCCAGCTCTATTGATCAAAGAAACCAATGATTTATTCACCTTTCCCACCAGCACCATCTCCACAACCTCCATGGTGGCCCCATCTGTGACTCTAAGACCATTCTTAAACTGTGGCTGAATCCCCACCTTACCAAGCCATTCATTGATTTCTGGGCCACCACCGTGTACAAACACAGGCCTCAATCCCACGCAGGAAAGCAACACCAAGTCCTTAATCACCCCATCTTTTAAAACCTCACTTTTCATGGCTGCTCCTCCATACTTAACTACAACAGTCTTACCTTGAAACTTCTGAATGAAGGGCAAGGCCTCTGACAATATGTCCACTCTATCTTGCCCAGTATGAAGATCAACTTTCGGGGCTAAACGCTCTGTGTTAGCAACCGCGCATGTGACCACTCTAGAACTGCATGACTTTGACCGTGAAGGTTTCATAAACCTAGGGTTTATTTTGATTGGGTTTCTTAATGTGGGCAAACAAGAACTTATTGTTTGTGGGCATTTGAGGGACGAAGAGAAGGAAATTGATGAAGCAAACCCACCTGCAGACATGGGACTCGCCATTGATTGTCTACACTGTGAATCACAGAGCTTGCCCTCAATGCGGTCTATGCTTTATACTCAGATTCGAAAAGCCAACCACACTGTTTGAGAATAAAGAGCCAAGTTTCTTTCAACAGAACCGATTCTCCATTTAAGCTGTCTGCCATAACTAGGCACAAATCCGGCTCTACATCTTTCCTCGAAAATGCAAATCTTACGCCGCATGCTTGTGTAGAAAAATAAATTATAAATCTACGTGGAGAGCACCTCTCCAGATCCGAGCCTACTTTGAAACATTGACCACTCAGTTGGTCTGCTACGTAGGAAATCATGAAGAGTTCACTGATTTTAGTATTCTAAGGGTGAAAGTTGCATGCCTTGCACTTTTCCACTCACTCTAGTTTGTCCCCTACGCAATGATTAGTGTGTTAAAAAAAGATAATGTAAAATTTGGAAAAATAATTTTTAATTTTTAATATATTTATATATATTTCAATAATTTAGATCTAAATTTATAATTTTAACTAATAGTGTATTTTTATAATAAAAATATAAAAAAATGTTATATCATTTATAAAAGACAAGTGGAATGGAATTATATTTTTAAAAGTTAATGTTGGAGTCTCAAAATAAATCAAAGTGAATACACTATTAAGTGGCAAGAGTTATAATAGTGGGAGGAATAGTGGGAGGAAGAGGGTCATTATGAGAGGGTTTGCCCCAACCATTTGGTAGATCTTATCCATTAAGGATGCCACCCCAACCTGTGATGGTGTCATATTTATTTTCTTCTCCTTGATAAATAGAAGTTGTGTGAATAGCGAAAATAGCAAGGTGCAAACAAGGGAACTTCTCACTATTGTGTCAACCAAAGAGGCCATAATCACACTAAGAGGCAAAAAATTGTCCACATGGCAAGGGAGACCAGCCATGACATCGATGTTAAGAGGATCATTGGGACCCACCCATGAGAGCCACATCTTGATTGAACATTATGGCTACGACCATGGCAACACCTATGTGGAGAAGAAGCATGTGTATTTACAAGAGAAGGTAGTACACAGTAATAGTATAAGGGGCATTGGCCCAATGCTCAACAAATGTTCATAAGAGGGGAAACTCCAAAGCAACTTTATTGGCCTTGACCTAGATTTGTAATATAACATTAGAGCATATAATGGCTTTAGTATACATAGAGAAATGAGTATCCACAATAGAGCCTAAAAATAAAGTAGTATTTCTATCTTTCTATACGCTAGATAAAAATTTCACTCTAAAACATGTCTAATTTGAATAAATCTTACAAGTATCTAAGGGTAGTTGCTTAAAACAATCATATCATAGGAAAAAGGCTCTAGCTAAAAAGGTTTAAAGAAATCATGCATCTAGTTTCATGCAACTTGGGCCAATGGACAAAAACTAGAAGAGATGCTTGGGAGTTTCCAAATGTCTATAGAAAGGACAAAGGGGGTTGGAAACACCCAAATGGATAAGATGAGATCCAATAGGAAGACATTGATACAAGAGATACGAAAAAAAAAAACCAAATGATCTCCAAAATGTTAAACCAAACTATTTAAAACTTATAGCATGATGAGTGGTAATGGAATAGGGGCTCCACCTAACACTAAGTTTATGAACCATGGACAAGTGAGAAGAAATCCAAAAATACCCTTTTAAGGGTTTTTAATTCTTAAAAGGAGTGTTTAGATACCACTTCCAATCCTTCCAAATGTTTAATACATTGAACATGAACCCTTGTGCAATATTTCTAAAGGGATAGACTCCATAATGGTTTGAAAGGATTCAAAATCCTAATTGTTGAGTGTGTATGTATCCACAAATTCTAGCCAAGATAGCCAGTTCTTAGTGGCTTTGGAAAAGAGGTCTAAAATAAAATGAACACCTCACTTAAAAAAATTAATGCAAAAACCCAAGAAACTTTAGCAAGAGGTAGATTGTGGCAAGTAATCATAGGAGACCACCAAAGAGATTGTTAGTTAATGGATATCCCAATCTTGAAATCATTCCCATTCTATAAAACTCATCTTTTGATGGCTTCCTAAGCCTTTCATATACTTTTGGCAACAAAAATGCCTTGGATTTACACAGGCTTCTTCATGATGAGGATGGAATGAAATCTTAGAACTTGCTAGGCTTGTATTCCGTAAGGAAATCTAGAAGTGATACAATACCTAAGGAGGACTTTTTAGGCCTTGTTGTCTTCCAAGGCATGATTTATCCATTTGATACATGAGACCAACCCCTATTTGTTAGTATCAATAAGGCCAAGGCCACCAAAATCACAAGAAAGGCAACAAAATTCCTAAGAAACTCAATGGAACCCTTTACCTTGCTATGAGGAGGCCCAACAAAAGTTCTTAAGCAATCTCTCTAGCTTTTGAGAAGAGGCCTTTGAGAGAGCTTAGTAGAAAGAATAATACACATGAGTGGTCGTAAGCACTTTAAAATAAATCTAGAATTTCCCATTTAGAGAGAGAGGCTTGGCAATCTAAAAGCATAGTTTCTTCTCAACATGAGTCAAAACAGCTTGCTAATGAGTTGCAAAATAGGGGGAAAAGCAAAGGGGATACCCAAAAATATGAAAAAAAAAATCCCATGGTCAATCCATTTCAACTAAAAGAATCATTCTAGGAGGGTTTGGTAAATATGAATTGATAATAGCATAAAGTCTTTTTCCACTAAATACTAGAACTAAAATCAAGGCAAAAGGTATTCAAATACTACAAGGCATGGCTCACATTGGCTTATTCTTCCAAGAGAGTGAGGAAGGAATAATCAGCAAAATGGTCATTAACAAGTTGGAGATTGGAGTTGAGAAGGGAAATACCTTAAACTATTTATTCAATAAATATGTTAGTAAGTAAATAGCCAAAACCTTTAGTTGCAAGAGCATGAAAAGATAAATCGAGAGGGCATCCTTGGTATGTGGGTCAAAAAATCCTAAAAGAGGAGAATTGTTGACCATTAATGGTGAGATAGGCTAAGGCATCCACAAAGATCATTTGAACTAACTAGAGAAAATTAGGGTCGATCTAAGAGCTTAGCACATGACCAAACAAAATGTTATTCAGTACAATCATAGGCTTTAGCAAAGTTGATCTTGATACAAATAGCTTGTAGCTAAGAACAACTAATCCATTTTATTCCTTCCCAAAAGGCAATAACATTGTTGAGAATATATTTTCTTTTAATGAAGCAACATGTTTAGGTTAAACAAAAAGCGAAAGCAAGTGATAAATGTGAAGTACAAGGGATTTGCTTATGATTTTCTAGGAAGTATTCAATAAAGTGATTGGCCACAAATTGTAGGTTTCTTCAAGATTGCCTACCTTTCTTTATTTATGATAGCACCTAAAGAACTTATGGTAAAAGATTTTAAGTAAACCTACAAGAGGTCAAGTCCAATAGTGTTCAATAGAACTTTATAGAACTCACATAGGAAACCATCATAGTCACAGGATTTATCATTAGCCATAGAAAAATATACTTCATGAAGATCTATCAAAGTTGTTTTTGGTCATAGAGGGCTCTCATTGAAAACTTTATCCTCAATTTTGAGCCAATCCAGATGGCTATTGATTTAAGCTCCTTGAACTATATGATTATTAGAAATTTAATTTTATAGGCAAAGCTAAACAACATGCAATTATAGAGTGGAAGAGAATGGAAGCACCTCCAACCCAACAGTGACACAATAGAGCTTTAAGGTGTTGGCCTCGTATCAAAACAAAGCCAACTAATGATCTTAAATTCAATATAATATTTTTTTTCATCACTTTAGGTTTATTTTTATAAGGAAGAAACTATCATCCTTTGACTTTGTTGAGTAGATTTTAGTTTAGAAGTTTTAAATTCAAATTTTAAATTAAGTTTATATTGACTCCTTCCTAATTAATTAATGTAACTATGAAAATATATGAATTATGCACTAGAGTATTGTATAAAAGAAAAAACTCCTTAATCATTATTGTTATCTAAAATACATTTAAGAATCTATGAAGGAGCTTCATTACACATTATATAATCATAAGTGTAATGTGAAATTTAACCAAGACAAAACTCAATGCAAAATTGACTAAATTTGTTTTTGAAAGTTCTAAAAGAATATGTAAAAGTGACACAAGGAACCATGTCTCCAAAGTGGAAGCAACAAAGTTTAGGGAACAAATGGGAATATGTTTCAAGTACAAACATCTAACTACACAAAGACTAATGCATTCATCCATCTTACTTAGTTTATCTTCATTATACAAGATGTAGGATTCCAAAAATAATAAATTAAATTATTCATTTTATATGTATTAATATAAAGTTATATTATAGTGTTAGTTACAATAATATATCTCAATATCTATAATCTAAGAAATTTATATTATATTAATTATGATATAATCTAAGAAATTTATATTATATTAATTATGATATAAGTTAAATATTATATTATATATCAATGTTATGTTAACATTTCAATTTTATAATGCAAGTTACATTAATTAATGTATTTTAAATTTAGTTTATTTTATTATTAATATAATAATAAATAATATCATAATCAATCATTATATTAAAACATATTATAATATTTGTAATGGTGGATTTTATGAAAACATGTCAATTCTTTTTAGTTATTAGTTATGGAATGAAATGACTTAATATAAATTAAATTGACAAGTGACACACATTTTTTTTGTTAGGATTAGCTCATTCTTGATTATTATACATCCTTGTTTAATTTTTAAAAATAACATTTATTATCAATTTTTAATTTCAATTAATCTAATTGAATGTATTTTTATTATTTGCATTCATTTAATTAATCTAGACTAATCCATTTAAAACATGTTTTTTTTTGCAAAATTATATATAAAAAATAAAACTTATAATAAATATTATATACATATTTAATATAATAAAATACATATGATATTTTAACCCAAATAATACATACAATGTAAAGCTAATCCTAATGTATTGTTTATTTTGTTTTGTTATTGTGTAATGAGGAGTTGTGATAGCATGTAGTAGTTTTTCATGGTAAGGTGGAGGTAGTGAAAGAAAGTACTAGTGCATGGTATAAAGATTGAGCCCAATCAAGGCCCTTCCCATTAAGGTTGCACCCTATATATATATATATATATATATATATATATATATATATATATATATATATTAACTTTCACGTTTTGTTTATACGGGAAAAACAGGTTTTTAAGGGACCCAAAACCCTTTACAACATGAGATACAAAATGCTTCTAAGAAGATATGCCTAAAGATACTAGCAACAGACCATCACTAAGAAACCAAGATAGACAAAGTGTTGAACAAAAGATTAAACATTAAACCAAGAACAACACTCAACAACAACAAAAAACAAAACAATAAAAAGCCAATTGATACCTAGTAGAAATAAAACAGTAGAACAAAAGATCCTAACACTATTTCATACTGTTTAAGGTGTTGGCCACCTCAAGATCCTAACTCCTATGCAGATCGATCATATCCAACAACTCCTTCTTCTTAGCTTCAAAGGATCTTTTCCAATTAGTCGGCCCTTTAGCAGCAAGGCCTTTGGTGTCATCTTTCGCTCCCTTCTTTCCCTTACCCTTAGCCATATGCTCCTTTTCCATTAATTCATAGAAGTATAGTTGATCCTCTCTTAACTCGCTAATCTTTTTTAACAGGACTTCCAAGGAGTCCGCACTATTTTTAATAGAAATATGGCACACATGCAGTAGCTTTTTAATGTTTACATTGGTGCTTGCAACCTTGACTTCCAACCCAGCCAACCGCTCATCACACAGAGATTTGAAATCTTGGAACGAACCCTCTAGGTCCACAATTTTGTCAATTAGAATGTTCAACATTGAGCTTTTCGACACATTCTTCAAGTTCTCCTTCAAACCCCTAACTTTAATGTTAACTTTATTGAACTCCTGAAGAATCCACTTAGCTAATTTAAAAGTTCTAGTGGCCCCAGCCCTCGCCATGTCCAGCAGCTCAAACATTGAGGGAGACTCGTCATTTAAATAAGAAAATTCCTCAGAGTCTTCCTCAGCTTGACCCTTATTTTCATCTTGTAGAGCATCATTGGTTAAGTTATGAACCGACGAGTCCTCAATATCCACCGCCTTATCACTAGTAGCCTTCTCCTCATCTGGAACCTTGGCATCCTTAGCAAGAACATTTGAGACCTAGTTTTTCAGCTTAGCAATGCATTTGGATGACCTCCTTGGTTGGTCCTTGGCCTCCAAGCCTGGCACATTCTCCTGCAAGCCCTCCTTTCCTTCATCAATAATTTCACCCCAACCAATAGCCAACTCCACCTTCCTAGGAGAGGAATCATCCAACCCCACCTATGTATCCTCGCTATCAAAGAGAATAAGGCGCTTAGGAGCACGAATATTTTTAAGGCAGCCCTTCTTCCTTTTTTTCAAGGAGGTGGCCTTAGGGGACAAAGGACCCTCCTTATCCTCTTCTTCCCATTCTTCATCTTTGACATTGTTGGTATATGAACCAGAAGAATTAGACCCATCACTCAGAGTCTTCTTCGTACACATAATAGTAGGGGTAGAGAGAAGGGACTTAACATGCTCCATGATTAAAATAATGACACCCTCATGGAGGACCAGAGCCTTCATATTTTTTAAATGTGCATACACCGTAATCTCCATGGACGAAGCGAAAAAAATGGAAAAGAAACAAACAATTTGTGTCTGAAGCGATTTAAGAGAGTGAAATGGTGACCTAGAATAGTAGTAAACCTGCCTTCCAATGTCACATAACGAATTATTACGTCCCACCTCCGCCCAAAAATTCTTGATTTTAACTTTCATGTTATATAATTACACATTTTCATATTTCTACATATGCTTTAAAAAAAATTAAAAATAAAATATGTAAGTACAATTTAAAAGCATATTACACATTTTCATATTTCTACATATGCTTTTAAATTGTATTTACATATTTTATTTTAAATTTTTTTTATCAATATACAATTAATCATTCATCTTCATATTTCATAAATTGAACCAATTATACTTACATATATATTTTTTTAAACTTAATTAAACAAAGTACGACAATAATAAAATATTTATAATTTATAATTATATGTTTATATTTCTCTTTATATACACTATACAAGCTAAATATGTCTTTAATTTGCAAAATAACTATAAATATGAAAAGGAAAACATGTATATGAAAATCACAATCTAACCAAATATAAGTTTCATGCTAATTATAAAAATATAATTAATAAAGAATATTGAAAAATCGAAGTTAAGTACAAGAGTATATATTTGTCCACTTGATAAGCTCCTATGGTGATGTTAAAATATGAATAGAAAGTTTCAAATAAAATACTTACTCTTCTTATAATTTCATCAAGTCATTTCAAGCCTATAGCCAAACCCCAAGTCAAGAAAATCAATTAGGACTTAGGTAGAAATTTACACACACATTGCAATTACATGAAATACACATAAATCTAAGGAAGAGGAATTTAGAGTTGAAATCCAATCTTGAGTTCAAAAAAGGTAAAGTCAAGGCAAAGAAAATCAACACAAAAGTAGCAAGAGAGAAAAATGGATCCAACTCACTTCCATATAAAATAGGAGAGTAACACTTGTTGAAAACATAAAGAAAAAAATAGCAATTTTTTAACAAGCTCACAAATTTAACACAAGCTCCACTCGAGCTTACATATCCATAACAAGAATTCATTTCATTTCTCTTTTTTTTAAAACGCATGAAAAATTATGCCAACACTATGAAAGAAATGAGTTTATCTCTCAGATTAAGTAAGGACAGATTTGAAGGATCTTCTTCCACCTTCAATCTTCTCCTCCACTCTCTTTAAATGTCAACCACACCAAGAGCTCACTAAGTGCAACATCGTAAATTATCACCCTTGATAATTTCACACTATGTTTTGTTCTCCCTTATTTTATTGGACCTAATTGAACACCTAATTTCCTAAATTATGCATTCCATAGCCCATTTTTAACAATTACCGACAAATTGCAAGCGAAAAACAAATGCATTCATCTAATTCTTATCCCCCAAGACCTTAATTTTTGGAAAATAGGGTTGGGACACATACCCCATATGGAAAATAATGTTGAACACCCAAAATACTGAGAGGGGGGGTGAATTAGTATTCCCTAAAACCACTTAAACATTTAAACATTCATTCTGCATAGCATATTCAATTTCAGTAAGAAAGGAAATCATGAAAGCAACCATCAAACCACATAACACATGAACACCATATTTTTACATTGAAAACCCAAAAAAGGAAAAACCACAGTGAGGGTTAGCTCACAATATATTATAACATGTTATAAGATATTACAAAAATGCTCACTACAAGTGGACTCACTATCCTAGTGGACTCACTTCCCATAGAAAGAAGAAAAGATAGAAGAGAGAGACAACTCATAACCAAAATGAACTGTTACAAATGCATCTACCACATACTAGAATATAGTTCCATTAAAGCTCAATATACAGACTTTATACACTTCATATTGATTTGCACTAACACTTTGCTCTACTTTGGATTCGCCTTACACTTGTATAATTCACATCAACATATACTTATCATCATAACCATCCATCCAAGACACCAAAAATGAACTCACATATATATCCATCACAACCTCAAAGATCAATTAGGTCACCCTAATTGGATATATCATACAAAATATAACTTGTCAGCTTAACATACACACATACACACTTAGCACCATGAATCAAAACTTCTAACACATCCAAATAGGTTAGTATGGACCTATAATAGCTCCCACATAAAAGATCAATACATCTCAAAACTCTACAATACTCAAAACATATTAGGTCGGCACTAGCAATGATCTAACATCAAAATTCACCAACTGTTCAATAAAAAATGGACACATGGACCTCCCAACTTCATGCCACTTGGAATATAGGTGCTACTAACACCTGTCAACATCTTAATAAATCCATAAAGCCAAATACCAATCCATGGAGAAATGTGGATTCACCAAAATATACATATTGTATAGGAAACACTATCACTAGCAAACCAAAACTTTTTTCATTCATAACTTCTTCACCAGAGACCAAAACATTATAAAACTATGAATTTAAACTCTTCTTCCATTCAACAAAATTACATGAAAAACGTAGAGAAAGATTCTACACAACAAACCAATGCGGACCGAAATATCGGATGTCTTGTACATCAAAGTACCTAATCTAACACAACCAATTTTCCCTTTCATCTGTCTTCACTGGATCAAACCTTTTTTGTAAATATGCACTAGACAACCATCTTCAAACATGTTCAAGCTATACAAAATAGTTTGCACAATGGTCTTCATACCGATTCACAATGCTGACATCAATGACAATATCGGATCAACCCATGCTCATGCTCATGTTGTCAGTAAACACATCAATGACAAACTTCTTATTCTTCCAACAATCTCCCCCTTTGTCATTGGTGGCAACATGCCTCAACTGTTCTCCCAAAACTACTCTCCCCCTTTGACATCAAGGGCAAAGGGTGCAAGAAATGTTCACATATAGTACTACTATCTTCTCCCACTTTATTACATATCTTTCACTAGATTAACAAATTCTAAAACTCTGACCAACTCCCCCTAACAAAATTATTCACCAAACCAAATCAAAATTGGTATTGAAACATCATCCTCTAATATTCGCATATATATAATGAAGTTTGAGATGCATAAAAGGAAATAGAAATAAATATAGATTAACTGGTGGAGATCACATTGATATTGGTTGACCCTTGTAATTTCACAAGATGTGCCCCCAATCCTTCTTTCCATTGTCTCACTCTTTCTTGGCTATGCCAAGCATGTGGCTTTGGGTTTCAAACTCCAGAAGGATTTCCTCTGCATCATCCGGACTGTTAGGTACTAGATTCATTTTTCTAGCCTTCTCCATATTTGTTAGAGCATAGGATATAGATGTAAACTTTGTATTTAATAGGTCTCTAAGGTTTCTGAATTGTGTTATTATCTTTCCTTTTTGTACTTGTAATTGGAAGAATTATTCATGTAGGTTTTTAATTACCACTTGTGTTGATCCATCTGCATCATTTTTCGAGTTGAAAACATTAGATTCCATGACAATCTAGGACTCAATGGAGTCCATCTGATTCTTTATCCTGTTTGTAGATCTTGGCCATTTTAAGAACTGAAATAGGGCTTTTGTTTCTTCTACACACTCTTGCACATCCTTGAGATTTTTCTAAAAAATATTCCATGTGCAATGGCACATTTATGCATCATTTCTGCCAACTTCTTGTCATCTATTCTCTTAGTGAATTCCTTCTCTAATTTATGCTCTAGTTCGCCAACATATTCCTTATAGGAATCAAGTAAAAGCCTTAAATTTTGAACGTCGGATAAGGAGTTGTCTATACTTACTCTGATAATGTTCTCCTGCAGAACCTTCACTACTTCATCTCTGGGCTCCAAAATCTTTTGATGTGTCTACAAGATTTCTTTTCTTGTAGAGGCATGAAATGCATCTCCCAATTGTAGCTTGTGAAGTGGAGATATCAAGTATCCATATCCACTTTGACGTTGTTGCATTGGTATTTGTAATAGTTGAGGAGAAACAATAGGTTGAAACTGTAATTGCATGCTCAACAAACTCTTCAAGGAGTCTTCAGAGGTTCTAGAAGACTCTCCAACCAATTTTATTTTTTCTCCAACCTTGACCTTTTCCTTGTCACCAATGCAAGATTTTGCATTTTTATACTTCTTTTATATGTCAGCAACAGTAGATATCTCTTCGAACTTCTTTCTATCAATTGATTTGGCATTGGTATCCAAAGGAGGCATGAGATCTATGTTTTGTGCCTCATTGACCTCTTGGTTGTCTTGTACAACCTATTTTGTATTCTTCTTTATTTCCAGAGGAAATGGAATGTTACCTTTAAGTGCATCCTCCTTTTGCTTCTCAATATCTTTATCACCTTCAATCGTGTTCTCTTCTACCGAAGGAGTGCCACCTGCATTACCTTCTTCTACAATATTTTCTTCTGAATTCAAAAGGGTTTCATCAGTATCCTTTTGTACATTTTCTTTCCCTGTAGTATGCTCATGTTGTGCTTCATCAGCCACATTAACTTTTGAAGCCATCATATCACAATATTCACGCTCTTCTTTCAGACCCATTCCTAATTTCTTTACCAAATTGGCAATCTTCGCGATAGTCTCTTTTTGGAGCCTCTCAAGATCATTCTGATCTCTGCTCATGAGGGTGGTTATCCTTTCCTTGGTTTGGAATTCCTTGAATGATTGAGCCAATATTGCTTTGTTTTCTTTCGAGAGGGGAGCACTGATCTCTGCCAAGGTGGATGACTTCATTCTAGCATCATCATCAAATTCCTTTTGTCTCCTTGCATATAATACTCCTTTCAATTCCTCAAGAAGCTAATAGATTTTATATCTTTCATGTTTACATTTAAAGCTATCATGTACCTGACAATTGCTTCCTCAATAGTTGATTTATCTATATCATCTATATCTAGGTACAAAGCAGCAATCTCTTGAAGATTCCCATATTCAACAATGTTTCCTAATAGGGCTTCAAGCTTCATAGGACTATGATTTCTTGTCGAAGGAGAAGACTTCTTCTTTTTCTTTTCTTTTGATATCTTCTTACCTTTACTGGGTTCGGGTTTCTTCTCCCTCATTTGAATCTTGTAACCTTCCTTTTCCTTCTCAACTTCAGCTTCACTATCAGTGTCAAGAATATCAATCTTTTGTTTCTTCCCACTCTATTCTCCTTGTGATACTTTTGGTTTTATTTTTTGGACCAACTGTGGTCTTCCTTCTTCTTCTTCCTCATCTTCCACATTCACACCCATGTACTTTTCCCTTGTAGATTTTATTTTTACTCTTCTTCTCATAGGTCCTGATTGTTGTTTTTTCGAAGTGCCTTTTTTCGTTCTCAAACACTTTCTACTACTTAGTCAAAGATACTTTCTTCTTCACCAAAGTACATGTAGATTATTTCCTTTTCTCTCCTGCTACAAGATTGGTCCTGAAGGACTCGGGGGAAACCAGGGGAGTGGTAGTTTTTCTATTAGATATCCTAACACTTGATGATCCTCTCGATGAGCCAAACATGGCTTTAGCCTTCTCTACTTGTTCTTTTGTTAGGCTCATTGCCTCTGCAACTATTGTAGTCATCTTATCAACAGTCTTATTTATCTATTTTTGCATTTGCTTTATATGCACCTCCATGGATTTCTCCTCGTAGGTGTCATATTGCTCCTCATAGGTGTCTCTAGATTTGCTTAGCATAGATTCTATTGAGCTGATGATTTCTTCCTCTATAATCTCATATTCCATCTCTGGGATCCAAACGGTCCTAGGCTGAACAGCTTGTATGATGCAACAATATTTTTTCACTAAGAATGTGATGTCATTCTTGTATTTTTCTACCATGCTTTTTGGTATCCTTTCTCTCACCTACATCTATTCTTGAATTTTTTTAAAGAATCCATAGAGAAAAATAATTTGTGTATCTAAGTCTCCTAACCTCATCAAATGATATTTGATCTGATGGGGTACAAGTCTATCCTTTAGCCACACTATGTTTTGTGTATTGGGAACATCATACAAAAAGTAAAATAGTAAATAAATGATTAAAGTGCCAAACTTTAAGGGATAATTAGAGTCCTTTGTCTTCTGCAAATTTTCCAAAAGTTGTACTCTCAATAGTGTTAGGATAGGTGACATTATAATTGCTATCCTAATTTGATTTATGTGTCTCCACATTCTTTGGAAAGTGTTCTTGAGGACATGAGGGAAAAAATATTTATTATTTTTTTCCTATGACAAATTGTAATTACATTCAAAGAGGTGGACCCTTCACAGTGGCGGTTACAAGGTATCCCAGGAGAGTATTCTTCTTAGGAATCTAATTTTTTGGGTTGGGACCACTTGAGTGTGCATGTCCTTTATGTTATTTGCATGTTTTGCATGCTCTTGCCTGGTTGGGTGCCCAAGTTTGCATGGTGGTGCATGAGCTTGCATGTAGTCATCGAAGCCATTAGAGACTTATGGAGCACTCAGGTTTGACTCATTTTGATTGGTTGTGGGTTAGGTGCCCATGTCAAGGCCATGTGATTATTGAATATTTAATTCCATGTTTATGGTATGTCCACTAAGTGGAGAGTGGGTTTTTATAGGTGGTTTTTCTTGTTGTTTTGGGATACCATTTGTGGTATTCTCTCCCACAAACTTATATATATTGGAGCCTTTGGATGGTAGTTTATAATGAGTTCTTTGCAGGTTGTCAGGATGATGAAGTGTCACCAGATTGTAGAGAGGATTGTTGTATTGATGTACTTCCTTGAAGATTAATACAAACATTGGATCTCTTTGGGTGTGGGTTTTTTTCCCGCAAGGGTTTCTCCACATATATCTTGTGTCACTTGTGTTGATGACTTGTGGTATTACAGATTTTTTCTTTCATTGTTGTAATTATCAATCACTTAATCATTTTATGATAATATTGTAAACATCATTTCAAATTTACAACCACATATTTAAGTTAATATTACTGCAAGTGATACCTTGATTTCTAACATTTGGTATCAAAGCTAACGGTTTTGTTTAGAGAGGGATACCTTTCTTTTGAGTGTTGAAGGTTTGTTGGTTGTAGTGGGAGATTATGCATTGTGGGTTTTGTAGATTTTTGAAGAACATTTAAAACCATGGCCTCTACCTCGCGTCTAGATATTGAGAAATTCAATAGCACTGGCTACAAGATGTGGAAGTTGAAGATGGCAGATCTCCTTGAAGAGAGAGATTAGTGGTTGGCAGTTTCAAACCAAATGAAGCTAGAGAATATTTTTGATGAAGATTGGAAGAAAATGGATAAGAATTCACGAGGAACCATTCAGTTGTGTCTTGTGGATTCTATCCTCTTGAATATTTTAGAAGATGCCACCACATACAATTTATGAAATAAGATAGGTGATATCTATCAAACTAAAAGTTTAACTAATAAGGTGTATCTCAAAATGCATTTGTATTCTCTGAAAAATGAAGGATGGTGATTCTATTGCAAAATATTTAAATTATTTTAAGTCAACTTGCATCAGTGGGTGTTAAATTAGAAGAAGAAGATAAATGTATTTTGTTGCTTTGCTCTTTACCCAAATCTTGGGGAAATCTAATTGTTGTCATAAGTGGTGGTGGTACAGAACTAGTGGGACCACATCCCTATCTAATTTTCACATTTACAATTTTTTTGAGTGATTTTATAATTTCTTTATGCGTATTTGATTATTTTATATTTTGGCATGGACACTTTGTCAAAAATCACACCTACTCTTTGTCTTAGCATATAGGCACAAGCTTTTAGAGCACCTATAGGCTTGCTTAGATTTAACTGCAAACCTCGGTTATTGGTTCAAGTGATTTATATAGTGGCATACCTACACATCTCATAGCACATATGTACTTGGTGCAACATATGTTATCTTTAGGTTTTATCTTAGTTATTTTAGTGTAGGAACCTTTCTCCAAATCGTATTTGCATACAGAGTGGCATGTGTGCACTACCTTAGGCCATATGCACCCTCTAGGTTCTATTTTTTTTAGCATATTATATCTATGTAGTAATGCATCCATATCTCATATGGTGTATGCACTCAACCTCATAGTGTATACACTCTAGAGATTCTCATCATATATTTTAGTGTGCTTAGTCTTTTCATTAGTGTATCTACATTTCTTGTAGCCTATGTGCACTACTTTTTAGTGTATTTGCATTAATTTTTATTTTCATCTAGCCTAATTAGATTATGAAATAACGCATGCACTCTTCTCATAGTGTTTTTTTTCTATTTCTCGATATTTCTACTCTCAATTCACTTATGAGATTTTCTATCAATATACTAGTATATGCACTTTTAGGTAGGCATTTTCTTGTGTTCTTAATTTTTTCTTGATAACCTTAATCATTTCAAGTGTGTATATTGATAATAATGGCATGAAACTACTAATGTGTGGGTTGTAGGTCCTTCTAATGGAAACACAATATTAGTCCATTTTTCATGTTCTTATGTTTTTAAGTTGAATTAACTTATTTTCTTGACTTGTGCATCCAAGGGTGTGTGTGTTCTTCCCTCACACTAAAAGGTGATCTTGGGAATCAAAAGTATCCCTTCTATGTATTTTCTTCACACTTCACATTATTATTTCTAATGTGAATGATTTTTTTTTATGTCTGCATGACACAAGTGTGTGTATATTCTTCCCTTACCCCCCCTTTTCACTTTTTGTTTCCCCAAGATTCTATTCTTGATATGCTATTTTCTCACTCAACAAGGTAATCTTCTAAACCATAAGTGGTTAGTCTTTTCTTTATTTATTTATAGTGGTCCTAGCTTAGATTTTATCATCAAGTATCAACCCAAACCCATATGTTTTGACAAGGCATACAAATTATGAAGAGAATTGTAAGACTCTACCTTTGAGGTACATTTTTATTAGGATAATCTTTCCAAAACTTTATATATTGAAAAGTAATGTTGGAGAGTAGGTTTCCCTCACACACTAATGACACTTAGAATACTAAGAGGGGGGGTGAATCAGTATTCTTTTAAACCACTTAAACATTTAAACATTCAATCCTCATAGCATAATCAATTGGCAGTACTGAATGAAAGCATGAAAATAACCAACAACATCACATAACACATGTGAACAACATATTTTTATGTGGAAAACCCAAAATGGGAAAAACCATGGTGAGGATTAGCTCACAATATATTATAACTAGTTATAGTATATTAAAGAAGTGCTCACTGCAGGTGGAATCATTGTACAAGTGGACTCACTACCCACTGAGAAAAGAAAGATAGAAGAGAGTGGTGGCACAAAACCAAATTTGAACTGTTACCATTGTATCTAACACATGCATGAAATATAGTTCTAATAAAGCTCAAAATATAGACTTTACACATTTCATGTTGATCTGACTTAATGATCTGCTCTACTTTGGATTCACACAATTTTCATTTACAAAATATTATCACATGTCTCTACATCAAAAAATATCAAAAAGATTCTTTATATATATCCACTTCACCAAAATCATCAATTAGGTCGGCCTAATTGGATGTAATAAGCAAAATGTAGCTTATTGGCTCAAGATCCTTCCACACATTATTTGCACCAAGATTCAAACCTTATAAAAATTTGAAATATGTCAGTATGGACCTAAAATAACACTCACATAATGGATCAACGCATAATTAAACTCTGCAAAACATAAATCTCATTAGGTCGGCACCAGAAATGACCTAATATCAAAATTCACCAACTATACACCCACACTCGAACACACAGACCTTCAAACTCAATTCCATCTAGAAAACATAATCTACTAATACTCATCAACATCTCCATAAACCTGAAAGGCTAGATTCAATCCGTAGAGAAGTGTGAATTCAACAAAACATATGCACTGAATTGGAAAATGCCTATAACTGCCAGTCTGAAATTTTGTTACTCATAACTTCCACACCAAAAGCCAAAACAAGATGAAGCTCTGGAATTGGGATCTTCTATCAACCAAAAAATTATGTTAGAAGCACATAAAAACTATTCATTAGTGGACCAATGCAAACCCAAATACCGGATCCCCTATACACAAAATCACCTAAATTGACACGATCAATTTCCACAACTATTGCCTTCACCATATCAAACCTTCTTGAGAATTATCTTACATAATCATCCTCAAGGATGCTTAAGACACCCAAATTGATCTATACCATAGTCTTCATATGAGATACAATGTTGACATCAATGACAACACAATGAAGCATAACTATTGATTTTGTACTCATCCCACATGCTCATGTTGCCAACAAGTTCATCAATGACATCTCCTATTCCTCCAACAACCAAGCCATTAGATATACATTATCCATGGATTAGGACCTCACACACTTCTAGTTATAATGAGTACATCCTTATAAAACCTTATTCAACCTAGCTAGAGAACCCTTTGATCATTTTTAACTTCCAATATACTAAGGGGTTATCCCCAAAAGTTACCACATACCTTTGGAACCAAAATATAGTGGACACAAACAAATAAAATTTAAATTTGTGGTTAGCTCTTTAAAATCATGGTATAATACTATTCATCTCCAACTTCAAATATATTTGTGAGCTCATAATCCAAATAATCTCATAAATTGCTCCCAAATGCCAAATCCCAATCCAAACTTAAAACATCATCCTAAATCCAAAAATTAACCATCCCATATCAAATCATCTAAGGACCTAGCTCCCTTTGCCCAAATCAAATAAAAATCCATCCATCATCAAGTCACCCTAAGGTCTTAGACCTTACACCTAAAATATAAAATAAAATCATCATCAAGCCACCATATTTAAATAAAAATTTAATCCTCATCAAGTAACCAAATATGGTCAAAACATGAAGCTTATATTTTAAAAGTTTTGTATTATCCTCCTCTAAAGATTAGTGTAGGAAGTTGTTCTACTACCTTAGCTTCCTTACAATTGGGGGCATAAAGATGATGAATTTGATTTGGATGGGGTGGATTTATTTTCATCTTTGTATCTTGAGCTTATAGATGGTTTGGACCCCTCATGGGGGGGAAAACCCCTATTCCCCCCATCACCAATATATCAATAGTACCTCATGTATCAATAGTACATTATGTAACTGCAAGGTTGAGACACATTTTCCCAACACCAATCACTAGATTATAAGCAAAATTAAAATGCAACTCAATAAAAATAACCCCTTTGGGTCAAATTTTTTCTATAATTCACATGTAGGGGCAACCTCTCACCAAGGATTTCTCAATAGTGTTATAAAATCTAGAAGTATTCATAATTGAAGTGAATACTTACAAGAGTATAGAGACTTCCTTACATCCAACCAAAATTAAATCTTGGTGGATCAATTTATTGATACTCACAAAGACCTATTGCTCCTACACCTTATCAAATCAAGGGATAAACTCCCTTCAAGATACAATTTGGAAAATTTTAATCATGAGTCTTGAGTCATCCACTCATGGCTATGTTAACCCTTTGTCTAAAATCTCCACCCAACCAATCATGATACCATAAATTATCACCTTGACCAAACCAATGTAGATGGTGCTCAACAATCCTTATCACTAAAAAAACACATCATCCAAAAAACCACTTCATAAATATAAGCCATTATAATCCTCACTAAAATTATTATAGCACAGATATCAACTTAATCAAGAGAATCGACCATCCCAATCAAACCAAAACCCTAATTCCACTCAAAATAGTCAAGCATTTCCCAAAACCAGGTTGCAACACAAAATAAATAATTGATTCATCCCCAATAAAATAATTCCAAATCAATCCATGCCCACACTATTCATCCCTAATTGTTAATCCTACCAATAGAATCTAACACCTTTTAACTGTTGAAAGTTTATGGAGCTTGTCATTGATATGCTTGTTGCCAACATGAACATGAGATGTACAATACATGCAAATATAGTGTTGTCATTGATGTCAACATTGTGGCTTAAGGTTTACTTTGATTTTCAGTTAATCCAGTGTGCATATGTGTTTGAAATGATGGAAATCTATTATAGAGATTTAGATGTTTTGCTCTGGTACAAAACAAATGAGTTAGTTATTTGGCTAAGTGTCAAAACATAGTTTTATGTGTACAGTACATTCAATTTTTGGTCCACATTGGTCCGCATTAAAGAATCTATCTTTGAGATTCCAACTTTTGTTTTGAGGAGGTAAGAGGAATATAAATCCAAACTTTCATATTTTTTTCCCTTTGGTGCATGTTATGAATGACAATATATTGGGTCTACCAATGATAGTGTTTCAAGTGTAGAGTACTTATTTTGATTAGTCTGCAACTCACCACAGAAGAATATCTAGTCTTGTGGATCTATAGAAGTGTTTACAAGTGTCAGTTGCATCTATATTCCAAATGGTGTGTAGTTTGTAGGTCCACGTGTTAGTTTGAGTATGTTCAATTGGTGTTTTTTTGGTGTTAGGTCACCAACAGTGCCAACCTAATATGTTTGAGGTTGTGCATATTTTAGATAAGTATTAATTCATTATGTGGGAGCTATTATAGGTCCATGCCGACCTATCTGATGCATTATAATTTTTGAGTTGTGGTTTGAAGCATGTTTTGGGCTGACAAGTCATATTATGTATGGTACATCTAATTAGGCCAACCTAATTAATGTAGTGGGTGTTTGTGGATGGAATGGATATAAGTATAAGGTCATTTTGGTATTGTATGTGCAAATTTTTGAATGTGTGTGTGAATTCCTAATCATAGTGTGATTAAGATATGAATACAGAGCAAAGCAAAGTGTTAGAGCAGAGCAATATGAAGTGTGTTGATTTAGTTTTTTGAGCTTCGTTAGAATTGTGTTTCTTGCATATTGTAGATGTATTTCTAGCAGTTTAAATCTTGGCAATGAGCCACCCCTCTCTTCTATTTCTCTTATTCTTTGGACAGTGATTCCACCAGACAACGAGTCCACCTGGAAGTGAGCCTTTCTATAATATCTTATAATGGGTTATAATATATTGTGAACTAATCCTCACAGTGTTTTTTTCCCTTTTTAGGTTTTCCACGTAAAAATATGGTGTTCATGTATTATATGCTTTGATGGTTTCTTTCTTTATTGAAAATTGATTATGATACTTGAAATGAATGTTTAAATGGTTAAGTGGTTTCAGAGAATACTGATTCACCCCCTCTCTTTGTATTTCAGGTGTTCAACAATTGCTATCAGAACCTAGTTCCTTCAATTGGCTTGATCGTTGAGGTAGATCTTGGAACTGAACACATGGCTACAAGGATATATCCTACTCCAAAATAAATTCCTATGGTAGGATTTACTGAAGAAGACTACATTGTTGATATGGAAGGAGAACTCAAATCTACCCTGGTTAATTTGAATAAAGCATAATCTAAGAATAGGGATATGAAAAAGGATCATAATGATGTAGATGAATGCATTAAGATGTTGAGAGAGAAACTCAATAAAGCCATAGATAAGATCAAAGAGCTCAAGCAATCAAATGAGATCATTCCCAGTCTAAAATTGCATATTGAAGAAAGTAAAAGAGTTGAAGACTACCTAAATGCTAAGATGAAAGATAAATCTAAAGAATGATCAAATCTTGAATTAGAAGTTAAAACCCTGAGATCAAATATGGAGAAAACAAATATTCAAGAAGAATATTCTTGATGAGATGATTGCAAACCAGAAGGGATCTAAAGACAAAGAAGGATTAGGGTTTGAAAAGTAAAATATCAAAGACAGATCAAACTCTAAACAAGACTAAAGAGAAGATTGAGGACAAGAAGAACAATCGAAAACATGTCCAAATTTAAAGGAAAGACTTCAAAATATTACCAATCAAACAACCTGTAACACACCAATCATTCACTGAAGTAAATTTTCCTAAGTCTTCACTTACCAAGTAAATAAATTATGTAACTTAGCCATTGCCATAAAAAATTATTTTCTTTATAGAGAACAAATTAACATAGATGCCATAACAATAAAAAACATTGATTACATTCCAATATAATAATTCACATATTACAATATTACAACGTACATACATAGCTCAACCAAGCTTCAAAGAAATAGATATGGATAGTCTAGAAAACTCCTTCAAATATTAGTCTTTCGTTGCCTGTCGAGGAGGACAAGCATCACTCAAGTGCTTTTCCACCAAACACAGACTCATATGTGGTCCCCTACATATCTATCATACAATACATGGCCCTACCCTTGGATGAAGAGATTGGTGGAGTAACCTTGTACAAAAACCATTTTGAGCTTAGCGTTGTGTCCCACATGACTAGAACTTGTAAACCTTACAATCTGGAACTAGCATGCACTACAGGGACATGATGAAATGACAGTGGAGCCAAAGACAATCACACTACTTTGGCCAAAGTGTTTTCACTCAGTACTTCGAGTGATAGTCATCCTACTCACATACACTACTCAAGATCAATTTGACTTTGGGCCTCTATAATCTATGCATAAGTATTTCCTCCAATGGGTAATCATTAACCCCAAAAATATCCTATCCCCTTTCCCACAACTTAATGGTATTTCTAACCACAATACAAGTTACCCTCCCTTCAATGGATAATCAAAAGCTAGGTGTAACTTACAAGCTATCTAATTGAATCAAATAACTTAGCTATGAACAATCCCATAAGCTATCATTGTTTAATCATGTCTAGTATAATAATACCTATAACAAACAATCCCTCATATTATGGAGTAATTACAAGCACTTTCACAGAAAAGCATAAAACAACTTGTTTTTCCTTTTCATAGCAAATGCTATGATTTCATAATGCAAGTAGTCTCAAGCACTTTAATAAAGCATTCAAATCTTAATCTTTCATAAATAAAGATAATTAAGAGAAGACTAGATCTGCATGCCTGTAAATACTCTTAAACAATTGACTGAATTGACACACAACCTTCCAAAAACACCTTCCTAGCTTTACTTTATCAATCCAAAGCAAGCCCCTTACTCAAAATAATGCAATACTCTCCCAAATTAATTCTCAGCTCTCTCAAAATATCTCTTAGCTCTCACAGAATAATGTAGCTGAGTAAAATTGCAGAATAAGTTTGCAGACTAAAAGTGCATCCAAATGAGAGTACTAGCCTCTCTATTTCTACAAGAAAATGAGACATTGCAGCCTATAGAAAAGGCATGCAAAATGATAGCTCTCTCCATACAATTTGACTCATAACACACAACTAAAAGGTGACAGCAAACTAAACGTAAACTCATCACAAAATGTGACAGATCGACCCTTCTATTTGACAGCAACAAAGAATAATTCAAAAGTGAACATGCTCAAATGATGACAGTGAAATTGTAACCAAGATAGAATTCTACAGATTTAAGAGCATTCATAAGTTAGCACCATGTTGCATCCACTATTCCTTATCTCTTGGTGCGGTTTTACTCTTTGAAATAGTATACAATTTATAAGCAACACTCAAACAATGTCAACTTAGTCATAGTTTCAATGAGCAACAAATCAAAGATGAGTCACCCTTCAAAATAGTGTTTAAAAGGTGCTTTTGACCATTTCAAACCTTGTTGTACATTTTTCCTATTATCATGCATATTACACTTTATATTGCAGCTCATAAAATATTCCATCGCTTTGTATTAAAGCGTCTAATGTTTGTTGTTAATAATCTTAAGACGCATTTCAATAGTATCGACTATTGTTTGTTCCATATTGACCTTTATTGTTGTGCCATATTTTACATATGGCTCGGCCTTTATCCAATGTCAACATATGTATTATTCAACCTTTAAATACTTTGCATATCTTATACACATATCGGCCTATGTTCATATATATAAATCAGCCTCAAAGCATCACATATAGTTATAAATATATAGTTATATATGCACATATACACACATATATCTATGCCAATAAATAGCATTAACGCTATATCAGGTATATATGTATATGTATATATATACTAATACACACACACACACACACACACACACACACACACACACACACACATATATATATATATATCCCATGTCAATCAAGTACATGTATACATTTGATATACAAATGAATATGAATGAGTTAACATTCACATAATAATAATAATAACCATTTTTTTTGCTTGGTAATAGATAATTTTTATTATCATAAATTAATGTGAAATTACATCAAGATTTTTCTGGCCCTTACCAAAAAGGGTTACAAACAGTAGAACACCACCCAATACCAAGTAGCATTGCAGACAAACCAAAAACACACTTAAAAATACAAGACTCTAAAAAGAGACCTATTAGCAGGTCAAAATATTTGAAGCATATTTTGGTCCTTCCTTAGTTTGGGACCGAAGAACCATAGTGAAATTTTCCTTCTTAAGCTTCTCTTCTTTCTTCCCCTTAACAACTTGCCAACCGTCCTCCACCCTTGTAGCCTCCTTATGCCATTCCAGTGATTTGTCTTGGGGATTCATTACTCCTCCACCCAAACTACAATTTGCCTGCTGGCTCTGGCCATCTATTGTCCGCTTCCCAGCTTCTTTCTCCTGCAGCCTCATTACTCCTTTTTTCTCCTGACACTTTGGTGTTGCTGCCCCATTTTTCAAATTCAAATCCTTTTCACAATCATTGATGACAACATTTTTTGGAAGACTGAAATCACTGAGAGAGGGGGGTGAATCAGTGATTGACGAAAGTCACAATATTTTTTCAAAACAAAGAGTTTATGTTTGCTTTTGAATCAAGAGGACAAATGATAGTTTGTGAAGTAGACTTGACTTGTGCATTTAAACATGAGCTAGGCATATGAATTAAACATTGAAATGACTTGAGACATAGACTTAATCAAATGAATCCATTTATACTTTCTCCTGTATCAGAGTTCACAATAGTAACAAAACATTTGTGCATGACATTTTTTATTCAAGCATTTGTAGAAATGAAGAAAACCAAAAAGACCAAATGACTGTTTATACAACAGATGTCACTTGTACTAAAATAGTATTGAATTTGCATAAACCATGAATCAAATAGACATATCATCAACATAGAATGAAGTTAAGATGCAATACACATTCACATGTATCAGAGCCCACAATAGAACCCTCTATGCATGATATGTTGACTTAAACATTGACAGAGATAAAAGACAAAAACTTAATAACATATACTACAATGAGACCATAAGACAAAGAATTTGCCGAGTGGAAAACCCTCCTAGGGTAGAAAAACCACTCCTAAAATGCTGCCATACCGGCTTATATTTTCAAATCACTACTTACAATGCCTTACGGGCTAATTTCAGAGCACCCACTCAAGGAGCACCAACCCCTCATTTAGAAACACCCATTTCAAGGAGCACCAACCCCTTATTGAAATTCAGAACAATAATAGTATCAAAGAATTTCTTTGTTTCAATACAACTCATATCTCTCTTATTCTAATCTATCTAATATCTTAAAGGTTCATCCATGAATCTCCAAAATACTAGACACATTAGGTTTATATTTTCTGCATCATGTTTTCAAGATTTTCATCACAGATCTTTTTTCATTCTAACTCTTTTCAAAAATGCTCAACAAAGAATAGTGATGAAACACTATATCTATATGTCTATAAAATATACACAAATTATGTTCAGTACCTTCACCGAAGGTTTCAGATAATATAGAGTGCAATGTCATGACCGTTTTGTTCTTAGAACCCTGAGTTCAACAAAATCTGCACCAATCATATCATATGCTCCAAGAATACAAAAATATAATAACAATATGCACCAATCATTTCATCTCTCATTTTTTGAAGCGCTTTGATAGACCAAAATGCCCTTATGAATCTGTTTTACAAATGAACCTCCAAATTTAGTGACAGGTGGAAAATAATCAGAGAGGCAACTATTTCCTTCACATAACGTTTTCTCATTCTGATAAAAAATAAAAACCAACTATCACAGCTAAGGCCTGTAATAGATTTGTAATCGAACCCATATCATCATGAACCCAATAACCAAAAATAACAACTCTTTCAGAATACCCACAAGGAGAAAAGAAATGTAACCAAAATCAATGCATGCTCTTCTGACAGAGATAAACAAGTAATCCATTTATACCTTTTCTAATTCAAGCAAAAAACCAGTAATTGAATTTTGTAAAATAAACACCAAATGATGGAAATGATACCTGACCAAGCATGAATCTAAAGAGAGAAAAGAATGCATGAGAACCTATATCAAAGCAATTACCAACCCAGTAGAAGGAAGACCAGCAAATCTCCTTCCAAACTTGGGCTCTCAACCGATGAGTAACAACAAACCAAGTAACCAACCATGACATAGCTCTTACAGTGAGTTGCACCTACTTTCATTTGATTTGTAGCAAGCAGAATCATCAAGGTAATAGCAGTTACCTTCTCTCCATGGCAGCGGCTAGGGTTCCAAACCCTGGCAATGTGAAAGACAAAAATATATTGCCCTAACTTTCTTTCATTTCCAGTCATTCGATGACTATATTGAAGTTAATAAAACTTGAAGTCTGAAATGACTAAGTCATATGTAATTTAAAACAAACATCATAATGAATTCAAATCCGATGTCAAATACCGTTTGCCAAGTATGTTGACACAGGTATGATTTAATTACCATGGAGGCAGAAACAATAATCCCTTGATTATTGTTGCTAATATGTCAATCCATCTTTATCACATGAAACATTATTCTATGTCCATAATTTTCAAAATGACTACAATGTAAATGACAAATGATGGCTATCACATGCCCACAATAATCTGCCAATCATTATTTTCATGTGACTTTTACTTCAAAGTTAAATTCAAGGTAAATGTAAAGAGACAGATAGGGTAAGATTACCACAGTTATATGCTCAAGGAAACACGATAGGGTTTATAAACCATGCTACCACATAAATCACCATTTGAAACCGATGTCATATACAAAGTGACTAATTACATATAACTTTAGAGCCACAAGGTGACTTTTGCTAAGTCACATGAATTTAAAACTATGATAAAACAATGATGCCAAAACAATGACCATGAACCTTTTAGAACAATGTAAGTCAATAACCATAATGCCCGAAACCTTTGACAAGATAATTGCTAGCAATGCACTATATAATCAATGAGCCAAATTTCATGAAAACATACCAAGTACCAATGGTGAAGTCACAAGAGAAAATCAACTTCTCATAAGTATTGTCAAGACAGTATGTCATGCTGAAACACTTTTTCTATTTGAACCAAATTGAATATACTACGACTTGATAAATATCAATGAAGCCAAGATCAAACTGAAATAATATACTTGTCATGCAATAATGAATAACCATCCTAATAACATGAAATCATCTGACAAACAGTAGCATGATCTACATTGGCAGTCTAATAGAGAAACATAAACATTTATAAATGGATATCATGCATAACCAGAAACTGAAACATTGTGAACAAAACAACCTGAATGAAGTAGCATCAAGATCCCGTAAAAGAACCAAACTAAATACCAATTCAACCCTGTAATCTTTGAAGCATAATAGGAAACAATAATTCAATAATGTGCATCAATAATTCAATGCAAGTATATGAGGATATGTCAACCAATCCGAGATACCATCAACCAGAACCTGTACTTGTAAATACCAAAGCACCATTTGTGACTTTGTCATCAAGGACAAACAAATGAGGGGTGAGAACAACAAACTCCCCCTTTGTCCTTGATGGCAAAACACAAATCTCTCTCCCCCTTTTTGCATCAAAGACAAAGGGTAGAAAACAAATGTGTAATGCATCAAATAGATGTATATACCCATATATGTAACATCATAGCTAGAATAACAATATGTCCTTCCCAAGAATCTTAGACCATATCATCAACACTAAACCTAAGGAAAACATAACATTATAATGCTACAAACCCAAATGTCAAATGATACCTGAAGATTGAAGACTTGTTACCTTGTCCTTTTTCTTTATCATCAAGGATTGAAGACCAGTTACTTGAACATACCACCTTCTTTGCCATGTTAAACTCCATCCGCCATTGTCACCTCACAAAAAAAAATGCTTTGATTAGCACTGATACATTGATTCATTATTTCAAAGTAGCAAGCCTTGTTAATGGTTAGCAACCACCACAAACTAACATTTTGCAAGGAATAGAAACACAAGTATCCAATTGAAACACCACCAAGAACAGTTGAGAGGCTTTGCAACAAGATGCTTCCAAGATAAACCATTATTTCCAAAACCCAAGCATCCAAAATAAGCTCATTTAAAACAATGTGCACTGTCATGTCACAAACTTCTTAATCCAATCAACCACTAGTTCAAGCAAGATAAGTAACCACTATGAAAAGCATTGGAAATATAATAGAGCAACAAAGTAGTTTACTGCCCAAAATATATCACTATCCATAAAGCAACAAGAGCCAATAGCATATAATGATCCAGAGCACCAAAAGTGGACAAACAAGCTGCCAAAGCAAACCAATGCATCACGACAATACATTACCAATGCACATTGCATCAACTTATCAATTGTAAACACAATGTTACCAACATGAATAACCATGTACCAAGGAATCAACTATGACAACATCAAAGATATTATGAGCTTCTCCCCCAAACAAGATTCTCACTGGAAATTTCTTTCAAGCACAGTACTTGTCATAAAACATGACAATGTCACAAGCACTTACATAAGCAAATCTCAAGATACTCTTACCAATATAATGTCTTTCTCCCCCTTTGTCACTTACTTGGCATGGACATCATAAGCATAAAAAAGATCACATCACTATTGTAGCAACATATCAGCACCAAATGAAGCAGCAAAATGAGATATCAAAGTATTATACCATTGCTATCCAACCACTATTACTGCATCACACATATTTTCTCCACTATAAAAGAAAACATTGCCACAGTACTCACTGTCATTAAGCAAAATTTCACCACATACATCACTGATTGCAAAACAAATAACCAGAATACACAAAATCTGAACAATGATGAGCATAATCCAAAGTGCAAGTTCCATGATCAGAAAGCATCAAAATACAATTGTCACCAGACACTGTCCAAGATATTTAGGTGCCAAACAAGTAGATATTATTGTTATACCAATACTGTCATTAATCTAAAAATTCTTGTAGAAATAAACACCTTGGATTGTGATGTCAAACTTTCACAATGCATATCTACTACACTTTTCATTGACCCTTAACATGTATCACACTTCAACAGTATAAGCTTGTCATAGTGGAAACGATTGTGTTGTCCACTATCCACTGTTAGTAGACCCAACAGTCATAACATTCAAAAATATGAACTAAACATGTACTGTCAAAGCAGAAACACAGCACCACAGAACTATGTCAACATGACAATGCATCGTACTGTATACTATCATCATTTAACCTTATAAATGCAACTGTTAACCCAACTCAAATATAGGTTTGAACTGCTTTAACAATTCTCAATCCTTCAAGTTGTGTGAACATGTGAATCCAAGATTTATACACAAACATTTGATGTATAGACACAAAGGCTATTAAACAGATGTATACCAATATCAAACTATAATGATATAAGGACTCAATTAGCCCTGATCTGAGATACCACAGTAAGAAGTATCATATTTATTGAATTAAATGTTGTCAACAAACAACATACCTTCTAAACTTCTAGGGGTAAGAGATAAAACATTTGACAACTCCCCCTAACTTCATGCTTCTCTTTATGCACTAGTAGAGGTCACTTGTGCAATATGCACAAGACTTAATCCATCCTTCTCCTGGTTTTCCTTTCTTATCCAAACCTTCTTAGCACTTATATTCTTCTTGTCCAAGGTATCTACCTATCATTGCTTGGTCAAGGTATTTGTCCTTTTGTTATGTCTAGATGACTTCAACAAATGATTTCTACAAGACTGAGCTCTATGTCCAAAACAGTTACATCTATAACACATGACATTTTGATCTGAACCAAAAGAATGATAACTTCTTCTAGGCATTCTATAAGAACTTCCATTACCAATCTTATCATTCCACCAACAGTTAATTGCTACATGACCAAATTTGTGGCAGGTATAACATATAGTGTCATGATTATGTTTTGACAAATTATAAGTACTATTTCCCTTATTCCATCTATAATTATTTTTGGCATAACTTTCACAATCTCTAGCCCTATGTCCATAAACATGACATGAATAGCAGTAACCATGGAATTGAGAATAATTGTACCTTATTGATTGACACTTCTTGGTAGATGAGAAATCTGTAAATCTGTTAACAACCTTGCTATCTATCTCTGGAGCATGATAGTTCAAGTCAATTTTATCTTAGGAATCTGCCTAGCCTTGAAACTTTTCCCATCAATTGTTGCAAACACAATTTCCTTGTTAGATTCATCTTTGACACTAGAATTTTATCCGACCTCATATCCCACTCCTGTAAGATCCTTAGAATGATTTTGCCTGTCCAATATCTCATTCAATAGATTAGTACTATGATCAAATTTTTGATTTTTACCTAATTGAACCTTGACACTTTCAAGCTCTTTCCTTAATACAACTACTTCTCCTTCAAGTTTTAGACATTCAATATTTTTAATCTCCAAATCAGACCTCACAACATCAACTATCCTCTTACATTCTTCAATTTCATTTTTTTGACTTATAATCATATCATCTCTAAGAGTTAGTTCTTTTAACAAGGAGTCATTATATGAACATTTATTTAATGAAGCAACCTTATTTTCTAGTTTATTGCACAATTCATCCTTGTATTTTAACTTGACTTTCGATCCCTCTTCAGTCCTTTTCCTATCAACCATTTGAGCTTTCATAAATTCAATAATCTTTTCAGATTTATCATAGTTTTGGTTTAATACCTTAATAGTATCAATACTCTTTTGAAGTTGTACCTTAAGTTCCTGATTTTTTTTGTTTAAGCCTTTTAATTTCATCTAAGGCAGCAAGTAGTTCTCCTTCAAAATCAACCTCATACTCATCACCTTCATATTATTTTTCACCAAATTCTTGTTCAAAGTCACTAAGTGATCTTCTTCTTCACCAACTATAGGATCACTTTTAGTATGAAATGACAGGGATATTTCTTGAGACAAGACTTCACTAGACTTGACAAAGGTTGGTTTATCAACTTTTTTCTTAACACTAAGGGTTTTCTTTTGACCTTTGTTTCTTTTGCACTTAGCCATAATGAATACTCCACGACCAGGAAACCGTAAGTTGGTTAGACTTATGCACAGGTATGGCTCTATACACCAACATAAATTGAAACCGGATATGTCTCCATAAAACACATAGTCTGTACCATTCAAACAAAAGTACTTTCTTGAGCTTGTAATATGATTGACAAACTTCCAAAGCCATAATCAATCCTAGGTGGATTAGACCTATATGAGGACCCTATGCTCTAGTACCAATTGTTGGAAGACTGAAATCACCGAGAGGGGGGGGGTGAATCAATGATTGATTCAAGTCAATATATTTTTTCAAAACAAAGAGTTTATGTTTGCTTTTGAATCAAGAGGAAAAATGACAGTTTGTGAAGTAGACTCGACTTGTGCATTTAAACATGAGCTAGCTATATGAATTAAACATTGACATGACTTGAGACACAGACTGAATCAAATGAATCCATTTATAATTTCTCCTGTATCAGAGTTCACAATAGTAACAAAACATTTGTGCATGACATTTTTGATTCAAGCATTTGTAGAAATAAAGAAAACCAAAAAGACCAAATGATTGTTTATACAACAGATGCCACTTGTACTAAAATAGTATTGAATTTGCATAAACCATGAATCAAATAGACATATCATCAACAGAGACTGAAGTTAAGATGCCTTACACATTCACATGTATCAAAGCCTACAATAGAACCTTCTATGCATGATATGCTGACTTAAACATTGATAGAGATAAAAGACAAAAACTTAACAACATATACTGCAATGAGACCATAAGATAAAGAATTTGCTGAGTGGAAAACACTCCTAGGGTAGAAAAACCACTCCTAAACTGCTGCCATACTAGCTTATATTTTCAAATCACTACTTACAATGCCTTACAGGCTAATTTCAGAGCACCAACCCCTCATTTAGAAACACTCATTTCAAGGAGCACCAAACCCTTATTGAAATTCAGAACAATAATAATATTAGAGGATTTCTTTGTTTCAATACAACGCATATCTCTCTCATTCTAATCTATCTAATATCTTAAAGATTCATCCATGAATCTCCAAAAAACCAGACACATTAGGTTTATATTTTATGCATCATGTTTTCAAGATTTTCATTATAGAGCTTTTTTCATTCTAACTCTTTTCAAAACTGCTCAACAAAGAACAGTGATGAAACATTATATTTATATGTCTATAAAATATACACAAATTATGTTCAGTACCTTCACCGAAGGTTTCAGATAAGACAGAGTGCAATGTCATGACCATTTTGTTCTTAGAACCCTGAATTCAACAAAATCTGCACCAATCATATCATATGTTCCAAGAATATAAAAATACAGTAACAATATGCACCAATCATTTCATCTCTCATTTTTTGAAGCGCTTTGATAGACCAAAATGCCCTTATGAATCTGTTTTATAAATGAACCTCCAAATTTAGTGACAGGTGGAGAATAATCAAAGAAGCAACTATTTCCTTCACATAATGTTTTCTCATTTTGATCAAAAATAAAAACCAACTATCACAACTAAGGCCTATAATAGATTTGTAACCGAACCCATATCATCATGAACCCAATAACCAAAAATAACAACTCCTTCAAAATACCCACAAGGAGAAAAGAAATGTAACTGAAATCAATGCATGCTCTTCTGACAGAGATAAACAAGTAATCCATTTATACCTTTTCTGATTTGAGCAAAAAACTAGTAACTGACTTTTGTAAAAATAAACACCAAATGATGGAAATGATACCTGACCAGGCATGAATCTGAAGAGAGAAAATAATGCATGAGAACTTGTATCAAAGCAATTACCAACCCAGTAGAAGGAAGACCAACAAATCTCCTTCCAAACTCGAGCCCTCAACTAATGAGTAACGACAGACCAAGTAACCAACCATGACATAGCTCTTATAGTGAGTTGCACCTACATTCATTTGATTTGTAGCAAGTAGAATCATCAAGGTAATAGCAGTTACCTTCTCTCCATGGCGGTGGCTAGGGTTCCAAACCTTGGCAATGTGAAAGACAAAAAGATATTGCCCTAACTTTCTTTCATTTCTAGTCATTCGATGACTATATCGAAGTTAATAAAACTTGAAGTCTGAAATGACTAAGTCATATGTAATTTAAAACAAGCATCATAATGAATTCAAATCCGTTGTCAAATACCTTTTGCCAAGTATGCCAACACAGGTATGATTTAATTACCATGGAGGCTAACACAATAATCCCTTGATTATTATTCCTAATATGTTGATCCATCTTTATCACATGAAACATTATTCCATGTCCATAATTTTCAAAATACCGACAATGTAAATGACAAATGATGGTTGTCGCATGCCCACAATAATCTGCAATCATTATTTTCATGTGACTTTACTTCAAAGTCAAATTCAAGGTAAATATAAAGAGACTGATAGGGTAAGATTACCATAGTTATATGCTCAAGGAAACCCGATAGGGTTTATAAACCATGCTACCACATAAATCACCTTTTGAAACTGATGTCATATACAAAGTGACTAATTGCATATAACTTTAGTGCCACAAGGTGACTTTTGCTAAGTCACGTGAATTTAAAATATGATAAAACAATGATGCCAAAACAATGACCATGAACCTTTTAGGACAATGTAAGTCAATAACCATAATGCCCGAAACCTTTAACAAGATAATTGCTAGCAATGCACTATATAATCAATGAGCCAAATTTCATGAAAACATACCAAGTGCCAATGGTGAAGTCACAAGAGCAAATCAACTTCTCATAAGTATTGTCAAGCCAGTATGTCATGTTGAAACACTTTTTCTATTTGAACTAAACTGAATATACTACAACCTGATAAATATCAATGAAGCCAAGACCAAACTGAAATAATATACCTGTCATGCAATAATGAAGAACCATCCTGATAACATGAAACCATCTGACAAACTGTAGCATGATCAACATTAGTAGTCCAACAAAGAAACATAAACATCTACAAATGGATATCATGCATAACCAAAAACTGAAACATCATGAAGAAAACAACCTAAATGACGTAGCATCAAGATCCCATAAAAGAACCAAACTGAATACCAATCCAACCCTATAATCTCTTAAGCATAGTAGGCAACAATAATTCAATAATGTGCATCAATAATTCAATGCAAGTATATGAGGATATGTCAACCAATCTGAGATACCATCAATCAGATATTGTACTTGTAAACACCAAAGCACCATTTGTGACTTTGTCATCAAGGACAAACAACTAAGGGGTGAGAACAACAAACATTAACACATTTCACAACTGAACCCCCTTCCTATGTCAGGACACCACTATCTTGTTGTTGCTCCTCCCTACTACCATCATTCACCAAAACTTTCCCTACCTGCTCCAGAGCCCTAGGTACTAGGACCACTTCTTCTCTACCTATAATTGGAGCACTCACTAGCTTCTCCTCCTTTTTCTACACTTTATAATGTTGGGGGGAAACATCTTTCCACCAGGAAGAAAATTTATGTACTTTGTGCTTAGCACACTGAGAAACCAAGTGTCATTTTTGAAAGCAAATTCTACACCTAAAGGGTACCCCCTCGTAATCCAGGGCCTGCACCCAACAACCTTTCAAATTTTTTATCTGGATCTCTTTCGGAAGCTCCTTGGACACATCCATCTCCACTAAAATCCAAGCAAAAGTTGAATGCAAAATATTTGAGGATCCCTCATCCACCATTAAAAAGCTTCCTAAAGAGTTCCCTACAGCATCCAAGCAGGAATCAAACCAATATTATAAGGGAAGGTTAGGAAGTCTCACCTAGAGAAGAACCTTTTCAAAAACTTCAGTGGTTGTGTTAAAGGCCAAATGCCATGGCTTTAACATCGGTGAATATTTTCCTTCCCAATCCCATTGATATTCACAGAGGATCTTGTTTCTATCCTACTCTTGTTCAAAGAAAATAATGAAAAAACCTTTGGCCATGGGATAGATTTGAACATACCCTTCCAATACATTCTCCCAATGGTTAGAAATCCACTGGTTGAGCTCCTTCAAGCTTGGCCAAAAACCCCTAAATCTCGTAATCAGACCCAGCCCAAAAAAAACTCTTTCATTGTAGGTCACTTCTTGTTCAATCTCAACATCTAAATCAATTGTGATTGAGATTAAGGAGGTAACATAGAACCCCCTCCTCCCCTTCCTGTCACCAGCTAGGGTGGATTCTTCGGTATCTGAGAGTTTCCATCGCCATTGTTCACACTAATCCTATCACCATTTTGGCAGGTTTTCTTTTGGCTATCCTCAGCATAGTTTCCTCAACCCACCTTCTCCTTTCTACAACAACCGCTGCTCAAAAGGCCATAGACCACTCCCTGACGAGCCCTTCCAAATGGGCTCTTCCTAGGCAAAACCCTAGTCATCGAAGATAGCCATTTTTTCCCGTTAGCATCCATACTAATAATAACCATATTGACTGTATATATATATATATATATATATATTTCTATGTACATGTATATGTACATATACATATATTGATACAAACATATGGAAATTTATGTTTGTCAAACATACATATATATTGACACATGTATACATATGGATATGTATATATATCTTATATATAAAAACATTCAATAGCACAATCAAGTACATACAAATTACTATCTTATTGATAGGGAACATTCATGCAATGTATTTATACATATACACATACATGTCATTTTGGTTTGATAACACCATGCTCATAAGCAACTCATTCATAAGCATGCATAGGTATGTCTACCCATGTACCCTCATGTACGTGTTCCTTCATGTGTATGGTCTATCATCGACATACATATCTATACATATACATACATTCCACGCATGTTCACCTCATCAATTCAAGCATAGTAACATAAGGAAGAACTCATAAGCCCAAAAACATATAAACACCATCCAAACATGCATTCAACAGTAATCATGACCCTTACTAATACAAATACTCATATTAAGGATTACTTACCAGTTCCCAACATAACAACTTGACTCAGCCATTCTAATGTGAGTGTGTGTATAAGCTCAGTTAGGTTATGTTACTAGTTACTTGACCAAGATCTTCTCCCGATTGATACTTCCCTTCCACCTAGAGGATTGAACATGTTCTTGCATCCAACTAACACATTCCCATGGTATTCAACTGTTCGAAAAAATATGCTTTCACATAATATATCTTCATAGTTAGAATATCTAATTCAATAACCATCCATTTCACATATATGTATTTCTTCACATATCATTAAATGGAATAACATTCATTCATAATTCATTGATAAAAAAGTGCACGCACAGTTTATTCTCATTCAAAATTCTAATTACATCCACACATGCAATAATTACCCTACATAGTATAGTAAATAGGTAAATACACAATTGGGGTGTAACATACTCCCCTCCTTGTGAATCATTTTCCACGATGATTTTTATGTAGCAACATAAACTAATCAAACAAACAACATATTATTTTCAAGTACTTTCAAATGCATTCAAAACATGAGGAAATTTCGGTTGTATCTCAGTATAGTCTTCCCAAGTAGCAGAGTCTTCCACATACTGGTCCCACTAGACTTTGCATTGCAAGACTTCCCTATTACGCAAGCGAAGCTTATGTGTTCCAAGCACCTTGACGGGATCGAGAGTTACCACTTTAGGGTCCTATTCTTGTAAAGCATTCTAATCAATCACATGATTATCACCTGGTATATACTTCTTTAGGTAAGAGACATGAAAGACATTATGCATCCTGGAAAGAGCTAGTGGAAACACAATTTGATAAGCTATAGGATTCACTTCCTCAAGAATCTCAAAAGGTCCTACATAGCACGAGGCTAATTTGGAAGACTTCCCAAATTTAATGGAACTCTTGTGAGGTTTCACTCTCAACAATACCTTGTCACCTACTGCAAAATTTCAGGGCACTCTCTTAGCATCGGCATATTTTTTATGTTTGTCGTTAGCTTCAACTAACCTTTGCTTAACAATTCTCACTTTCTCTTCCATTTCAACCAACATCTTTGGCCCAAGACTCACTCTATCCTCAATTTTATCCCAACTTATAGAATTTTGACACTTTTGACCATATAATGCTTCGAAAGGAGCCATCTTTATTGTAGAATGATAAGAATTGTTGTAAGAAAATTCCACTAAAGACAAGTAGTATTCCCACTTGTACTGTTGATCCATGCAATACATTCTGAGTAGGTCTTCAAATACTTGATTCACCCTTTCCATTTGTCCATTTGTTTCTAGATGATACACTGAGCTAATATTCAATTGAATCCCTAGTACAGTAAATAAGGTTTTCCAAAACCTTGAAGTGACTCATGCATCCCTATCCAAGATAATTTTCTTAGGAATCCCATGTAGCCTACACACTTCTTGCACAAATTGCCTTGCTATGATAGGTGCTCCATCAGTTAGATTCTCAGGTATGAAATGTGCTACTTTGGTAAGCTTATCCATAACCACAAGAATAGTATTGTAATTATTTCTTGACATAGGCAATCCTTGTACAAATTCCATACTTATGACTTGCCACTTTCTCTCTGGAATATCATGTGGGTATAACAAGCCTACAGGATGATGATGTTTTGCCTTCACCCTTTGACATTCAAGACACCTAGCCACAAATATAGCAGCATCTCCTTTCATCCATTTCCAAATATATAATGGCTTAACATCTACCAACGTTTTCATCACACTAGGGTGTCCAGAGTATGGTGCTTCATGAACTTCTTTCCATACCAGATTTCTTAACTCTTCTGAGTCAGGTACATACATTCTCCTGTTACACCTAAATAGCATTAGGTTCAAAATGAAAACCTTCATACCTTGCATCATGTGGATTTCTAGTGAGTGCTTGCTTGACTTACAAATACTAATCATCCTCTTTGTATTTTTGTAATACTTGACCTTTAAAGTTAGTTTGAAATGTCACTATTGAAGCAATATGACATATTTGACTCAAGGCATTGGCAACCCGATTCTCTTTTCCTTTAATATAACTGATATTAAAGTCACAATCAGATATTAACTCCAACCATCTTCTTTTTCTAGCATTCAAATTAGGTTGAGTGAATAGATATTTCAACCCATGATGATCAGTTTTCATCTTAAAGGGTTTCCCTAACAAGTAATGCCTCCACATTTGCAATGCGTGAACCATGGATAATAACTCCAAATCATGTGATGCATAATTTTTCTCATAAGGTTTTAACTTCCTTGATTCATAAGCAATTGCTCGCCCTTCTTGCATTAATACACCTCCTAAGCCCTCTCCCGATGCATCTGTGATAACAATAAAGTCACCCTCAGGATCTGGTACTTTCAAGATCAATGCAGTAGTCAGTTTCTCTTTGAGTAGGTCAAAGGCTACTTGGCACTTCTCTGTCCACTCAAAATTCTTCCCTTTCTTTTGCAAAGAAGTAATCAGAAAGGCTATCTTGGAGAAGTTTTCCACAAACCTTCTTTAGTATCCTGCCAAACCCATAAAACTTATAACCTTCGAGACATTCTTGGGTACTGGCCATTCTAACACCGCCTTGATCTTAGCTGGATCTACTAAAATTCCATTTGTTGAGATCACATGTCCAAGATAATGTACTCTCTTCTAAAAGAAGGTACACTTAGAGAGTTTTTTATACAACTTACGTTCTCTAGGTCATTGTAGAACCATCTCTAAATGTATACAATGTTCCTCCTCATTCCTTAAATAAATCAAAATATCATCTAGGAAAACCAAGAAAAATTTATCTAGGTAGTCCCTAAATACATTGTTCATAAGGTTCATAAATGTTGCAGGTGCATTCATTAAACCAAAGGGTAGAACTGTAAACTCATAGTGTCCATATCTAGCTCTGAATGCAGTCTTAAAGACATCTTCATCCTTAATTCTCAACTAGTGATATACAAATCTCATATCAATCTTGGAAAATATAGCAGCTCCCCTCATTTGGTTGAATAGATCATCAATGTGTGGTAATGGGTACTTGTTCTTTATAGTAGCTTTATTAAGCATGTGATAATCTATGCACAAATTCAAAGTACCATCCTTCTTTTTCACAAAGATTATTGGTGCTCCCCAAGGTGAAACACTTGGTCTTCTCAACCCCTTAGACAACAACTCATCTAGTTGTGCCTTAAGCTCCATTAGCTCCATTGTCGTCATTCTATAAGGTACCTTGGAAACATGTTCAGATCCTGGAACTATATCAATTGAAAATTCAAATATCCTCTTTGGTGGTAGTCCAGGTAATTCATCTGGAAACATATCTGCAAAATTTCACAATATAGGATATCTCTCCATATCTGACATTCCAATTTCCTCCATTTCTCCATCTTCCATCTCTTGGAAGCTCTAAGGTTCCAAGTTATCAAGGTCCTCTTCAAGATTTTCCATATTGACTGCAAAGAGCTTACATCCTTTCTTCTTATCCCTTAACAGTTGCATTGCAAAGATTTGATGAATCTTGACCTCTCTAGGTATCCCTTGAAACTCCACTTGGTTACCAAGATCATCTAAGCATTCTACAATTTTGGCATGGCAATCTACCTTGGACCTATGTCTCCATAACCAATTCATACCTAGGATAATATCATAGGATCCTAATGGTGCGACATATAGGTTCACTTCTGTAGAAAAATAAGGTAGGTCTATCCTAGCTTTGAACAAACATTGTTCCACTATTGCTCATGTCTGGTTTGCATACTATACATCACAATATTTTTTCGTGTAACCAACTTTCCTAGATATTTGTTTATCTACTCTATGTGAAATAAAAATTTAGTTGCACTTGTGTCTATAAGTATAGAAATGGGTAAGCCAAACAAAATACCTAGAGTCTCTATTGGAGTCACTTGATACTCTGCTTGGCGATCATCCACAATAGCATGAATATTTTTTTGGAACATCGCTTGTTGCGTAGGAAGTGGATTATCATAAGTTCATGATCCAAAAGATCTATTGGGACATTCTCTAGCAAAGTGGTCTCCCCCACATATAAAACACCTAGCAGTCGGTCCTTTCTTTCTTGCAGGTTCTCTAGATTTACTAAAGTTTCCACCTGAATTGTTGGTATTCCCACCACCGGAACCATTCCTCTTACATTCCCTTTTGTGTTCTTTCCCACTATTACAGGATCCTTTTCCCCCTTGCTTTGGTACATTTTTCACAACTTCCACCTTCTTTGGAGTTGGTTTGTCTTGAACTCCCACAATCTTCTTACAGTTTATGTTTTCTCGGTGAATGGAGATAGCTTTGAGTTTCTGCTCCTATTTAACCACTTTCTCATACACAAGATCCATAGTAGTTAGATCGTGAGCATCTACCTCTCCTCAAATCTGACTATTAACTCCCATGATAAACTTTCTTATATGGAAGCATTCATCCTTTTGGTACATAGGAATATAATGTAATAGACAAGTAAACTTCTCCCAGTACTCATTAACCGTCATCTCACCTTGTCTCAGACTCTAAAAATCTATGAGTTTTTGGTCAAACTAGAGTTGAGGTAACCATATTTTATGAAAAATTTCAACAAATTCATTTCATGTCAGTTTTAGCGAGTTAAGATCTAGTTCCATCTTTTTATTCATCCACCAATTAGAGGCTTCTCCTGCTAACTTGTATGCTCCCCATGCTGCTTTGGTTACCTCAGAGTAATTTCAAATCTTGAAATACTTCTCCATTTGGACTAACCAAGCCTCAACTTTATCTCCATTGGCAATACCCTCACACTTGGGTGGGGTAATTTTATTCATACCTCTAGAGAGTTTAGAAGCCATATGCTTCCTATTAGTTTCTTTAGATAGAGTAGGTGATTTTTCTCTCTCATGATCATGAGTTTGATCACGTTCATGAGAAGATTTTTCTCCATCATTCTCATTATTCAGAACTTCCTTCTCAACTCTATCCTTGACCCTTCTTTCTTGCTCTAGGTTTTCCAACCTTGCTAAGATTTGGTCCAGTCTAGCTTCAACTCCTACTGAGCCTTGCCCAGCTTCTTGGCTTCCGCTGGGATTGGTTCGTGTTCTCACCATCTTCGTAAGACAGATTCTACCTGAAGGTTCATCCATAGTAGATTCAATCATGTTATCATTATCTTATGGAAAACATTTAAATGAGCAATCAATCACACATAAGGAATTCCACATAAGATTAAGTACAAGCTTTCGATAAACACATGATTTTATTCATTTCTCAAGGATCTCAATATCCCTTTGATTACATGGAGTGACTATTCAGGTAGTCAAGTGGAGAGTATGCCTTAAATTCACTCTCAGACATGTAACTCAATGGGGTATACCCTATAGATTGAGATTTTTTCTCATCTATCATTTGTTCATATCTATCCCAAAATGGATAATATCCTTCAAATTTATCATCTGATACATAGTTGCGAGGTACATAACCCTCAAATTTGTTACTCAAGGTGTAGACATCTAAAATTGATCACTTCCACATGATCAAAATCATCTATTTTATTCATCTACTTCATTAATAGTGATTAAATAATTTATTTAATCATTATTTCATTTTCTACCTAAGGTTCCTAAAGTATGTAATTAAATAAATTAAATACTTTACCTTACACCTTTTTCTTCTCTAAATTAAATAAACATGATAAATTATTTAATTTGGTCATTTAGCCTATTTGGATTAAAACCAATTTTTAATTCCCCTTTTTCTCTCTCCTTGTCACATTCTCCATAACCCTCTTTTAATCCAGATTAAATTAATTAATTCATGATTAGGATGTGCACCACTTAATCAAGATTAAGTGTCACATCCTCCATAATCTCCCACTTGTCCCTAATCTCTCATTAATTATCCTAATCATGTGTTTGCACAACCTTAATCAGAATCATTAGCCACATTTAGCTTACCTTTTTTGGTCAACCTTCCCACTTACCATTTTTAGCCTAGACTCCCTTTCCCATGTGAATTTTTAATTCACATTTATTTAACCAAGGTTCTTCTCTTCCCCATGTGAATTTTTAATTCACTTTTGTCTTTCCAAGGTCTTCCTCATCCCCCATGCAAATGTGACATGTCATTTTACACATGTGCCAAGGGCTTCTAGAACCTTGGACTTGTCACATCACTCACATGTGACAAATCTCTAGCTTTTTGGAGACCTCCTTTTATCCAATAAACTCTCCATTGAATGTAAATTTTTAATTTACATCTATTTTTCCCACACACTTCCCTTTTTCCCATGGAGATTTTTGAGGAATTCTAAAATTCCTCAAAAGTCTCTTTCATCTTCATTTGGGGACAAGAAGTTCCTTTTTGAGGAAATCTTCTCATCCCCCAAGGTACCTCAAAGGTACTTTTCCTTCATCCACCTCATGTACTTCCCTTCCACCTCTTGTCCTTCTCTTCCACCTCATTTCCACATCACTCCACCCTAAGACATCTCACCTTCCACATGTCAAGATGTGAGTGCTTGTGAGTCTTCAACTCACCATAGCCCTTCATCTTGATCTTGTTGGATCAATCCCAACCATTGAATTCTCTAGATAATTCCAATTAGCCTATAAATACCCCCTCATTTCCCTCATTTTGAGGGGATCAAGTCTTTTGCAACAAAACTCTTGCAAATTTGTCATTCAAGCTCTCATCTATCATAAGCACTTACATCATCAATTCATCTTGCATCCATTCAACTTCATTGTCATCCAAAGAGCATACAAGACTTCAAAAATCAAGGGCCAACTAAGGAAGCAACAAAATTAAGGTATAAGAAGCATTGCATTTGTTTTTATCTTGCTTTCATATTGTCCATTTTCTTAGGCTAATCGTTGAGGTGCCCTTTTATCTTGTTACTTCTTCTCATTGCATTATTAGTTTTGTCTAGCATCTCACATTAGGAGTAGCATTTTATTAGGATCACACAAGGAAATTACAATTACTTCTACCATTGGAAGAACTCTAGGGTCTCTAAAGATAAATGTCAGACTACCACTTCCTTCTGAGGGCATATCCCTGGAAAGTGGTAATGAATCATACTTCTCTGGTGAGACAGAAGGTAAATAGTTATACTTAGCCTCCATCTTCATCTTTATCTTCACATCACTAATTCTAGAAAGCGTGTGACTAAATTTTTTAGTGTCACTTAACTAGACAATGTTGTCATAATTGGTACCCTCAATCATTCTAACGATGGTCTCTCTTTCCTTCTTGGCCTTTAGGTAGAGCTCATTCCTAATTACTGACTTTCTAGTAGTTAACCTAAGACACATCGTCTTGGCACAAGAATTTCCAAACATTAGATAATTTTGGATGGAAAGTATGATGAGCTCATAGGTTCCAAAGCTAAACCTGGTAGCTCTAATACCATATGTAACATGTTAATCATTCACAAAAGTAAATTTTCCTAAGTCTTCACTTTGCAAGTAAATAAACTATAACTTAACCATTGCCATAAAAAAATATTTTCTTTATAGAGAACAAATGAACATAGATGTCCTAACAATAAACAACATTGATTACATTCCATAATGGAATTCACATAATACAATATTCCAAGAATATTTACAATGTACATACATAGCTCAACTAAGCTTCAAAGCAATAGATATAGATAGTTTAGAAAACTCCTTCAAATCTTGGTCTATTGTCCCCTACTGAGGAGGAGAAGCATCACTCAAGCACTTTTCTGCCAACCATGGACTCATATACGATCCCCCACACATCTATCATATGATAGATGGCCCTACCCTTCGACGAAGAGATTGGTGGAGTAACCTTGTACGAAAACCATTCTGAGCTTAGTGATGTGTCCTACATGACTAGAACTTGTAAACCCTACAATATGGAACTAGCATGCACTGCATGGACACAGTGAAATGATAGTGGAGCCAAAGGAAATCACAATACTTTGGCCAAAGTTTTCTCACTCGGTACTTCAAGTGATAGTCATCCTACTCATATACACTACTCAAGCTCAATTTAACTTTGGGCCTCTATAATATATGCATAGGTATTTCCTCCAATGGGTAATCATTAACCCCAAAAATAATCTATCCCGTTTCCCACAACTCAATGGTATTTCTACCCATAATACAAGTTACCCTCCCTTTAATTGACAATCAAATCCCAAGTGTAACTTACAAGCTATCTAATTCAATCAAATAACTTATCTATGAACAATCCCATAAGCTATCCTTGTTTAATCATGTCTAGTATAATAATACCTATGACAAACAATCCCCCCTATTATGGAGTAATTACAAGCACTTTCATAGAAAAGCATAAAACAACTTCTTTTTCCTTTCCAAAGAAAATATTATGATTCCCTAATGCAAGTAGTCTCAAGCAGTTTAATAAAGCATTCAAATCTTAATCTTTCACAAATAAAGACAATTAAGAGAAGACTAGATCCTCATGCCTATAAATATGCTTAACCAATTGGTCAATTTGACGTACAACCTTTCAACAACAACTTCCTAGCTTTGCTTTATCAATCTAAAGCAAACCCCTTACTCAAAATAATGCAGTACTCTCCCAAAGTAATTCTCAGCTCTCTCAAAAGATATCTGAGCTCTCACAAAATAATGCACCAAAGTAAAATTGCAGAATAATTTTGTAGACTACAAGTGTGTCGAAATGAGAGTACTAGCCTCTCTATTTATATAGGAAAATGAGACATTATAGCCTACATAAAAGGTATGCAGAATGACAGATCTCTCCATGCAAGTCAACTCAAAACACACAACTAAAAGGTGGCAGGAAACTAAATGTAAACTCATCACAAAATGCTATAGATCGACCCTTCTATTTGACAATAGCAAAGACTAATTCAAAAGTGCACATGCTCAAATGATGACAGTTGATAAAAACCAAGATAGAATTCTATAGATTTAAGAGCATTCATAAGTTAGCACCATGTTGCAGCCATTATTCCTTATCTCTTGGTGTGGTTTTACTCTTTAAAACATCTACAGTTTATAAGCAACACTCAAACAATGTCGAATTAGTCATAGTTTCAATGAGCAACAGATCAAAGATGAGTCACCCTTCACAATAGAATTTAAAAGGTGCTTTAGACCATTTCAAACCTTTATGTACATTTTTCCTATTATCATGCATATTACACTCTATATTACAACTCATAAAATATTTCATCGGTCTGTATTAAAGTATCAAATGTTTGTTGTTAATAATCTTAAGATACATTTCAATAGTATCGACTATGGTTTGTTTCCATGTCGACCTTTATTGCTACGTCATATTTTACATATGGTTCAACCTTTATCCAATGTCAACATATGTATTATTTAACCTTTAAATACTTTGCATATCTTATACACATATCGTCCTATGTCCATATATATAAATCAGCCTCAAAGCATCACATATAGTTATAAATATATATTTATATATGTACATATACATACATACGTATATATGTGATATAGTGTTAATGCTATTTTTTGGCATATATATATATCCCATGTCAATCAAGTATGTATACATTCGATATACAAATGAATATGAACGATTTAACATTCACATAATAATAATAACCATATCGACTATATATATATTCCTCTATGTACATGTATACGTATGTATACATATGTTGATACACCCGTACAAAAATTTGAGTTTGTCAAACATACTTATGTATCAACACATGTATAAATATGGATATATGTATATATCTTATATATATATATATACACATACAATAGCATAATCAAGTACATACATAATTACTATCTTATTGATAGGGAATATTCTTGCGATGTATTTATACATATACACATATATGTCTTTTTGGTTTGATCACACCATGCTCATAAGCAACCCATTTATAAGCGTGCATAGGTATGTCTAGCTATGTACCCTCATGTACATGTTCCTTCATGCATATATGGTCTATCATCAACATGTATATGTATACATATACATAAATTCCACGTTTGTTCACCTCATCAATTTAGGCATAGTAACATAAGAAAGAAATCATAAGCTCATAAACAAATAAACACCATCCAAGCATGCATTCAATAGTAATCATGTCCCTTACTAATGTAACCACTCATACTAAGGATAAATTAACAATTCCCAACATAACAACTTGACAACCATTCTACTGTGAATTTGTGTATAAGCTCAATTAGGTTACTTTACTGGTTAGTTGACCAAGGTCTTCTCCTGAGTGATACTTCCCCTCCACCTGGAAGATTGAACATGTTCCTGCATCCAACTAACACATTCCCACAGTAGTCAGTTGTTCAACAAAATATGCTTTCACATAATATATCTCCATAGTTAGAATATCTAATTCAATAACCATCCATTTCACATATATGCATTTCTTCACATATCATTAAATGAAATAACATTAATTCATAATTCATTGATAACAAAGTGCAAGCACAATTTATTCTCATTCAAAATTCTAATTACATTCACACATGCAATAATTACCTACATAGTATTGTAAATAGGTAAACGCACAATTGGGGTGTAACACAACCAAATGCACAAAGGTACCCATATTTCAATGGTTTTTTCTATTCTTGTAATAAATTTTGACATAGTGCTATGGAATGTAGAAGTAGAACAAATCAGAATATTCAATCATTTCCCAGTCAGTGTTTTACATGTAATAGATTTGGTCATAAGGCTAGTGAATGTAGAAATCAAATGATGAATGACTATAAGAATGGTATGATGTTCAAATCTTTCAATGGATATTTTTATACATGCAATGGATTTGGGCATAAAGCTAATCAATACATATCCAAAATGGTTGGAATTTAGCTTGTTAAAAAAAATTTCACTTGTTACAATTGCAATAGACCTAGATATATAGCTAAATTTTGCAAAACAAAGAATGTGAAGAAGAATAATCTGGTAAAGAAGAATGACCCGGTGAAAAGGGTTGATCCAATAAAGATGAAGAAAGAGATGGATAAGATCTGGAGAAAGAAGGAATAGAGTGAAGTTAAGATTGAATATGTTCCAGCTTTTGGTGCAGATGTTTCCTTTGAAAACTAAGTTTAGAGCTTTGGCTCAGGGGGAGTTTTAAATACAATAATTAAGCCCCTACCAAAGATATGATGGTGATGACTTCAACACATGGATATGAGGTATAGGTCAATATTCTTGACCTACTGGTGAAAACACCAGTGGAAAATATCAAGATGTGGAAGTTTGCAGAGCAACCAAAGATGACTATGCATTATAGTTAGGGTTACCAACTTTTTCACCTAACTTCAAATTAGTTCAATCAATACGAATTAGGTTATTTTCAAAAGGGGTTTATAAGTGATTTAACATATGTCTAATTCATTTACAAATGAGTATTTGAAGAGTGAAAAGTAGTGGAGTGAAGAGAAGTATTTTAGAATTCTTGCACATGAAACCCTAACTGGACGCAAATTAAAAGATATTTACAATTTCCATTTACCCTAAGTTTTAAAATTTCTTACAATTTGTTGCAAAATATATACCTCGCAAGTTGTAGAGGTTGTGGACTAACCTTGTCTGAAATTCAAATGACACCTTGATAAATCAGTGGAGACGGATCCGGGCAAAGCATTTTCACACATTCCATATGGTGTGCTTCATACAAAAGATGTCAAAATATATACATGATAAATTGGAAGGTTACAATCACTCTAAGTTGGGTGAAGTGTGGTTTAATGAACTCACCAATGACCAATTTGAACTAAAAACCGAGTTCGAGAGTTATGTGGAGAAGAAGCTCGATGTCTGGAATAATTTCCCTATCTTTTGCTACATGGATGAGTGGGTTAGATACACCTTGAGCATAATTCATGGTAGGTTCATATGGATGGATATTCCACATTTAATCAACAAGGAGGTGATTAGGGTTGTTATGGGACTATGCTCAACCGAACCGGTTCCAGCACTCAAATTAGTAAAGAATGAAAAGGTAATAGAATTGACTAGTGAAAATTTTGACAGAAGAGCTTTGACGGTTAAGGACATCAAAGATCTAGAAATTAAGTACGCCTCAATATTGATCGGATACAAGATGTATTTCACAAATAGAAAGAACTTTGTTTCTACAACCGCCATGAGCACAACATATGAGATGGTGAAGAAAGGTACAGATTATGATTTCTGTGAAGTGTTGAGAGCATAATTGATAGAAAACCTACAAAAGACTAAAGACTCTAAGTAACCCTTCAAATTTGGTACTTTGATCATTTGCTTATTATTTTACTTTATAAATGAGGTTCCTAGAACAAGGAACATAGTGTGGTTGAAGGATAGACCTGTGGCACATCAAATCAGAGACCAATTGATGAGGTTGGGTGATTCAAATGCATAGGAGACTATTTTATGGGGATTATTTCAGACCTTTCAAAAGAACGGGCAAGCCAGAGACAGGATTCCCTAGAGCATGGTAGAGAAGTATAAGAATGATATCACCTTCTTGGTGACAAAGGATTTTTGCATCATACAAGTTATTGAGCCTATGATCCTTTGGATCCCAAAAATGGGATATGAGATAACAAAGGAAGAAATCATCGGTTTAGTAGACTTTATGCTAAGCAAGCCTTAAGACACCTCTAAGAAAAGATATGGAACATATTAAAAGAAAATATGGAGGTACATATGCAGTAGAGGGAGAAATAGATAAAGAAATTTGTTGAGAAAATGACTACACGGTTTGTAGAGGTAATAGGCCTCACAAAGGAACAAGTAGAGAAAGCTAAATGAATGTATAGCTCTCTGAGATGTGCATCTGGTACAAGAAGATCTGGTAGAACATGTATCCCCTCTTCGATTACCCCTAAGTCCTTTAGGAATTTTCCCTCTACCAACAAAACTAAGAGAAAAGAGCCAACCAGTACTCCAACAAAATAATAAAGTGTGCTAGCAAAAGAAAAGGTTCCTCTGATTAACAACAGAGAAGAGTGAAGGCTAAGGCCATAAAGGAAAAGAATATTTAAGTGTGGATGAAGAAGAGGAAGAGGTAGAAGAAAATCCTCTGATCAAAAAACGGAAATTTGGTGTAGCACAAGCAGAATCAAGTGCAAAGAAGGTCAAGGTTGACATTGTTGACACAGATAGTGAAGCAAAAGTAGATAAACAAAAAAAGGGATTTAAAATCTATGTGAGGGAGAAGAAGGCTAAAGGAGAAAAAGATCCTCCAAATGAAAAGAAGAAGAAGAAGGATAAGTCTACCCCTCCAGTAAGAACTCATACCTATGAAGTTAGACATATTATTTAATGGTATTGTAGAACATGAGATGTTGGAACAACCTACTGCATTATATACCACTATGGATGACATGGATAAATCAACAATTGAAGAATCAATTGTTAAATATATTGTTACTTTCAATTTCACCATGAAGGATATTTAAGGCCAATCACTTGAAGATCTAAAGAATGCATTGTATGCAAGAAGAGAAGAGGCAATGAATGAAGATGGAAAGTTGAAATCATTTGCCTTAGAGAAAGTTAATCCTATCCTCTCGAATGAGAATAAAGCCAGATTAGCTCAAGTGTATAGAAAAGAGTTTAGGACCAAACAAAGGCTCACTACATTGATGAGATAAGAAAAAGATGACATTAAGAGGATAAAGAATGAGACCATTGAGAAGATTTATAGCTTGGCAAAGGAATTGGGTATGACCCTAGCTAGTGAAGAGGAAGTGCATGATGATATCCCTATTTTGGAATTGGATGAAGCAAAAGTTGCACACTATGAAGATGTTCAACATGAGAATGGAGTAGAAGATGAGAATGTGCAAGGTGATATCCCTTTGGAAGAAGAAAATATTGTTGATAACACTCCTCCATTAGGATAAAATATTGTTGGAGAAAAGAGTGTTGAAGGATTGTCAAAACAAAAACTATGCCTTGCACCCTTTGCCCTTGATTACAAAGGGGGAGAATAGGTTGAAAAAATTTGTTGCATATTACCATCAATGACAAAGGGGGAGATTGTTGAAAGTTTAAGGAGATTGTCATTGATATTCTTGTTGGCAACACATGAGCATGAGACATACAGTGTGCAGATACACTATTGTCATCGATGTCAACATTGTGGTTTAAGGTCTTCTTTGATGATCGATTAATATGGTATGCATAGATGTTTGAAATGATGACAATCCAATATAGAGATTTAGATGTTTTGCTCTGGTACAAAACATATGAGTTAGTTATTTGGCTAAGTATTAGAACGCAATTTTCTATGTATAGTGCTAAATCGCAAAATTTTATGCTTTTGGGATGATAAAGGGATGGGTCCCCTACAACTTTCTAGGATTTTCACCCAGAAGGAAGAGGACATCTCTTTGTGGGTAGCATAAATTTTGTGATTCATTCAATTGATAGGAATCGAAGTGGCTTGAGATGTGTTTGTGATACAATGTGCTAAGTGTTGTAATCTTGTGAATGAAGCTAACTATTATATGCAATCTAATAAAATCCATATTGCTGGAAAACACATGATGTAATGCAACAAAGACAAAATAAAGACTATTCAAAGCAATATAACCTAATAAATCAAATGAGTGCACCTAGAAACTGCTGTGGACCGAAGAGGAAGTTGTGGAAGCCTTGAGAAATCTGGAAAATCTAAGTTTTGAGCCCATTGGGACACTTATGCCAAGTTGGGCGACCTAATCCCTTTTCAGGAAAATTGCTCCAAACTCCATTTCAACCAATTGGGTGCTCAAATCTGCAAAAATCTTTGTCAAAAACCTCCAGTGGAACTAGGTATCCACTATTGGTGACCTAGTCCCTTTTAGCTTTTCTGGAAAATTCAAAGTGGACACATAGGCCTATGATCTGTGCTTTGTTTCTCCGAGGGAATCCGAACTCAGACCTACAAAATAACTTGTAAAACAGAGTATATTTGGGTTTCTAATATGGGGTTTGCCTTGGTCAAACCCCTATTTTGTATTTAAAATTTTAAAGAGATAGAAAATTTGCATAAACCTTAGCCCTAAGTGTGTCTAGAACTAGGAAAACCTGAAATAAGACAAACCTTATTCTATTGTGCTAGAATAAGATGCATGCAAAAGATTTGGAATGATGCAAGACTTCAATCTAAGAAACCCTACAACATTACAAATGAGTGTAAAAGGAATACAAATGGGATGCAAACCTCAAATCTGAAGATGGGCTGAAAATGGAACATGGAGTCACTTTGAAAACAATATTTAGGTGTGATTTGGTGGCTAGTTGCACCTCCTCAACCTAGATTTCTCCATGATTCTCCATAGGAATCCATGTTCAACCTTTGAAAATGTGAGATCTTGAATGGGAAGTAAGCTTGAAGACCTACAAAAGCCCTAGTTTGTTGTCCAAAAGCTTCAACTTTGCTATGAAGGAGAGAAGAAACTTCTTGAGGAAGATGTTTTGCACTTGATTCTTGAAGTTTCTTGTGAAAAAATGACCAAGAGAGCCTACAAAATGACCTAAAAATGTGTATTTGGGTGATCCCACAATAGTGGTTTACAATTTTTGGCCAAACTGGACACTGAAATTATTATTTTTAACTAAATCTTCATATTCAGGTACCTATAGCGGCTAAATCGTGAGGAATTTGAAGATGATGCAAACTAGAGTCTCATCACATTTTGTCTGTAGATTCTAAAAATATTTTTTTCAATTTTTTTGGAATCATATTGCACTTTTTTTTCCATCTCCCACGAAAACTGGTTTTTTTTTCAAAAAACAACATTTTTAAAAAGTGACACTCACCGTAAAACAACATAGCTTTTTTTGTATGAAGGATAAAATTCTATTTTTTTCGAATTTAGATTTGTAAATATGATAGCACTTTCATTTGGTCTCATAGTTTTTTATTCATTTTTTTATCCTTAATCAAGTTTCAAAGTCAAACCAATTGCAATTAAGACATAGGCGAACTGTATACAACATAACTTTTTCTGTATGTATCAAAATTCAATTTTATTTTTTAATGGATCAAGCACATCAATACCCAACACAAACGTATTTTTTAAAATTTTATTTTGATAATTTATTATTTGTCCACATGTGCAGAACAGAGAGCTTGATTTTCAGTGAAAAGCCTATGTTTAATAAAACTAAAAAAACACATACATAATAAAACTAAAACATATTAAAATTGTATTCGTTAGATAGCTCGTTCTGAGGACTACCTGATTCTAGTTGGGCTTGTGAAGATTCCTCCATTTTCATCCTCAACCCGAGCTCTGAAGTGCCAAAATTTAGGGTTTTTTTGTGTCTCAGATGGGGGATGAGGGCTAAGGGGGTTCGTCTGAACCCGTAGGGGTTCAAGTGAATCTCTAGGGGTTCGCTCAAACCAGGGTTCGAGTGAACCCCTTCAAAGAGGTTCGTTCGAACCCCTTTCCTATGCATTGTAATGTTTTTTTTGGCAGCCAAGATTCAAAGGGGTTCGATCAAACCCAGGTTCGATCAAACCCAGGTTCGATCAAACCCAGGTTCGAGCAAACCACTTTTTGGTTCGGTCGAACCAGTACGTTCGTACGAACCCCTAAAATCACTTTCTTTGCCTTGGGATCATTTTTTGTGAGTTTTCCTTCCTCACTTGAATTGTAAACCACTATTGTGGCTTCACCCATTTATAAGCAACAATACCTAATTTTCGGTAATTTTGACCTAAGAGGCTGACACCCATCAAGAATTTTTAGCAAGATAGACATTTTCCCGCTTAAAAATGCAAAAATCCTCAAAAAGGACTAGATCACCAACTTGGGCGACCTAGTCCCACCAAGGGATTTTGAAGTGGGATTAGTGATATTTGAATATTTTTGATGTTGTTTTTAGGTGCTTACATGATTCCTTAAGTATAACAAGCCTCAAAGTAAAAAATAACGAACCTTAGGGGCCTATAAATGTTGTTTTACAGTGATTATTGATGAAAGGGGACCTAAAGTAGGACCAAAATGGGCACAAAATTGTCCTTTTCTTCAAAGGTATACAATTTTTGGCGACACATTTAGCCCCCACTTTAGCACCCATATGACTCTACATGCATATGTAAGCTAAAGGACTCTAAATAATTAATGCACTTTATTCTCGTAAAAGGATACTCATTTAAAGGTGGTAGAATAAAGCCCCCAGTGTAGTTATCTACAAAACCACAATGTTAGGAAACCGCATCCTACAACACAATTTTTTTAGAAATCCAAAAAAAATCCTATTATCTAATTCCTAGGGATCAAATTTGAGGGTAGATGTATGCCCCCCCTTGATTCTGCTTGCTTTACAAAGGTGGAATCAAGGTAGCAATCTAGCCACATCGAATGAGGACACATATATCAAAGGGAATTATCAAGGACCATGCCACATGACGATAGGTGAGTGATGATGTAGGGCGTGGAAACATGATTCTGGCACAACAAACAACATATATGGAGCTCACTAGCACCCGATATATTGATTTGAATGAAAAGCACAAGTTAAAAAGTTCTAAGATGGTAAAGGTACAAATGTGATATATGTAAAATGAGATAGAGTTAAAAGGAATGAAAATAGAGTAACTTGTCACTTACTTGTTCATTTACCTTTTGTAGCGTTTGAGTGATGAGGAGAGAACGAGAGGATGTTGAGCACATGCGGATTCACACCGGCTAGATTGGACGCGTTACGAGACTAGGTAGCCAACAACGAGCGACAACATGAGGTGAGTCAATTTTGAAGCCTTTGCTTTGTGATTTTTCAATTATGGGATGAATTTAATGCATATTTAGGTTAGATTAGGATCCTGGAAAAAAAGTTCGCAAAATGTCTCTTTTTTCGTAAAGTGTCCCTATTGTTCACAAAGTGTCCTGTTTCTTCGTGAAGTGTCCCTTTTGTTCGCAAAGTGTCATGTTTCTTCATGAAGTGTCCCAAAAGGGTTCTCAAGTGTCTAGGGCCTTAGGAAAATCACACTAGAACAATATTAACACACTTGCATGATGAATTAGAGTAGAATTAAAGAGATTAGATGATTTAGATAACATATTTTGATGATTTTGATAGGTACCCACACGATCCCATTAGCATCTCGATGAGAGACAACTGAATTTCCTTAGAGACTTGGCTACCACTTTGTCAGCGACAGAGACAAAGCACCTTCAGGAGGTAGGGATATATTGGACGTACCTCATACCCCCCATGAGGTATCACGATGCAATGTTGATGACACTATATGAGCACTGGAATGTCGATACTTGCACCTTCCATCTATCCACAGGAGAGATGACCATTACCTTAGAGGATGCACACAGGATAATTTGAGTCCCTATTCTAGGGGAGCGAGTGTGCCTCTAGAGAGGTCGATCTTTCCATGAGCAGCGATCAGACATGTAGTACTGTCTTGACGGACCAGTCCATGATGACAGAGTGGCAGGACAAACGATTTAGCCATGCTACTTTATTCACGAGTGCCAGTAGTGAGGCAAATCATGATGCATACTATAGCATTGGTCCTCCTACCAGATGGACGAGCAACACACCTCGAGGGTGGGCTAGTGCACTTGATACGAGGGATGGTAGAGCATCAGACAGTATATGCTTGGGGATGGTGCATCCTAGCTTATTTGTATTACAACCTTGGGAGATTTATCTTCCAGGAGATGGATAGCATGGTACATTGTACACTTTTGTAGGTGTGGTGTCTGGAGCATATCACATGTACCAGGCCGATTGGCTTCCCATTTTCAACAGTAGTAGGCTATCCACGAGCATTTGGTTACCCACTACAACGACTATGGAAGTATGGTGATCTACACTTTTGGAGGATGAGATTCAACCGACTAGAGGAGGATGACATCCTATGGAGACCATACCATCTTGTACTACAGTGGTCAAATCACACCAGGCAACTGAAGAGACTACAAATGGATAGATTTTTGGTGGGGCAGAATGATCACATAGTACGACCATTCTACTATTATTGGGTGATGAGATAATTTGGACAAGTGCAAACACCACCCCAGGCATTGTCATCATTTAGGAGATCCGTTCGGAGTGCCTAGAGGCCAGGTGATACAGTGCAGTTCACACTAGATGTCATCTAGAGTGACTCCGACTATTCTGATCATGATCAACCATTGATGGATGACATAGATGATGTTGGTGCCACGTGGGATCATGAGGAGTGGTGGATAGCATCACGACCAGATCTGATGTTTTTGATGGATGAGCTAGTGGGAGATGCAGGACTTGTACCAGATGAGGGGGATGAGAGGGAGGACAGAGTAGAGGAGACATGATACAGGGCTATAGATATATTTACTGATATCATCAATGAATATTATGATGAGGATGCAAACCCATATTATGACACACAAGAAGGAGAGGAGGAGGATCAGGATCAGGAGGAGGAGGATAGAGTTGAGGAGCCACCCTTGAGTGATGACGATGAGGCAACAGCCAAGGACCGATATGAGTGGGGAGAGGTTTCACCCATCCATATGACTAGATCCTAGACAACATCAGTGGCAAGCGCCAACACTTATAGCCGAGGAGAGGCTAGCACATCATCCATGCCCCCTACACAGGATGAGGTGGACATTGCTCATCCCACCAGAGATATAGGTGATGATATTTTGATTTTGATATATGTATGTTATATTTTGATGTATGATTTGATGCATATGTATATATATATATATATATATATATATATATATCATGATGCGTACTAATTAAATTTTGTTTCAATATTGCAGGGCCCTCATAGGATTGGCGAGAGCTCTACCGTCAGGCGACTGTGGAGATAGTGCTAGCATCATTCGACGAAAAAGAGATGGACTCTGATTATTTTCCCCCACTGATCATGGAGCAAGATCCAGAGATGCTTAGACCCTTCGCAGGTCTGCGAGCAGCATATGAGGGCATGAGGAGATAGATCCACTGAGTCAAAGCTGCACCATAGGCACAACCGTCACAGACTCCAGCAGAGGTGGAGAGACTAGAGAGAGAGGTGGTACAGTTGCAGGAAAAGAGGGATCGGATAGCAAGAGAGCAGTGGGTGACACTCACACAGATGGAGGGGATGGAGTTCACACTCAGATTTGGCATATCGCAATCATGATCACGCACAATCGTCTCTCGTCGTCCTACTATTGATACAATGCGAGTACCAGATCTCGAGGGATCTGGTAATCATAGTCCTCAGTGACATTGTGTATTGTGATGATATGTACAAAAAAACTTTTGATATATATATATATATATATGCATTGTTGATGTTACATGTTGTGATTTATGTGTGGATGTTAAATATCAATGTGATTAATTAAATAGGATTATTTAATTAATGTCTGCATGCTTTAACAAGATTTATGTGATCTAATTAAAAACTTAGTATAGTTTCTAATGAGATACAACATAAAGAATAAGTATGTTATGCACTAATTTTCAGTAACATAACACACAAGAAGAAAAATTGAATAGTATGAAAATCTAAAGCAATTATAAAATGAATTAAATAATCACTTTAGTGTTCAGGACGCATGTATAATGATTTGTCAAGAACGAAGCAATGAGAAATCCCATAGGATATAATCCAATAGCTCTAACAACATTGCTCTACAAGTCATACCATCCAAAAGGGGATTAGACATAGTATCGACGCAAGTGCACAACATTAATGGGGTGTTTAAGAGGAGTGTCGTCATGCTCAATTAAGGTATAAGCACCAGATCCATAATTTGTATTGACCGCATAGGGGCCTAACCAATTAGGACTGAACTTACCTTTGTCAGTGTAATCAGCGATAGTATTACGTTGTTTTCATATAAAACCAAATCAACTTAGTTAAATGTTCGAGGAATGACACCTATATCATGTTTTCATTGAAATTGTTTAGCGTATGCTTGAAGGTGCTCGAGAGCATTGATACACTGTTCATCAAGCATTTCAAGCTGGTGTAATCATTTTTCCGCATAGGTGTCATTATCAATAAGACCTTGGAGAGAAATTTGCAACGTGGGGATTTCTAACTCTAAAGGTAGGATAACCTCGGTACCATAAACAAGGTCAAAAGGAGTATTTCCCATAGAAGAGCGAACACTTGTGCAATATGACCATAACGCATATTGCAATTATGTATTCCAATCTTTTTGGTTTTGGTTAACAATCTTCTTAAGGATTTGCTCTAGGATTTAATTAGTACTTTTGGCTTGACCATTAGATTGTGGGTAGTAAGGTGTGGAAAATCAATGTTGAATATGGAAGGTCTCGAGAAACTTCTTCACATCATTGTTCTTAAATGATGTACTATTACTTGAGACTAACGCAGAAGGAAGGCCAAAGTGAGTGATGATGTGTTTCAATAAGAAATGACATATCACATCAATAGTTGTAGATTGGAGGGGACTACCTTTGACCCATTTGGTGAAATAGTCGGTAGTGGTAATCATAAATGTATGTCCAACAGAAGAAGATGGCGAGATTTTTCCAATTAGGTCCAATCCCCACACAGAGAACGACCAAATAGGTATTTGGGCACAAAGCTCAGAAGTAGGAGCGTGGATCAAATGGATATGTTCTTGGCATTGATGACATCGCTTAACATACACATATCAGTCCTTTTCCATGTTTTTCTAGTAATAACCCATGCGAAGGAGCTTTTGCACTAAGGTTTTTCCTCCAAAATGTCCTCCATAAGTACCAAAATGGGCTTGTTCGAGGGAAATATGAGTTTCAACATCCTTGAGGCATCACAGAAGAATTCCATCAAAGGATCTTTTGTACAATGTATTAGCAAGGATTATATACTTAGTGGCTAAATTTTTGAGGTGAATGCCAGTATTTCTGGTTGTAGTTTCGGGAATGGTACCATCCTGTAAATAATTATCGATGGCATCATACCATTCACACAAATTATTTGGAAAAGTGGGAAGGACATCATCAAGTTTATCGTTGATGGAGGGTTTCATAATGGGGTGGATGGTAAAGATGACCTTTTCATAAGGATCTTCAGGAGATATAAGAGAGGCCATACTAGCCATTGCATCCACATGGTGATTATCTTTTCAAGGTATGTTATCAATGGTGAACGAGTCAAACTGCTCTAACAAAGTTAGGATAAGATACTTATATTGTAATAGTTTATCATGTTTATTTTGATAGAGACCGTTGATTTGTTTAATCACTAATTGTGAATCACCATAGATCTTTATATCTTTGACCCCCATGACTAAAGCAACGCACAATCTAGTGATTAATGCTTCATACTTAGCTGTGTTATTTATAAATAGGAAATTGAGGTGATAGGATAAGGGAATAGGCTTACCTACGAGTGGAATTAAAATAACTCCAACATCGGATCCTATTCAACACTTGGATCCATCAAAGTATAATTACCATGTAGGAAACAGGGAAAACTTTAGTGGTGAATATTTGAAATCGGGACCTACAAAAATGGCGAATAATACAAGCTAGAAAGGATGTTGAATAGCCAAGTTTTTACAAAAAAGTAAATTTGTCTCGATTAATTCACCAATGCATTATATTTTAAACGATGCATGATTGGAACTAATTCGCTAGTAGTTTATACTGTAATTACAAATACTAATTATATTCGCCAATAATATTATATTCGCCTATAATATTATATTCCTATAATTAATTTTTGGGAAATATCGCCACTAATAATAAATTACCATTTAATTTTAGGGCTATTTTAGCCTTGAATAGAGCCTTTATTTATTGCCATTGATTAGATTTTTAATCGGATGGTTGTAGTTCATTTCGTGACCTATATGCATGCGCCTTTAAAAAGGCTTGTTGAGGCCCGAAATTTGTTTTGGTCCACACGATTAGATTTAATCATGTGGCCCAAAATTTCAAAACAAATTTTGGGCCTCAACAAGCCTTTTTAAAGGCACGTGCATATAGGTCACAGAATGAACTACAACCATCTGATTAAAAATATAATTGATGGTAACAATTTAATAATTTAACTTTTCAAACCCCTATTTTGTATTTAAACTTGTAAAGAGATAGAAAATTTGCATAAACCTTAGCCCTAAGTGTGTCTAGAACTAGGAAAACCTGAAATAAGACAAAACCCTATTCTATTGTGCTAGAATAAGATGCATGCAAAAGATTTGGAATGATGCAAGACTTCAATCTAAGAAACCCTACAACATTATAAATGAGTGTAAAAGGAATGCAAATGGGATGCAAAATTCAAATCTGGAGATGGGATAAAAATGGAAGATGGAGTCACTTTGAAAATAGTCTTTAGGTGTGATTTGGTGGCTAGTTGCACCTCCTCAACCTAGATTTCTCCATGATTCTCCATAAGAATCCATGTTCAACCTTTGAAAATGTGAGATCTTGAATGGGAAGTAAGCTTGAAGACTTGCAAAATCCCTAGTTTGTTGTCCAAAAGCTTCAACTTTGCTATGAAGGAGAGAAGAAACTTCTTGAGGAAGATGTTTTGCACTTGATTCTTGAAGTTGCTTGTGAAAAAATGACCTAAAAACATGTATTTATAAGCAACAATACCTAATTGTTATTAATTTTGACCTAAGAGGCCGACACCCATCAAGAATTTTTAGCAAGATAGACTTTTTCCCACTTTAAAATGCAGAAGTCCTCAAAAAGGACTAGGTCGCTAACTTGGGCAACCTAGTCCCACCAAGGGATTTTGAAGTGGGATTAGTGATATTTGAATATTTTTGATGTTGTTTGTCGGTTTTTGCATAATTCCTTAGGTATAACAAGCCTCAAAGTCAAATAATGAACCTTAGGATCCTATAAATGTTGTTTTAGGGTGATTATTGATGAAAGGGGACCTAAAGTGGGACCAAAATGGGCACAAAATTGTCCTTTTCTTTAAAGGTATACAATTTTTGGCGACACAAGTGCATTCAATCTTTGGTCTGCGTTGGTTTGAATTAAAGAATATTGCTCTATGATTCAAAGACAATTTTTGAGGAGGTCAAGGAATCTAAAGTTATGAATGAAAGTATATTGAGTTTACCAATGACAATGTTTCTAGTGTAGAGTAATTATTTTGATTAGTTTGTATCTCACCGTAGAAGAATATATGGTCTTGCAGATTTTTAGAAGTGTTTGCAGGTGTCATCTGCATCTATATTCCAAGTGGTGTTTATTTTGGAAGTCCATGTGTTGGTTTGAGGATGTTCATTTGGTGATTTTTTGGTATTAGGTCACTAGCAGTGCTAATCTAATATGTTTGAGGTTATGTGGAGTTTAGATAAGTATTGATCCATTATGTGGGAGTTATTATAGGTACATGTCGACCTATATGATGCGTTATAAGTTTTGAGTTCTGGTGTGAAGCATGTTTTAGGTTGACAAGTCACATTATGCATGGTACATCTAATTAGGCCAACCTAATTGATGTAGTAGGTGTTTTTGGATGGAATGGATATAGGTATGAGGTCATTTTGGTACATTGTATGAGAATTTTTTTGAATGTGTGTGTAAATTCTAAATCAGAGTGTGAGTAAGATGTGAATGTAGAGCAAAGCAAAGTGTTAGAGTAGAGCAATATTAAGTGTGTTGATTCAATGTTTTGAGCTCTAGTGGAACTGTATTTCCTACATATTATAGATGCATTTGTAGCAATTCAAATCTTGCCAGTGATTTGCCCCTCTCTTCTATTTCTCTTATTCTCTAGACAATGAGTCCTCTGAACAGTTAGTCCACCTGGTAGTGAGCCTTTTTGTAATATCTTATAACTGGTTATAATATATTGTGAGCTAATACCCATTGTGGTTTTTCCCTTTTTGGGTTTTCCACATAAATATCTAGTGTTCATGTGTTATATGCTTTGATGGTTGCTTTCAGGGTTTCTTTCCTTACTAAAATTTGATTATGATGCTTGAAATGAATGTTTAAATGGTTAAGTGGTTTCACAGAATACTAATTCACCCCCCTCTCAGTATTTGGGGTGTTCAACATTAACAACTCACTTTATCAACATACCCAACCAATCTCGACCCTTTCACATATCATTCCATATTTGCCTCTTGGCACCCTTATGATCAGGAATGGCTAGAAATAAATAATTTCAATAAAGGATAGCAACTTGGGACATAAAATACAAACAAAATTTAATTTCAAATAATTTTGTCCCTATTATTTTGATCAAAACCGTCTCACAAATCACCTTTTCACCTCATTTTGAGATTCTAAAATTCAATAAATCCAAAGGAAAGAGATCCACACGACCATGCAAAATAATTCTTCATGATATTTCAATAGGTTTCCTATGATGTTTTTTATTTTGAAGGACCTCTCCACAAAGTTTGGGAGGTCAATATTGTGAGTGGTTTCTCCACCTTCCTTAAGTTTCCATTACCATTATTGCCAACTTAATATAAAATTTTGTCACACACTTATTTTTTAATGTCAAGAATGGGCTTACCATGTTGGACCTTTGCAATGCTAATCAAAATAATGGAGAAATATTCTCCTCCTTCCTAAAACAATGGTTAATTCTTACAAGTAGATTTTCATTGCTCATTTTCAAAAAAACTTGTTCATATCTTTCATCACAAACTTGAATCAAGAAATGATCTTTCACCTCCAAGTGCATTATGTCACAATATTCTATGAAATCATTCAAAAGAGGGTTCCCATTAAAAATTCATTGTCACCAAATGTTTGGTAAAAATATTCTCCAAAGACCATAATCAAAATGATAACCAAAATTTTGGACTAAAATTTAAAAAAGTAGTTAGTGGTGGGGTCACCATATTGAAGCACATGTAAAATATAAAACCTACACAAGGATATAAACATGTACAAAATGCATAAAATCCTACCAACCTCTCTATTCCATCTAGCCAAACAAAACAAAAAATTTAAAAAGTTTCAATAAACCTCTTTGGGGGAACCCTTGGAGGTCATCTTCTAGAAACTCATCCAAGAAAACATGGTGGCATTCCCACTCACCAAACCATTTGATGATACAAATCCTAAACTTCTATTATTCAAAGATAATGAATATTACAATGATCATAGAATCGAAAGCCATGTCATGAATAAATGCATGAAACTCAATAATTAAATTCAAGCCCTCATTGATAAAGGTGATAGTGAAATAGAAGGAGATGTATCACCTTTTCCTAGGAAACATATGAGAATATTTTAAAATCCCTTTTCAAGGCATGATCAATCACTCCCTTCAAAATCCAAGCAAGGACAAAACCAAGATCACTACACCCATAATATGCATTCTAATGGAACTCCCCATTCCTAGATGACTCTAACGAAATTCATTCATTTGCTTACATCATTGCCACGAGACATGATCAAGTCATTGTTCAAGGGCCCTCTTCATCTACTATGACTAATCGATATAAATTCTAAAGCTTCTTAAAACATCTAATGTTTATAGAGATATATTGGAAGCTATCCTATAGGAGTTGAGATTCCTAATTAATTTCAAGCCCTTGTGGGATAATTTTCCCCCACCTAGATTGACTTACAATCAACCAAAATGATGTGTCATCCATTGATCCATCCTCAATCCATCCGAAAATTATCCATTGCACATAAAAGCCTTCATATCCAAACATAAATTCAAAAGTGTCCTCCTAGATAATAGATTCATCTTTAATATTTACATGTTGAGACTGCTAAAATAGTTGGATTACTCTATTAAATACCTATGATTGCATGTGATCACTATAAAATCTTATGATAATGTGGAGCATGAATTAGAAGGTGTCATATGTCCAACCATTTAGGTAGGACCCATCTTATTGAAAACTGTGTCATATTATTGATCTTTATTTGCTATATAATATCCTCCTAGGCCACACATGTATCCATGCCATGTGCAATTAATTCCATTCACATACAATCAATGTCTAAAGGTCCCTCATAAATTCATGGAAATCACTATTCTTATTGATCCCCACCCCTTCCAATACTACAAAATATTAGAAGCACATATAAAAATTCAAACATTGACCTAAAATTGGTGATGTCACCCACCCCCAAACTAAGGCATCTTCCCCCTATATTGACCATAAGGATCTCACATCCACATCCATTGCTCAACCTTCCAAAACCCAAGTCAAGATCATTAACACTGGCTATGGGGAATATGAGTTGCACAATGCCTTCCATATAAACAAGTTCCCACTATCCCAATAATCTCATGGTTGACCTAATCCTTGACTAAAGAAGACACAAAACATATTATAGTTTGGTACCACCACATTTATTCAACATGGTTTCCTAGCCGATGAAGAGATTGAAGGTACAACCACATCCTAGATCTAAAAAGGATGAATATTTCACATTGTATTTTCTGAAATAGACATATCCTTCAACACTTCACATCTATAAAAACATGAACTATAAAGGTAAATGTCTTGGGCTTTGTAAGCAAGGCATTCTTGATCTTTTCTTTGTGAAAGAGAATATTAGAACTCGAGGATTGGGTACATACCATTTGATGAGGAGTCCAACAAATTGAATGACACTTTTGTGATTGTGGAAAATAATATAAACATAAAGTCATCCTAACAACATTTCATACTAACATGACATCATTATTAATTGATTAAATAATTATATTATTTAACTAATCTGCTCACTACTAATTAATCAAATAATTATATCATTTAATTAATCCAACATGGACTAATTTAAAAAAATATATTTAATTAGTCTAATCTAATGTCATGTATAATTATATAATCTTATTATTTAATTTCATCTATTTCTATGTACATCTAATTAAGCAATATAAATTTTTATTTACTTCAACTTCTACCTCACATGGATAATTAAATCAAATAGCATTTTATTAGTTAATTAACCTATATTCCCTCCACCATTTCCAAAAGTAAATGACCAACTAATTGCTTTTTCCTCTCATTTTTGTTGTAACTAATTATTTTTTAACTTTTTCTATTTTTAGTTGATTTAATCGCATCCCTTCATCTTGACCAAACTAAGTCAGCATCCCTCATATTCTGGTTGATCTAAGAAAATTCCTCTCATCCATTCCCTATTGTTGATCTTCCAAATGAATCTCCATCATTCATTTACCTCCCAAAAAATTATAAACAAAGGTGAAAATTCCTCTCATCCATTCTCCATTGTTGATCTTCCAATTAAATCCCCATCATTTATTCATCCTCCCAAAAAATTATAAACAGAGGTGAAAATTCCTCTCATCCATTCTCCATTGTTGATCTTCCAAATGAATCCCCATTTGTTCATTCACTCTACCAAAAAGTGATAAACAGAGGTGCAAGTTTCTTAAAAAGCATCAACTATCTCTGATAAATAAGGGAGAGGAGCTGATGGTGGGTAGGGTAACTTTGAGCCCTGAGTCCACATCATCAACGTTCGAGTCACACAATTTTTTTTTGCCACATCTCTTGACCGTCGAGCTGGCATCCCCCAATTTTTTTCTGGCGAAAATTGGGCACATTTATCAATGTTTTCAGACCATTTTTCAAAAACCACAAAAAAAGAGCCAAACCAATAGTGGGTCACTAAGTCATGTAATATTGGTATGCTGATGTGTCATTACATGATTGGTCAATTTGTGTATTTTTTGAATTAAAGTGATTTGCAATTAGATATTAAGTGTAAATTTATTGGCACTTTTATTATCCAAAGGTGGGCCCTGGGTTGTCCAAAACTGACCCCAAGCTGTCCAAAACTATACCCACGATAAACTCCTCTCCCTTATACATTACAAAAAGATTGAAATTGATTTTCGAACAACCACATCTTCATCCATAGAATTGTACTTCATTTCTCCATATAGAAGTTTTCTTAATTTTCCTAGTTTAAATTCTCTAGCAATAGTCTTTTACATCATATATTTTTTATGACTGATTTTCTGCTGAAGCCTGTAATACATAATACAAAGCATTAGAGGCATTGTGTTGATGTAAATGTCTTATTTAGTTGTTTACTGGCAAAATTTTCATAGACCATAGTCTTCTCTATCTCACTCATCGTAACTCTTTGTCATGGCATCTTTATTTAAATTTGCCTCTTCTTCACTAAAACTCTAAACATGCTTGCTCTTTATGATTTATGTAGAGATGTGTCATAGCATCAAAATATGCCTCATTTCTAAGAAATTATCAATGAACATTTGCATTATCTTCAATTATTGGAGGACATTCCCACATCATAAGACTTTTTAATAGCTCCAGTTTTTTCCCACTTACTCCACCCATGAGTCAGTTTCTCTTTGATGTTCTTCCCCACTATGTCAGATTCTTTATCAAATCCAGAGAATGAAATCTACAATGCCAGAGAATGAGTAGTCACTGTCCACTTTAGATCACATACTGTTGTAGATTTATATTAACAATTTATTTAGTATCCATCTAATTATGAATTTCTAATCGTAAAGAAATTGCAGCAAAAAGTGCCAAATATTTGGCATTGTGAGTACAACTCCTCTAATCCAAAGTGCAATTACAAATGTATCCATGATAACTACGTCCACTAAAGTAGTTATCCATGAATAGGCAAATGAGGGAATGGAATTTCTGATGCGTTACAACTAATCTTAGCACTTGTACCTCATTTCTAGCATTGTTTTCATTGTGCATTTGGTGTATTTCATATTTATGGAGAATAAGTAGAGTTTTTTTTTTGTTAGCTTGATTTGTACTTACCCTTGTCTTTACAAATTCATTTATTTTTATGTGGCTCTTCATGTCTAGAGATCTTTAGATAAATTGTCTAATGATTTCTTCTGCTAAATTTTTAGGTTTTGTCATTGTCCATAAATTATAAAGTGAAACTCATTAGTCACTACATAATAGTTTGCGTGGAATCCACTCCATTTCTTTTTTTGAACTTTCATGTCTATCTAAAAATAGAAACCAGCCCATTGAGTAAATAAAGACAATTTTAATATATCTTATTATTATTGGCACTGTTCTTTTGATAAATTTTAAAGTGTTGAAGTCTAATGTTAAGTTGTGATTGTACAGTTGTATGAATTCATCAATTCCCATTCAAGAGGCGTCTATTGTGTAAATAAAGATAATTTTTATATATCTTATTGTTATTGTCATTGTTTTTTTGATAAATTTTAAAGTGTTGAGATCCAATGCTAAGTTGCTATTGTACAATTGTATGAATTCATTATGTCCATTTAAGAGACATACCAATGTGTGATCCCTAGAAATAAAATTTCAGAAAAAAGGGGGATATGTGCAATCTTTGCTAGTTACATGATTTTTTTGCTTTGGAGAGGAAATGACTAAAGCATAAAGATAGTTTGAATAAGGGATAAATATGCTACCATGTGTTGTAATATACTAATGTAAAGAGAAAATGATCATTGCATTCTTTTAGTTGTAATTAAAAGTTATTTTTGTATCCTTCAATTTGATTATTCTCATTGTTTTAAAATATCAATAATTAATAATTTGGTATATTAATATTTTTTTGGTTGTAGTTTTTTAGTTTGTAAAAGAAATGGTTGTCAAAGAATTAAATTAATCAAACTTCTAATATTTTGTGTTTAGGTTTTGATTGTTAAAGCTTGAAAATAATTCAAACATCACACTTCATTTTCTAAAAAAGGTAATCTTTGTGTGTATTTTTGTGTTATGCTTTCATAAATTAAACTACATATCCTCTATTTTTACACCTTTGGGTGACCTTGAAGATCAAAAGTGATTTATCTCACTCATATAATCCAAAGATTGAGTGTGTATTCTCTTCCATCAGATGATTTTGTGATCTTGAGAATTATAAACACTCATCTCTCCCTTTTTTAGCAAGTCTATTGGATTTCATCACCAAGTGTCATTGAACCAAACTTATATGTTCTGACTAGGTATATAAATTAGGGAGAGAATTAAAAATTCCAAGTACAAAGTAGAAATTATCAATTTTGATGCACCTTTCTTCTAGAGGACAAAGTGAAGTGAGAATGGATGTGACCCTAGTAATCACACACCTTAAACAAGCTCCTTGATTTCATAGACATGAACCTCGCGTACCTTTAGGTACATAAATGACTCCCTTATTTGAACTCATACAATCCTAGCATATGAACCTTTTAATCATTTGGTCAATATAGTAAATTGATAAGTAGTTAGCCTTATGTAATTACTCATGCCATACTTCCATAAATATAATAGTCGGTCACAAACAACCAAAAATCAAGTTTGTGATCAACAAATTGAGATCAATAGACCATACTATTTATGACCTAGTCAAATTACATTTATGGGCCTACAAAATCAATCACTCCTACCAAACCAATGCTTAAATTCCAAAAAGGCCCCCAAAATAGTCAAAACCGAGTCTCTAAAATGATTTTTCATGTCACCTATTGTTAGATGTAAGGAAAAATGAAACATGGAGTTCCTTGAATAAAAATATTTCTTTCTAAAAAAACTATGCATTCTATTGGTGTTCAAAGTTTTAAGTTTCATAATTCTTAAATCTAGGTAATAATGGACCAATTATTGAGAGTAGGTAATATCTCTTTCAATTCAGACTTAGATAGACCTTGGGGGCTTCCCTAGTGGTATCCTTAACAATATTGATCACAATTGAAGATAGACAAATAGGAAATTTTACCATAGTACTTAATGTACACTTGGTCCTAAAGGTTGTCACTAGGTCAAAGACTAACCTATTGCTCATAAAGCCTCTCATTAAGCTGATAAGCACATCATTGCACAAGTATGGGATGTGGATGTACACAACATGATTATCTAAAGGTAAAATAGTTATGGATTGTTGGAGATGTTTTCTTTGGTTGAAAACTACACCATCATGTGCATACAAACTAATTTCCTACTCCTAATCTATTGTTGAATTATGTTTTTAATTTAAGTTCATGGTGGATCATTACTTCCAAGATATGTCCTATTCATTAGACTACAGGGTCTCAACTAACTAGGAGAGAAAACATAAATAAATAACAAATGACTATGATTTATGGATAAACATACACCACAAATATAATATCAAATGATTAAACATAATTAGTAATCCATACCCAACTATAGAAATCCATATGTAATAAGGATAAGACCATTACAAAGCTTGAAACATGTTAGAATGTTGTCTCATTCATATATTTATCATTACATTCATACCAATTTATGTGGCAAGGGGAAACCATAAGCTAGAATTCCCTTCAAACTATGAAAATAGAGCTATGAAGATATCCAATTATATCAATCATTTATAATATTGATCTCCTCGTTATTTAAAATAGATTTTAATCTAATGGTGACTATAATTCTAGGATTTGAAACCCTAGAAGCTCCTTCACACTCACAGTCATGTGGAGAGTAGAAAATTATCAACCTTTATTTTCAAAAATGAACTAGCATATATAGCACTTTATTGGTTACCTTGTTTCTTTAATAATTGAGGAAGAGATGTAGGTTGTGAATTTGGCATGAAAGATAAGCCTAGATCTTAAGAAATTTGTGAGATTAATGGCTTAAATAAAGAAGAGGACCATTGGGAATTGTAACTCAATCACCACATTAATGATTGCATGGTCATATTCACCTTCCATCACTTGAAGTTGTATTTCAATCCATGCCCTTGAGATGAACAACTATTTTTAGTGTGAAAAAGCTTATTGAGTAGTTATAGTGTCAAATATGGTCATTAATAATGCTCTTGGTCATGCATCGAGGTAGGTAGGATTGAACAGTGTAAAATTTAGGAGTTTCAAGGTTTTGAGCATGTTGGGGATCATATATTTGGGAACATAGATTAGGAATACCATATAATCCATGTCAAAGACAAAAAAATTAGAATACCAGGCCACGTCACCAATTCTAAAAATATATGAGGGAAATTATCAGGTGTTAGGGATAGGGGATGCCAGATAATCCATACCATGTATTTTATGGGATAAAGGATTGAGAATACATCATACTTTATGTATAAATAAAATAAATAAATACCTCTCTATATTATCGACTCTAAAAAGATATTTGAAAACCATGCAACAAGTTATTCAAATAAGGGTAGGTCTAAACTCATGAATTTGATCAAGTAACATAGTGTGAAATTTTAAGATCGAGAGTTGAGAATAATTTATAACTCATGCCCAAGATTATCAAGTTAGATGTATAATCGCATATCTAACTCAAAAAACATATGAAGGTAAATGTTAAAATTTGAGGATAGGGATACCTACAAACTCATGTCACAAGGCATGCAAGCATAGGGTTGACTAAAATCATGACTTCTATTGTAAAATTTTAGAACGTAGGGATTGAAGGAGAGACGTGTAGGGATAGGAAAGTCCAAAATCCTAACAAGACAAAAGGGGAAATGTTGAGGGTTGGAAGAAAGATATGTCAAGATGGAAAACTCTCACACTTCAAAAAATTCTCACACTCAAAAAATGACCAAAAATCCCCCACACAATTTTTTTTGGGGATATTTACAATTTCCAACATAAAAGGGTCGCATGGGGAGCAACACTTAGCAAAACTTGACCAAGGAAGACCCATTTGGGTAACTATCAGATTAGTTATCTATGATGGGAAAAATGAGTCCAAAACGATAAGGGGGTTATGACTCAAGAAATTTTAGGCACTATTAAGTTAGATGCCAACACATCTAAATTTTGTTTCAAGTTGGAGTAAATTCCCATTAAATTCCACATGAAAACCAAGAAAATAGTGAAATGATAACAATTATCTCCCTAATCAAAGTGAGTATTTTCATGACTATCACAATTTCCTTAACTCTAAACAAGGGCATACATTAATAGACCGATCAATTCATATACCAAAATAGAGATGACATACTTAGAATTATTATGGAATTAGAATTCAATTTGTCTCTCAATTATAACTTAGATAATATCAATAAAAAAAAATCATATCCTTTTAATATCAATTTCATGTTTTCATAAACAATTCAATAGAATAAAATCCACCTTTTCAATATTTTCCCTATCTCTATTGAACCCTTTGATGATAAGATTTGAACCCTAATCTTAATTGAACTCTGCAAAACCTTGATAAATCCTATGTGTAGTTGATTTTTTTTTCAATTTTTTTTTCCTCCAAAACTTCTAAATCCTTTATTCTTGGTTTAATGATAAAATCTTATACATTTCTCCAATCTATCTTCTTCTTCGGACAATCTAAAAATAATAAATCTAACTACTTTTCTTTAATTCTTCTTGAATTTTATATTTAATTTTTTAATATTTTTTAATTCTATTTTTTCAAAAATACTTAAATAAACATGTAGAATATTTTAATAAATAATTATTTATTAATTTTTAATTAATATCATCAAAATCAAATTCAATCTTTAACTAGAATTACTTGTATTTATTCTTTTAAAAAATATATTAATCTATTTCAATTATCTTTTTATAAAATTTTGTGCATAATTCAACTAATTATAAAAATTCCAACTTTGTATTTTAAGTAGTATTTATCTATTCATTGATATTTCTTCAAAATCTCATAAATAAATTCACTTTCAGTATTATATTTTTTATATAATTTATGTAATTCAATATTATATTTTATTCAAATATTTAATTTTTAAAATATTCAAACACACATTATAATTGAATTTAATTTATCAAAGTTAGGGATAGTATTCTCATGAACTAAGATTACATATTTATCACATCATAACTCAAACCTAGTCCAACCATCTTCTTATAACTTAGAACTGAAACATCACATTTATCAATATACTATCAATAGCATTTGCATTACATGTTAAAGCTTGCATAATGAAATAGCAACTAATCTAAATAATCAAACATTTTATCATATAATAAACATGCACATATTGATGCAACATCCTTTTAGATAAAAATATAATCTTGCATAAATTAATAAAATATTTTTGTTTTATGTTAGTTTAATTTTTACAAGTTTTCCTAGTTGTTGTAATCAAATTCTTCCCTTACCATAGAAGCATAGTCTTCATCTAGAGCAATGTAGTATACAATAATTCTTCTATACAATACCACTAACTTATTAGAGTGTCTTCAAATTGATATTAGAGAATCTTAATGGTGTTTTTAATATTTTAATTGTTAGGATTAAGGTGTCATCCACTTTGTAAATTTCATATGTCATGGTTCCAACATACTTGGAAAGTGTCTGCAAGCACTTAGGGTATATTGGGAAAATATTATAATATTAATCCTCACCATTGGTTGTAATATATTCATAAGGGGTGATGGGTCAACTAGCAGTGGTAAAGGTGATTTATGGACATAAATATTTAATATTGTTTTCCGCACATGTGGAAACATAGAATTGAATAATAAAAGATAAGGAAAAGGGTAAATGATTGGTTGTTGGGATTATTCAAGTGGGTGCTTGGAAAGAGGCAACATGTATCACTTGGTTTTCCATCATTTATTGCATTTAATGTAATGTTTATCTTCCATGTTTGGGTACCCAAGTTGGAGGGAAAGTATTAGAGCCAAAAATATATGTCCTTTTATATTATGTGGAGTATTTCCAAGGGTTAGGTTGTTTGGATTGAAGATTCATCTTTGGAAGCCTTGTTTTGGGCTTAAGACTTTTTCACACATCTATAAAATCAACTCTTTGGATGTAGAAAATATAAGCAACAATTGAATGTAGTGTTACTCTGCAAGAACAAGGATAGGTTGAGGGATAAGAAGGTTGTTCATAGGTACATAGGTTCTACTATGTTGGAGGAAAAGAGGATAATGGAAGTGGACATATTGTAATCTCGTTTATTTGATGATGATGCATACTTGGCCTCTCTTCTTGACCTGGAGTTTTTTCCCACAAGGGTTTCTCCATGTAAATCCTATGTTATGTGATGCTCTAATGTTGCTAATTTATGCCTCATTACTGCTATCTTATTGTAGTAAATTATTCTTCATATATTGTTTTTATAAGTTCACATAAGGTAGTGCTTATAAGCATGTTATGTTGGTTGATTTTTGTTATCATGAAGAAGATGGATTTAATCATGGTAATTCCATGTTAAGGCAACTTAATTTTTAGAATTGTATATAAGTTTCATATTTTCATGTTGATGTAGTCCAGGCCTTGTATCTCATCCATTGAAGTCATATTTTGATAGAGATTTAATTTCCCAACAATTGGTATCAAACTTGTTTATTTCTCATCATTAATTTCTTTGTTCAAGTGTTCATAATGGATTAATACAACGTGACTTATTACACCTACTTAAGGAATTCATATTTGAGTTATGTTCCACACATTTTAAGCTTATGCCAAATAATAATGTCATATATGAGGTTATTGGTCCCAATAGGTTTTCTAGTTAAGGTTGAAAGGATCTTAAAAGATTACATCTTGGCATACTTATCAAGAGATTTATTTTAATACTTCACAAGCATCCAATTCCCATTATTAATTCAAGGAGAATTCATTTAGTATTAGATCCATGATCCTATCACAAGTTCACAAGGTAATGCACTACATTTTTTGTCGACTTAACCTTATTATATCATCTATCTCTATAGAAGAACTATAATTCAACATTAAGAAAAGACGAGGATGTAAATTGGAAGCTCCAATTCAAGTGAGATAGTTCAATTTGTTAGAGACAACATCATATTACAAATCAACTAATAATATATTATTTGAAAAGATATACATATCATGTTCTTATTTATTTTTAATTCAAGATTGAGGTCTATATCTAATTTTAAGTCCTTGCAAGAAAGGCTATTGATGCATTTCATACGCTAAATCAAAATATGTGTTGTTCCATATATATCTTGTTTGATCTGAACTTTGTGTGTGTTCAAATTTTATTTAGTGAAACTTTAATTTTTGTGTTCTAAATTTGTTTATCTAGGAGGATTTTGGTCACTCAAACATGTCACAAACTCAAGCATTTCATAGAAGCCTTTATGATTTTTTCCACAAGATCTTAATCATAGTCAATACTTATGTTTCAAAATAAAATTCCTAACTCAACTTCTATGATACAACATGACTTGAATTTTCATCAATAGTTGTGGAATGATTGCGTACTTGTAAATCGAATGACATGAAACAATTTGGTTTCAACCAAAATTTCATTTCCCTTATCTATGTATAATAATATAAACCACTATTATTTGTAGATAGACATTCCAAGAAATTTTAGTTCAAGACATGGATACCACATATATTCTCATAGATATTGTATGGAACTAACATAATACAAATTTCAATTATCTCAACCTTCATCCTAATCTATTTTTCTATTATCCCTAAATCCTAGCATAAAGTAATTAATTATTTACCCCCATCCCTTATCTCTTTCCTCAAAAATTTAAATAAATAATCTTTTATTTAAATTCCTTTTTTCCTCCAAATAAGAATTAAATTTAATAATTTAATTCTTATTTTCCTTTCACCTCATGTCACATCCTCCAACTCTCTCACTTTCCCTCTAATCCTAATCCTAATCACTTACCTAATCTACCCCCTAATCATGTGCACACACTTAATCCTTGATTAAGTGTGGTCAAATCACCACTCACTCACCTTGTCCTCTCCCTCATCAATTTTTCTTTTAAAACATAACCCATGTCCTTGAGCACATGGGTCTTTCTTCCAAAAGTATCCAAAAGGAATTTTTAATTCCTTTATTCTTTTCACTCCCCTCACTTTGGAGTGTGAGGATAATATTTGCCTTTTATGGAAAAAATTTCAAAGTACCTTCAAGGAACCATCTTCTTCACATCACACCTCATGGTGCCACTTGGCATCATCCCATGAGGAGATATATCTCAACCACCCTCCACCCTTGATCATCAACTTGCAATCTTGACCCTCCATCCAAAATCCCAAAATTTATAATCTAATACTTAGTCATTATCCTCTCTCTAGGTCTCTCTCACTCACTCATTTTATCATTGGAGCAAGAATATGTTGCTAAAATTGTTAGTGAGCGTACATCCAATCGACTATCACAGGCACATCTATACAACGAGTATGTTATAGTTTAAATTCATTAAAATATATACTTGTTTAAATTTTCTTGCCTGATATTGCGTGTTTCGATTGTTATTTGTGTTGTTTAGTTTTTATTGCTTAAATCATTCACATTGGCATGAATTTCATGCACACAAATATAAACCATTTCCATATATTAAAATCTATTTTATTGGGTCGTTCATAAAATTCTACCTTGGGCCTCAAATCAATGGTATGAAAGCAAAAACCACTTCATATAATTTTTTAGTGGTACTGTAGTGGTATATAAAAAATCATCTGTATTTGTATACCAACTCACACAAGATTTGAATACTAGAAGTTAGGGCTTAAAATCATCACCTTTCATCATACCTTTTGTAAAGTCCTTAGATGGGAGGTAAAATGTTAGTAACATTGAATCCAAACATGTTTTAAAAATAATAGAGGGTGTTTTGCAAAGATAATGGAAAGAAATGGAAGAATGTCATGCATTTTAAAGAGTAATTATTGCTCATAAATTTTCATCTTTTCAATCAAGTTTGAAACCCTTCCAATTCATAAGAATCATTTGGTAGTTACACACCATAAAAAGTGTAAGTCAATCTAGACATTCGCATGTTTGAAGCTAAAATAAATGTAGATGCCTCAAATACTAGCTTAACCTAAACTACTCATTCCGCATAATTAATCATTTCATTGACTAAGAAAATATCACTTTTACTTGATGAAAAATATAAATTTATCATTAGAAACCAACGGAGTGTTTGTTATTAGTCCTAAGAAATGGCCACTTGAGGATGAAGAATGTAAAAAACAAAAACAAAATGAACTCTAGGCCATTTAATAAACCTATATATACTAGCATCTCATAAAAAATAGTGAAAGGAAAGGTAAGGATTGGAAAATATTCTCTACCATTGTGAAACATATGTAAGCAAGTATATATAAAATGAATAAAACTTGAGATTGAGTTGTGTACATGCAAGTTAGATTAATCTATTAGAAAAAATTACTATGTAAACATCATCAAGCGAATCCAAGTTAGGGTTTTATAACATATGTGCATCATGCAGAGCATACACCTAACAAGGGGAGGAAAATAGACATGTAAAATGGATAGCATCATAGAATGCAATCATTGTTAACCAAACTTTTCAATGTGTAGTCATGATAGATCATGCACAAGAAAGGGTGTCATTGATAAGAAAATTTTGTGCATCCATCATGAGCAAAGACATAAAAGGATCTATGTTATATAAATAAAATTTCATATCTATTAACAAGATTGGAGATTAAAATATAGATTTGAAAATTAGCAACTAGAAGAAGGTGAAGGTAAAACCCTAGAGTAGAGCACTTGGTTGGATTGAAATATTGAGTTCACCAAGATGTGGGGTTCAAATAAAGTAATTATAAACTAATGTCATCCTAGTAAAATGATATGCGATAGTAAATAACAATAAGACCTAAAACAAAGATATAATACTATAAATGAAACTAGAAATAATTAGGTTAGGATTGCTTAGCTCAATTTTTTTGATTGTCAATGAAGGATAGTTAGCAATAGAATGCAACTGACTAATTTTTGTAGCTAAAACATCATTATCTACACTATTATAGAAGTGTGTGGAGAGTTAACTCTTCTTCTAGATGGGATCACATGCAATCTAGTACTCTTAGCATGGTTTAGCCTTGATGATACAATTCAATCCTTTACTTTTTTGCTTATCAGTACTTGTGTTTTTGTACTTTTAATTGTATCTAAACCTAATAATACTAAAATGTACCTTTAGGGGCTTATATATGTAGAAATAAACGACTTCTTTGATAATAGCCACAGAAAGATACAACGATATACCACAAAAAGATGCAAGATTCTTAGATGTTAAATCAAAATATAGTACCTATCAATACAAGTGTTGATGTAATGCAAATGATATTCTAATCTTTTGATTCTTGTGTTGATGTAATGCAAATAATATTCTAATGCTTTGATCTAATGTTTTCCAATAATATCATGATGTACTAACGACCTAGTAAATTTCTTAAAATACAAGATCTTCGGTGCTTAATTTGAAGTATTTAAGATACAAATCGACAAAAACAATCAAATTATCCAAAAAAATAACTAGAAAAAATAATAGACACTCGATTAAAAAATAATAATTTTTAAAACAACTATAATTAAAATACAAATCCATACTTACAATCAAATTCATAACCCAAAATAATAATAATCACATAAACAATTAATCCGACCCATCTAAAGCTAAAATAGATTGATAACTTACAAAAATTTAAAACAAATTTCAAATCAACTCATACACAATAGAACTAATGAAACATTAGAACGTGGCATTTACCATAGAATTAAAAAAGATGAGACGAATGATAATTTCTTTAATGAAAGAGAAGAAATAATATGAACCGAGTTCCTATGCTATCATTATGATAAGGCAAGAATAAAGAGTACCCGCACTCGTGGAAAGTGGAATTCCCGCATTTAAAATAAAGCTTTCCAACAATTTCCCGCATTATTGGAGGAGGGCACACACACAATTTATTTTTTCACTCCTTTTTTCCTCTTTTTGATCTCATTGGAATTACTCATCAAAGCCTTGAATATAATATTGAAAAGAAACAAAATGATTTTTTCAAATTGATTTAAGTTAGGTAATCAACAAATAAATTAGTTTAGATTATTTAGTTGAATTTATAAAATATATGTATTAAATTGATAAAGAAGGTAAAAGAAGATAGATGTGTAGATAGTTTATGTTTTTCTAAGTTGAATCTTGTATTTGTGGGTTTGATTTCTAATTTGTAATTTTATTTTATTTTGTTATGTTTTATTTTTGTATTTTTAATTTTTGAGAATTGGGTTGTTTATGTTATCTAGATTTGGTGGTGTCTAGAGGTATTTTTAGAGTTTTTTGTGTTAGGTATGGAAGTGACTTGCTCTCCTTTGTTTTCCTTAGTCAAACTTGATTAATTTAAGAATTTTGAACATTTTAGAAGAAGTGTTATGTAAAAGTGTAAATATCCATGTTGTTCTTATAATATCAAATATTGACACGTTGTTTTATAAGTGATGATGTGATAATCCGATAAGAAATGATGGATGGCTAAAATGAATTAGGGTTTGTCCTTTTATACAACACCCCAGTGCCATAAATTGAATATTTTGAGCTTATGTCAGCAAGTAATGGATACTTGGAAGTGAGTTGGTTAGGATCCATGTTTAAATTTTGTGTTAGGAAAATGAAGATCACATTTGTAGTTGTGGTTTTGAACCAACTTTAGTATTGTACCTATAGGTCTAATCTAGGATAGGAAATGGGAAGCTTGAAGACCAAATTAGGATCTTAGGGTGTGCAAGTTCAAGTCTAGGATTTGGGGGTGTGCAAATTCAAGTCTAATCAAAGCTTGAGTTAATTACCAAAATTTGCATATAAATATTTCACTTTAATGCTAGTCACTAAATTCAAGATAAAGGGGCTCAAGTGAGTCCAAAAAGAATGGGAAAAAGTGAAAGGTATGCACTTTTCACCCTCACAAATATTAAGGTAATGATTTTAATGTCCACAAAAGGTCTAAATTGACTCATGGGACTATAAATTCACACTTGAAGGATAATATTGCGAAACATTTTATCCAAATATTTATAAAGATTAATTTATTCATTTGATTTATATAGATTGACTAAAATTTGCTAAATAAAACAATGTGAAATATTAAGGATTAAATGGTGTAATTAATAATTTGCAATGGTATATTACTTGATCAACTTCCTTAGAAAACTATTTATTTGCTTATAATATTAGATATTAATGGTTATAAATCAAGGCAGGTGTTGGGTATTGGAGAACGACATACAATATATGTCCAACCAAATAATAGTTTATACCTTGGATGGTCCTTGACGAAGGCACAAAAATGTTATATATGTTCCTGCAAACATGTGGTCATAGCTAAAGGACTTACATCTTATCACTAAGAAAAGAGAAGAGCCAAAATCCAATATTTACCAAAGATATGTACTCAACCCTTTTAAAAAATTTAAATCTATGTTTCAATTCCTTCATTGTCATTCTTGAATTGGAACATCTATTAATTTATTTATTTTCCATATTGTATTCATGTTACCTTGATATTTTAATCAATTTGTGTGAAATCTAAGAAATTATTTGAATGTATTTAAATATTGGAAATTGATCTATAATAAATAATGTCCATAAAAGGATAGAACTAACACTTGTTGCATTTAAGTTTGTTCCCTTAAAAGAAGATATAATTAAAATTAAAAATTATAGGGAATATAGGGATGTTACATCATTAGTAAATTGTAATTATGGATAAGGTTAAAATCAAAAGTGAATTAATTTATAGTATAATTGTAGTGATAAAAATTGTGCATGCATGCCTTTTTGCATTTTTTTGGGCCCACTTCAATTAGATTGCCCTTTGTGCAATAACAAGTCTATGCATGACATATTCTGATACTAAATTCAATTCACAACCTTCCCAAGTATCATACCCCCATCATCACCCATCCCTAAGAAGTGGTTCCAATCCTTATATATCTCATTCACCGCCCTAATTTATATTTGTATGCAAAATTAACTCAGGTCATTTTTACATATTTAGATCTAAACCTTATACTTTTACATCTCAAAATTTTAATCAGACCTTGCCAAACTTTTCCTAGTAGTTGTTTTGTGTCAACCTAGCTCATATTTATGTGAATTTGTGTGTTATATTTTTGTATTTAAGTCCATTTCTTATCCATTTAAAAATATAGAGCAATTAATTAAATAAACCCTTGAAGTGAAGGCATCATAGTATCATAACTAGAGAATCAATATATATCATCTACTTATATCAACATTATAGGTATATTGCATGCTTGCATGTTTCATTGATATTTTTACAATATCATTAAATCAATCCTCCTAAAGGCTTGAACAAACTTGGAGAACAAATCCTTGTCTATGAAGTTCTCAAACAATATCTCTCTACATCACCTCACTTTAGATATGTGCACAACAAGACAATACACATCTATATTATAGTAATCAATTATTTGCTAATTCATTTAACAAACTAGGCTCACTTCCATAGGTGTGAAGTTTATGTTCATAGGTGCATATTTGAACTAGAGTGAAATACAACCAATTTATATATTATGAGGCATCCATATACCAATGACCTTTTTATTTATATTAACAAATGATTCCTAATATCTTAAATAATATATTCTTCTAGATCCAAATTCTAAGCTATTCCTGCATTTAATGTATTTAAATTATAGATTTAATTATGCATTATTTGTTCCAATCCCAACTCTTTGTCCTAAAATAGATTTGATTATCATCATGATTTAACTAAAAGAAACTTGAATAACAATAATACTTCCTATATTAATCTATGAGGAAAGAATTGTAAATAAATTAATTAAGAAATAAATAAAGAACACAAAGAAGTATAATCATATAATACAAAATTTATCTTAGAAAATCTATTTTGGAAAATATCAATAACAAAGGTGTTGGTTTCATCTTGTGTTACTCAATAAAAATACAATATGAAAGAACATCCACCCTCATGCATAAGCACAAACTCTATTTAGAGAAATTTTAGCAGCATAACCTTTTTAATACAAAAGTGATGAATCATTCATCCCAAGCATCCCATATATAGAAGAATCAAACCAAAAGAAGCATTAAATGATAAATGATAAACCATAAGAAAGACCACCAAGAGGTGTGACACCAAAATTTCAAGTCAAAATTCTAAAGCTTCATTCCAAGGTGGATCTCCAAGCTATTTTCAAAATGTGATATGCATTATATAATTGTCATAACATCCCCCCAACTTTGACACTCCATTATATCCATTAAAATATGCTATATGATGTGTCAAAACATGCATAATAATTTGCTCAATAGTCATAGTCAATATTGTAACTCCCTTCTTATATGCTTTTTATGCATCTCATAGGAGATATCATAAGATCTCTTACACATCTTAAAATGTTATAAGATGTTCTTATACATCTATACAACATTAGATTCTCTAAAAAATCCTTACACACATCATATATTACAGTACATGTCTCAAACAGTGCCACCTCAAAGTGGGATGTATTTTTCTAGGAGAGTGTAATAATTAAATACAAATTAAATAATAAATCAAATATTGGGTTGCAAGGTGTATGATACCGAGACCCAATATTTTTCCACTTTTCCTATATCTAAAAGAGAGAGAGGGAACACCAAAAATTTGAAATATATCTACTAGGGGCCTATGACCCATAAATTCACTTTCGTCTAAAATTGTTTATGCTCAAAATCTTTATCAATGCATTTCCACCAAAGTGTGAAACTTTTTCAACACAACCCTTTCATCCTCTGCCATGTCACAAATAAAATGATTTTAAATATCAATGTACTTTGTTTATTCTTGAAAATTCAAGTCCTTTTCCAAATTAATGGTAATTTGACTATCACAACCGATCCACATTGCTCCTCGACTTAGCCCAATGCCTGAACACAAATTTTAAATCTAAAATACTTCCTTATGGGTACGAGTAGCTGCTATTTTTAGGAAACTTGTGTCCAAACTTCACATCCTCGTCTTAAGAAAATAATAATAATTTTTGGGCTATAGAACATAAAAATACTATTTTTAACACTCCATAGGTTGGTTTTTGCCTTGAAAATGTCAAAGTAGCCCTTTTCAACGAAGATGGAGCATAGACCAATGTTCTCTAAGCATAGGATCTTTAAAGTTATATTTATACCCAATATGAAGGATAAAAGCAGGATTAGAAAATATGTGGTGGATTACAAATTTGTGTGATAGAGTACAACATAAATAAAATAGAATATGAACATGTATTCATTCATCTCATACATAGAGCACATAGTATAAACCATTGTATGTTCATCACATAAACTTGTGGTATACAATCATCAATATCTCAATGTATCTTTACTCTTATACAATATCTTTCTCATTTACATGTCATTTCTCATATTATGTTCTAATCTTCCTCTTCTTATTACATATACTTCCCTATATATTTTATCTTGTATACTCTTACATTCTATATATATACACATAACCATATATACATACATACATACATAGATATATACACACATACGTGCATGTATACATATATACATACATACATACATATGTATGTATGTATGTGTGTGTATGTATATATGTATATATATGTATATGTGTGTATATAGTTATATATGTATGTACGTATGGAGACTGAGAATAGGGACACATTCCTCCTCCTTGGTATGCTTCTTTGTACTTATCACAAGTCAATTACATATGTACCACATTTGGCTTACAATAACTTTATTTTCATATAATCTACTCGGGGTTTGGTATTTATGCTACCAACCTTTGGCACCCTTGCAAGTTTTCACCATTAGCCTCCATCAAGATAAAGTTTTAGGTTTTCAACCTAATGGGAGTGTTGTGACTTTATCTTTTCAACAAAATCCCCTATCTAAACCTATGTATTGTTCTTAAGATATTCTAGATCTATTTTCCAATGCTCTAAAATGATTAAGGACTTAAAAATTGTCCAAAACTATGTACACCATAGCCATCAAAATTACTTTTTCCTATGGTAAAATATTATTGTAGATCCCTCTTAGTTTAGTACATTATTATCCATTACAAAATAACATATTTTACCAAACAAATATGACCATTAATTTTAATTATTTTTGATTCACCTATGGTTTTGGAATTTAGAATCTCAAGAGAATGTGTTGCTTGTCTTGCATCAACTAGAAGCCTTGTTAAGTGAACTAGCCCCAAATTGACAACCTCCCTCATTTATTTCATAAAAACTCTCAAGCCCTCTCACTCCTCCTATATATTTTGATATTGATTATGCAATTTTTAATATACTTTGGAGTTACCATCCAAATCCTTCATGGCATCATAAGAGGTCGAGGGTTGCATGATTTATTTTTCAATATTTTCTAATTGAAGCTTGAATTCCTTAGTAGAGGTGGGTTGTCCTAAATAAAATTGATATAATTCTCACATTATTATATGTTCCCTTCATATTATATATTTTTATTCCCAATTTTATTTTAGTGGTGGCATATTTTAGTATAATTTCCTCCAGTCACTTCTTTTCCTAGTCTACTAGGAATTTTTAGCTAAGATTTTCCCTTTCTATTTCCCAATTATGGAATTATATAATGAGCTTAATTATTATTCCTAACAATTGATCAACTAACAAGGAAGTGTCTATATGTATGTGCAACACTAGTGCTTAATTTTTTTTTCTAATATATTATTTATAGATTCATTAATGTTCAAATATTATTTCACTCGAGTCTCTCCCTAGTAGTGTTGTGCATGAACTCTCCTATTTGGAACTACTAGCTACAATTTTTTTTGTTATATTTACATATGGTCTTGATAATGAGGGTTTAAATAAAGTTAATGGAAAGATTATCATAGGTTATAGCTACTTATGTTGGGCTATGAACTCTTTAATTTATGTCATTTGGTCTAGAGTTCAAGACATGCTTGGGGTTATCATATTTTGTCTTGCAACATGTTATCCACACTAGATACTTGAATCATTTATTTTCCATTTGCTTATCTAACATCTCCTTTCTTTTAGCTATCAATATCATGTTTAGTGGGTTGTTCTCCTTATTTTTGTGGTGTTTCCTACTTTTTTCCTTTCACATTACTTTGTTATTATTTTGATACCATCACTATTTTTTGTCTTTATTTGGTCCTCTATTGTCTTGACATTTTCCCGTTTAGTTTCCTCATGTAGATCCTTATACCTCCACACTCACTCCTTCTTGTTGGTTCATTTGAATTTTTTAAATTTCTTCTTCTATCAATATATCATGGGTCATTTGTGTGACCTCTTTGGTTTCCCATCTAAATTTCTCTTTTGCTTCCTTGACCTACAATAAGAGTATATCTACTCTCCATTTTGATCTTAATTCCATAATTTGTATTTGTGTCATTTTTTTTAGAAACAAGGTGAAATGACTACAACAAAATCTCTTACAAGTGTATTTAAACCTAAAATATAATTATTTATCCAAGGATTACCATATGATAATTATGCAATTGCATAAAATCAACAATAATAATAAAATAATTAAACCATATGAATATAGGATTTATGTGTAGAATCCCTTTTAAAAAAAACTCCACATAAGAAAGAGGAAAAGTATGTATTAATCTTCAACAAAGAGATGCATCCAACACATTAACAATATATTCACTCTGACAATACTTGTGTACATATAAAATAAAATTATGAAACTACTATCACATGCCTCCAATTTATAGAGAAAATGAGAGTAATACCACATATGGTTTTCTAAAATAATATACCATCAAACCAGGGTAAAATGCCAAAACTCTTACATTCAAAATGAAAAGGCTCTTTTGAGAATAGTAAATGTAACTCCCAATGAGCCATGAATAGAAAAAATAACCTCCATACTAATAATAATTATAAATCCTCCATAATGGCTTATATCTAAAGGTGGGAATCTAAAATCATCACCCAACTCATATTGAACCCGCCAATAATATGTAAGGTACTCCAATACTTAATTCTCACATCTAAGTTGATAATTTGCTAAAAGTATCTTTAGAATGGTCATTGCCAACTCTACCTCCTTCATGAATGTATATAAAAATTAATGCCAAGATTATTGAATAATATTAATCATAAACCATTTTATAATTACACTATAAGCATCCAAGGACACTTTCCAAGAGTGTTGGAGATACATAAAATATACATAGGATTGCAAGGTAAATGACACCTTAATCCGAACATTCTCCCACTTAACATTTTATAATTACAAATACATCCATAGGAAATATAAAGAATTAAATACAAGAATTTGGAGGCCCATTCCATTCCTATACCAAGATAACTTATTTGTGGTCATTGGCTTTGTAAGCTAATATGTAATATTATCTAGAGTGTCAAGCTTCCATAACAAGACCTTACCATTCTTAATCATTTCTTACAAAAAAATCAGCATTCTTATTATAAGCATGATACATAGGATTCCTATCCAAATAAATATCACTCTAACTATCACATCCAATTCTAACAATCTTATAATCAAAACCAATACCGATACAAAGTATTTGTAACCAAACTACTCCCTTAGAGGTATGTATAGTGCAACCATATATTATATATCAATGATGGAAAAATAAATTGTGGGATGATTTTTACTCATCCAATTTATTGTACCTCTAAATAGAGAAAACACATGGCCACACATGGATATTTGACTAAGTCACCTACCTAATCTACATAAAAAAACTTATATATCCAATAAGTTTTCCACATAACCAGTATCATGACAAAACAAGTAATAACTATAAGTTCCGTGGAAATATTTAAATAGCCTCTTAAACAAAATTCTAATGCTCTCTACCAAGGGTGGACATAAGCATACTCAAAAATCCCACTTCTTACATAATTCTTGGTTTAGTGTAAAGCATCAAGCATACATCAAACTACCAACAACACTAGTATAAGGCACATTAGACATCCTTTCAAAATCATCATCTAATTTAGGACACATCTAAAATAATCTTATTACCAACATAAAATAGAATACTCATTGATTTTTAATCATGTATACTAAATAGTATTCATATAATTACTCTAGCTCAACCAAAACTTTATATGTACTCCATCCCTATCAATCTCCACATCCCATGAATATACTTCATAGCCCCTAATATTTCATATCAAATATGTTAGAAAATTGAACTTTGGGCTCCCTAATCATTACCTTGCTATTACCAATAAGAAATATATCATTCACATACAAGACAATGATTATAATCTGACCATCAATAATCTTAACATAGACACAATGATCTTAATTTCTCCTAACAAAACCCAAACTCAATACAAAGGCATCAATCTTATGGTACCACATCTTGGGTCAATGTTTTAGACCATACAATGATTGTTTTAACCTGCAAACCAAATGTTCTTTATGTTTCACAACAAAACTATCAAGTTGTCACATATAAATCTCCTCTTCAATATCCCCATCCAAGAAAATATTTTTAATATTTGTTTTCTCAATCTCAAATCACAAGCTACAGTGATAGATAAAATAAATCTAATAGAAGATAACTTAGTGACAAGATAGAAAATTTCACCAAAATCAACTCCCTCTCTGTAAGAGTATCCCTTGGCCACTAGTATGAACTTGTACCAACATAACCAACCATATACACCAAATTTATTTTTATACATATACTTACAACTAATGGTATTTCTTCCCTTAGAAAAACTAGCAAGATCCTATGTGTCACAACTATCCAAGGTCATCATCTCCTCCTACATGGCTTTCCTCCAATACTCACTATACTATGAAGAGAGAGAGACTCCCTTAAATATCTAGGTTCGTCATCAATACTTAATAAATTAAATACACAACAAAAAATTAGTAGATTATACCTATCAACTAGATTATGTGGTCTCATGGATCTCCTCAAGGTAGGAATTATAGGCTCTACACGCTCTTCTTTTATGTCCTCATATATATCATGTCATCATTTAGACTCTCATCTTAACCATTTTCTTCTTCTCCATCCTCTAATCCATCTAATTATTCTTCCATGTGTGTATCTTCTTGTTTCTATTTTTGTCTCAAAGTGCACTATTTTTATTCTTCACTCAAGAACAAGCTTTAAACTACCTAAAAATCATGTATCTTTAGAAACAATCGAGTTAGAGGATTCCAAAGCTTATAATTGTACACCTAATATGTATTCCCATATTTCCACCCTAATCATAGTAGATCTATCTCACATATCTACTTATAATATTAATTAAATAAATTCTATTTAATTAATTAGTCAGTCTGATAATTCTTCTAATATTAATTAAATAAATCTAACCCTTATTTTGATATATATTATAAAAATTATACTTATTTTAAAATTAATTAGCTAATTTAACCCTTCTAATGTTATAGTTTTAATTGAATAAATCATAATTATTAAACTAAACCAATCATTTCTTCTACATTCCCCATAAATTAAATAATACATAATATGTATTTTTTTCATCAAAAATCTTCATTATCACTAGTTGAGTAAATAAATCAAGTTCAATCAACTAAATAATCATTTGCATATTCCTCTATCAATTTGTTTAAAATAAGAAAATTTAACCTTGTATAAGGCTTCAAATACACAAAGCTTCAAGTGCACAAGGCTCCAAAAGGTACATTTTTCAATCCTTATTCTCCATAAAAAAAAATCTTTGCCCTCCATCTTTTTAAATATTTTTCTTCATCACGTGCACCAATCATAATATGTCACTTATAGGCTTCTCATTCTTTCTTTCGAATGAATCAACCCCTCCCTCCATTTTACAAGATCAAATACTACTCATCCATCATCCTCATTCCAAATCTATAAATGTGATGTAAGGGGAATCCCCTAACAAATCTGAAATAAAACACACACAAAGAGATTTGGAAGATGGATGCAATATGCCATTAAATTTCATATTTAAAGAAACAAAATCAGTAACATTCTAATTTGCTTAAATCATAAAATGATTACATCAAACTAAAGCTCATGGGCTTCCTTACGATCTAGGATTCAAACATACAAAAATCTGCAACATAATGTCTTCAACATTATGGCATCATTTCGACAGCATCTGGGTATGCAACCTCAACTTCTCTAAAATCCCTCCTTCTCCAAATGAGCAAGCATCATTATATAGAATTTTTTTGAGAAGAAACCACCATTGATTTCCCAAAACAACCTCCATAAACCACCTAGAATTCCAACGCCCAACATCTTTTAGAGCACCAAAAAGGAATTGCTTGTTCTACAAAGCTTTGAGAAAAAAAAATCCTTTTTAGAGTACCAATTGAAAGCATTTGTCTGTGGGGTTCTTTTTATACACTAATTGAAGACATTTTTTGAGCTAGAAAACTTTGAGAAAAAATCATTTTAGATGCACCAATTGAAAGGTTCGTTTGTGGAGTTCTTTTTATGTACCAAATTAAAGTTTTCTAACTATGAAAGCTTTGAAAACTTAAAATATTCCACTGTTCACCTTCTCTACAATAAATGTGTTACTGGTTCTTGGATACATGCATGTCATACCTCTGCAAATCTTGTATAAACAAAATTAACACCTGTCACACATTCAGATCAAGTACCCATTAGCATTAGAAATTGAAAATTAACATTCAACTTTTAGACAAAACTTAACAGAACAAAAATGAACTAAAAGTCAAAAGCGACCTTTGTCAGAAAGCAAAAGCGAATGAAAAAGTCAAAAGCAACCTCTTTTTTTTAAAGTAGAAGTGACTTAAGAACTCGAATGCTCCTTTGTATTTTTACAAAAATGCAACCAAAATTCAGAAGCGGCTAGAAAAAGGTCAAGTGCGCGAAAAACATGAAATCCACTGCGTGAAATTCCTGTAGCTTCTACGTGAATTATTTTCCAATGCACTTCTGGAACCTACAACTTCAAAATTAGCTCATAAAATGATTAGTGCTAAGGATCGTGGTCCCATCGAGCGTGCCAGAATGTGTAAGGGGGAAATCAATGGAGTCAAATGAGATAATTGAAATGAATTGAAGCTAATCTAACTCAAAACAAGAATCAAGATTTATGCCCATTACTCACAAAATGAATGATACTAAAACAATGAATTCAAGAAAAGTAAATGAAACAAAACAAGAACAAATGAATTCACTAATCTATATTGTTACCCTTCCCGTGTCAGAATGTGTTCACACAGATTTTGGGTTGTTTGTATCAATGTGAAGCCTCCATTGTGCGTGTGAAAGCTTGAAGAACGTGCTTGTGTTGATCAAAGATATGTGTGAAGTTTTGTCAAAAATGTCAATTAATATCTTGGTATTACTTTGTTGTATAAAATAGGTTGATTCTCCTATCATTTTTGAGGAAGAAGATTTTTGTTATATAGAATTTGTGTTTCAGAATGAATGCTTGATATTGCATAGTAGAATATCTTGATTGATGGTTGAAAGATGTTGAGAGGATTTAGATGGGAATAATCAGTTTATTTTGATTACATAATCAATGTGATTGAAGAAATCATTTTGAGTGTTCAGTGGAATTGAGAAAATAGATTGAATAATTTGTGGGATTGAAGAATAGATTGATCTATTAGGAAATAGATGTATCAATCAGAGAATAGAGTGAGTAATCGGTGATTCATAATTTACTCAATCATGAAAGTGGGTGAGGATAATTAATTAATTGATTTAATTAATTAATCTTTTTGGAGTTGAACGTGCAAATCAAGTTTGACTTTTGCAAACAAAGTTGTATTTGTTTGATTTGATCTTTGATGATGTTTTGAATAGTTTATTTAATTATTAAAAAATTTAGGGGAAAGTGACAGTTAAATTATTATGTTTTAATTATTTAATTGACTTAGGGGAATAGGGTAAATTAGTGATATAATTAAATAATTGACGTTATTTAAATAATCAAGAGGAATAAAGTTAGATTAGGACTTTATTAAATAAATGATATTTATTTAATTGGTCGAAAATTGGTGAAAAAATGAATTAATTAAATAATGTATTATTATTCAATTAATAGAGGAAATTAGGGTTTAAAGACTTAATTAAATAAATGAAATTTATTTAATTGGTCAAATTTGATGAAAAAGTGAATTGATTAAATAATGTATAATTATTCAATTAATAGAGGAAATCAGGGTTTTTGATGCAATTGATGTGAAGTACAATGGAATTCAGTGATAATGATGTCGATGATGAGAAAATTTCATTTAGGATGTGCGATAAGTGTTTGGTCAATTTTAAATGTCTACAATAACTCTATTCTTATTGATAAATTGTAAATGAGAGATATTATAATGCAATTATATTATGTGAAATCATTGCTTGAATTATTGAAAAGATTCTATGTTATGCAATGGGAAAGTTTGGAATGGTTATGTTTCAATTGTACATCTTATTATTCATGTGAAAAGGAATTTTTTTATGACTCATAATGTTAGTAGCATAAACTTTAATTTTTGAGTAAAACATAGTAAAAACAATGGGTAGAACAATGGGAATGCTACAGGAAAGGGGGGTGCTCTTTTGGTATATAATTTGAGGATTGTATCATAGGTTTTTTTATTCACCCTTCTGTGATAATCCTAGATAAGCACAATTATGAGTCTAAAAAAAATACATTCTAACCCATCTTAGATGGCTCAAAATTTTACCTTACCTTTATGGGCTCATACTTGAACTAAACACACTTGGAAGGAAATTAGTATGTGGTAATAAAATTGATCATGTAGTAGGGTTGATTGGTTCTAGTGTTGATAATGATACCATGTGGGATATAGTGGACATTGATTGTCCCTGCACACTTTGGAATAAGATCTGGGAGATGTTTGGAGACCCTCATATTTTTCCATTCCTAGATAATCCTATTTCAAATTGCCTCATTCCACTTGATGATGTAGATAATGCACCCTTTGATGATAATACTTTAGATGAGCTTAAGTATTTTTTAGGTCTTGAACATTCATATGACATAAAGATTTCTCTTCTTGCTTCTCATCCTCATATTGAGATCAAATGCTAATCATTCATTACTACTTCAAAGTCCAATGTTTCTTCTTCGAGAGTTTCCAACAATTCCTTACAGTAGGACATACATTATCTTTTAAATACAACTTTGTGGAATGATCTCTTCATGGGTATTTCAAACTTGTTTATGGAGACACATATTACAGATTTAGGACACACTATTGATTGCATTCATACTCTCTTTAACAAAATTTATTCTTCTTCAATTGTTGTGAGGGAACAATATGACCCTCTTCTTCATTCTCTACATGATCATTTATTATAGTTTGATATGAGTGTGGATACTTTGGATCAACATTTGGAGGAGATATCTTTAGAGGAGATACACGAGTCTTTGGATTGTGTTCTACATCAATCTTTAGGAGATTTTGATTTTTGATTTTTAGTTGTTCGATCAAGAATACTTGATTTGATTATGTCAGCTTTCAACATCAACGTGGGGACATTTGAGCCAATTTCAAAGACTTCATACATTTTGAGTTTTCTTCCTACACATTCCTTCCAATAATGGGGAGATAGCTTGCATACACCTTTTGTTTTGTTTCTTCCTAAGGGGATGAATGTTGTTCTGTGATTGTGGACCATCCTCTACATCTAGTTTTGAGCATCTACCATTGGATCTCTTTGTGGGGAGGATTTTGAGCTCTTCCACTTTATTTCTCTCTTTATTATGGGGGGAATACTTCCTTGTTTTGGGAGAGGGATTCTTCTTCTTTGGGGAGGATTTTAAATGTACGTGGGTACCTAACATGGCTTCATTTTTTGGGACCATCATAATCTTTCACCCATCTAAGCTATGCTTAAGGGGGTGTCAGTGTAGGTTTTTGTTTTCCTAGTGGGTTGTTTTGTTTTCCCTTAATCCAAGGTTTTTCCTACACTTTTATTAAGCTTGCTTAAGATAATAAAATGAGTTTAATTATTTAATAAATAGGAGATAAGGTGATGAGGTGTCACCATCCTAAAAGGGTGGAACATTTAATATTTTGATCACTTCATTTAATATTGGTGATCTCTCCCTATTGGTTGGATTTGCCACCTCCATCTTCTCCCTAGTCCTATATAAACCCACTACCTAGCTTTTATTTGCATCCATTTTTTTATTGCATAATTTTACATCTTGGAAGCTCTTAATGCATTTCTATCGTTCTAATATTGCAAATCACTTGGAGTCACTAGTTTGAATTGTTTATGTTTTTCTAATTTATGTAGCTTAGAATTTATCTCATAAATTTCCTTGGGTTATCAATCTATTTTAGATTTCTAACAATTTTTTACCATGCCTAAACTAAGTGGCTACATATGGTTTTCATTTCATACGATGAAATTTGAGAAATAAGCTTAGAATAGATGCTATGCAATTATTTTAATTTGATGTAAATTTTTAAAAAATATATATTTAGCATCATTACTCTAATTTTTGTTATTCAAAACCTTACCTAATGTAAAAATCATGCTACTGTGTTGCATAGGTTCATAAGGGTATCCTTAAAATTTTTAATTTTTAATTTTTAAAATTTTGAAGAAAATTGAAGCTCCAAGCAATGGTGATGTGAATTTTACTTGTGAAATAGTAAAAATTGGAATTTGAGCCTTGAGGATTATTTATATTTTGATGTATAAAATGTCTCACATTGGAAATATGATTTGTTATCTTTTTGGATGTAGGGATCATGATTTCTAGCCTCATTTTTTGTACCTTGACTTTTAGTATCAAGTTTCTAGAATGTTTGTTTTAGGATTGAATACTAGGGCTAGGAGTATATTGGACCCTAATTCACCATTAAAAATAGGGCTAATCCCATGAAAATATTATGAATGATGATAACATTGATGAAATAAAATGAATTGGAAATCAAACAAAATTAATACATCTAATTAGGAGCTAAAGCCATTCCTTGTACCAAATCCCTTGAGAGGATTCATGCAAGGTAATGATGTACATAATTCCAATTCTTAGGTGATTGTAAGATCATTTTTTATAATCCCAATTATTATGATGTCATACTTCTCAACAAGCTATGTGGGTTTTAAAATTGTTCTAATTAAACTCCATGGCTTACATCGAGTAGTCTTCTCTTATGCTTATCAAGTCATTAGTGCTTGATATTAGTGATTGCTAGTTCCATAAAACTTGTATGACATTATGGGTTTGATTGCAATGTATATGACTCTTAGTATGTTTTGATGTTTTGATTTTATATCATCCTTGATATTGTATTATGTGAGTGTGTATGATTGCTCAATCAATCATATCTTAGGATAAAGGGGTGGGTTCTAGGGTCCCATGTGGCTGGGTTGTGTTAATCACGGTTGGGGCTAGTTGGATCTATAGATATGATTTGGAGAATGTGCAAAGTCCATTATTTGCTTATGATGTTGTTGGGCCTTCATTGTGTCATTTATGTGAAATGTATAAATAAGGAATTTCATCACTCATTTACTTAAATTGTATTAGATTCATGAATGAAGAATTTATAATTCATGGCGAGTTGTTTATATTTGGGATGGAGGTTCTATATATTCTTCCAATTATTGTCTATGCTTTGATGATGTTGTATATTGAGATATATTTTTATGATGTTCTTGTCTTAATTATGATGTGTGGATCTAGTTTTATTTAATTTAAAATGATATTATGATATTATGTTATGTACATTGCTATGATTATGATTTGGAATCATGAGTTCATGTTTATATCAACTCTTGGTAAGAGTTAAAACATGTCATATAATTTTTTGTATGTTAGGTAAATTGATTTGTTCAAGAGAAGAGTAGCATTTTGGATTAAACAAATATCCAATTTTCATGATTTTCGATATTTTTATTGGAACATAGACTCAAGAGTATCTTTTATAACCAATCCATTTCCAAACAATCCTAGGATCAAAGTAGTTATGACTTGTTTGGTGTTTAACTTGTTATAGGCTTGTTTTGGTTTAATACCTACACTTTCCTTAGGTCAAATAACCCCAATTATTTCCTTGTGAGGTTAAAATATAGTGCTTAGGGTTACTCAAAGTTACAAGTGGGGAAAGGAGCCTTTGAACAACTTGGAAAACTAATTTGGAGCTTCTAAGATCCTTAAGACAAAAAACTAGCTTGTTTACTATCTTGGGTCACCTATTTTGCTAGGGACAACTCGACCTGGGACAAGGGGTGGCTTGGGGGTTTCATATATTTACTAGGGGTGACCCCATGGGTGATCTAGACTAGTGAAAAGGAGTGATTTGACTAGTATAAGGGTTGAAACTTGGATATTGAGTACTACTCAAACTCTTTTGGGACAAGTTCCTGAATTAAATTTTTTCCCCTAAGTTTTCCTTTCCTACCTATCATTTAATTTATTCACACACCTTTTTATGTTGAAATGTATCTTTTTGTATAGACAACTACATAATGATTCTATTAGTTAAGGCCTTATATCTCCCAATTGAACCACATTTTGCGTAGGTAATGTAGTGATTAGATGCCATTTATAGGTTATCTTAGATGTTGGTTCCATAATATTAGACAATTTATTCAATAAATTAATTTCTCTCATTCCAATCCTTGTGTTTGTAAGAGAACAAGATCATTGAGTAGTGTTTGATCTTCATCATAGAGGAAACTCTATCCTCTCATATGATTGTCATGGTGACTTTATTGCATGGCATGATAAATAGACCTACTTGTGTACCATACTTAGTGCATTGACATTTCATATCTTCAATGTTATGCTTTTTATAGCTTATCAAGAGTAGAGGGATGTAATGTGACATGTTGGTATTGGGATTACATTGTGAAATTTGTTTGTCCATTTTTTATTGCTAATATCGGGTGAAAACTTGGGGCATAATATTTGGTACCATAGCCCAACTATTGCACTCATTAGGGAGGTCATAAATGATATTCTCCATAGATCCAAAAAGAGGAGACATTGATAGTGAGGAATACAACTTGAGGAAGGAATTGGTATGCAATAGATAGTGGGATTGCTATAAGAGCTACTTTTGAGGTTGCCATAGGTAGTAGGGGGAACATGTTGTAGGAGTTGAAAATTAGCTTTATCCTAGGAATACCTACAAAAACAATGAAAAATTTACAAAAGAGAGCATGCAAGAAATGATATTGCTTGATATTAAGATATATCAAATATGATGATGAAGTATCTTTAAAAAGTGTACAATGAACATGCTTATATAAACAAGGTGTAATGAAGTACCTAATGAAAAACATTAAATGACTTGTGCCATTATTAAATGACATGAGTCATCATAAATGACCTAGGAAACTAATATTTAATAAAGGACAAAAATATAAAACCTTATCTAAAAAACTTAAATATGCTTAGGACCTAAGTGGACTTAACATCTAAATAGGACCCCACTAATAACTAATTAAGAAAATTACCTATTTACACCAACACCCCCTCTTAAGTGTAGCTTAGTGAGAAGATTATTATGCAAATAATACAAATATGGAAGGATGAGTCCCGACTATGAGGCTATTTTAGGTACCCATGTACAAATGATCTTGCACAAATAGAGAAAAGGAGAAAAACCACTTGGGAAAAATCCCCTCTCCAAAAGAAAGAAAAGATAGAAACAAGAATGATAAATGGATGAATCAATGATACCCCCATGGACTAAATCCATCATGAATATACAATCAATAAATCCCCCCATAAGAGGGAAAGAGAGAGAATATGTAGCTCCCCACAATGTATAATCTCTTGCAAAAATAATAAGTACCTGAAGACAAAACATGATCCAATATTGAAAAACAACTTATCTCCCTTTTGGAAGAAACAAAACCAAGTACAAATGCAAGAATTATTTCCATTCTGAATAGGAATTGAAATAAATAAGCACAAAGATGTGTGATTATGTCTCTAAAATATTCTCATGTGCTACTTTTTCCATGGTAGATGATGCCACAATCAAATCAGGTACATGCCCAATCAAAGAAGAAGACTTGACAAACCAAGACTATGTGGAAGCTGATGTTGAACAAGATCCAAAGACAATGATGGTTTGACAATGGTTGTGCAATGATTATCATATTAAAGAGGAGAGATAACCCCTCAACACGTCTTCCAAATATCAAATGTGAGATTCCACAAACAAAGGTGCAATGTCTAGTAAATAGGAAATCCAATTAAGAAGAAAATGAGATATTTGTTGGAATGAATCATTGGAAGTCCTCGATGAATCACCAATAGAGATGAATGGTCTTATTGAATAGGAATAATGGGAGCCTCAATCAATGACTCTACACAAGGAACAACTGAAGGTGAAGGATCAACATTCATCTTTGAAGGAGAAGAAGAAGCATGTTAAGAAACCTCATCATCCTCATTTGAACATTCAAAGTACTCCAAATCTTGAAACTATCAAATAATATCATAATCATAGGGTGTCCATTTTGAAAAACAAAGAGGAACAAGATATTTTGAAATATGATCATCTAGGAATGGTTGAGTATCAGGATCTCCATATATCTTCAAAATTTTAGTCCAAAGAGTATGAGGACACTCAAAATAAACAATAACATTCAAAATTCCATCATCAACATGCATAACAATAACTCCTAAGACATGACCCCTTTTGTAATTCCAAACAAATTTCTTAGTATCAGTACCAAGAGGGGGACAAGACCATATAAATGTGACAACATATTAAGCTAATAGAGATGTTTTATGATACCATCTCTCTATTGTTTATAGTTTCCCCTTTTCCACATAATCAAAGAAGGTTGAAATGAAAATCCCATAATAAAATATGATAAATCTCCAAAATTACAAAGACAAATTAACCTTCAACAACAATTAGAAACCACCAAACATGATGTGTACTACAAATGAAGCCTTCCCAAAAAGATAAAACCTCTCTAGGAGTCAATATGTCCAAGTAATTAACCAAAATGAAAATATGCCAAAATTTGAATAAATAATACCTGGGTTTGAATTTAGAAAAAGTGCATGTGCACAATGATAGAGCTCCTCAATACCTTTTTGATGACATTAAAATCATGAGAAATTAAGATCCAAACAAAAAGTTATGAGCTTGGAGGTCTAAATGGGAGATTTGACTTCAAACAACAACACAATATTCCAATATTGAAATCTAATAATAATACCTACACCAATAGGAAGTTCTTAGAACCAAATTTCCAATGATATCTCGTTTTTAAGAATTCAATACAAGAGTCAAAAGTTATAATAATTTTTAAAAATTGCCCAATTAATGCTTGAAAGGTCAAAATTAAGCCCCCTAAGGGTTGGTAGGTCGTCGCCCCATGCGACCAAAAGTTGGTGGAATAGGGTGAATGTTGATATGATGAATGTTTAATTGTCAAATTTAACATAATCATTCAAAAATTATAAAAATAATTGCTAGAAATATTTTTTCTTCGAAATATGAAGTATTTTATATGAAAATGGGGGGTTTTTGGGCCTTTCGAATTTAATGGAAGGGTCTTTTTTGACCCAAAATCTCCAAATGAACCTGCAATACAAAGCCATAAAAAACACCTTAAATTTGGTACTTTTTCAAGTTTTTTTGATTCTCCAAATCAACATGTGGAGCAAGAGAAGTGCATACTAAGCTTCACTAAAAACCACCAAGATCTCTCACTATTAGTAGATCTACCCTCAAATCTGAGAAGGAATTTGCAAGGTCGTGCTTTGATACCATGTAGGAGCTGAAAATTAGCTCTATCCCAAGATCACTTGCAAAAACAATGAAAACCTTCCACAATAGAGTATGTAAGAAATGAGCTTGCTTGATATTAAGATCTATCAAATATGATGATGAGGTATCTTACAAAAATGTACAAGGACCTTGCTTATATAGACAAGGTGTGATGAAGTACCAAATGCAAAACATTAAATGAATCATGTCATTAATAAATGACACAAGCCATCTTTAAATGACCTAGGACACTAATATTTAATAAAAGGTAAAAAGATAAAAAGATAAAATATTATCTAAACAATTTAAATATGCCTAAGATTTAAGTGGACTTAACATGTAAATAGGACTCCACTAATAACTAGTTAGGAAAATTACCTATTTACACCAACACATTTAGTTAGTTCTTAGTCATCTTTGGGTAATGATAAGAGCCACTTTCAAGAGGGAGCATTATAAGGTTCCATACTAATCTAGAGTGGAGGAACAACTTCGGTAAGAGAAACTTCATCAGGAGTCTATATAAGTGGGAGGTGGTGTTTTGTGTCAATTGATCATATGAGTGACCTCATTCATCTTCATCCATCGACTTTTGAATGTTCCATTGAGGGACTTGAGGTAGAGGCTTAGTTATTGACTATTGATTAATTCTTTGTTATACAATCTTATGAGAGAAACACACAGACTCAATTTTCCACTATGCAAGTTCATGGTTATGCTTCTACTTTGTGAGATCAACATGAGTAAAAGTAGAATTTGGATATCTCCACTATCACATGGAATACTTTCCAAGAGAGGTTTTATGCTTGTTATCTTTTTGAGCACTCAAGGTTATGCATACGAGCCTCATGAGATCTATCAACCTTGGATGATGATGGCTTAACATGAAAACCATTTCTTCAAGTTGAAGTGATATTCAAGTTTCATTGAGAATGAGAAGTTTCTTATGACTATTTGTGAGAGGGTTGAACTATCACATTGTGGGAGTTGTGTGTATGGTAGTACTTAATACCTTAGAGATTGTCATGGAGAAGATAAAGCTAACAAAGGAGAATGTGGCTAAAGACTTTGAAGGATGATCTGGGTGGAACTCAGACAGTTATTCCTTAGCAATCATTGTATAGGTTGTGTACATGATTTTGATCTTTTTGTCCCTTCATAAATTGAAGTGTACGTTGATGATTTGTCCTTGTAGCACTATATGAATTTATTGCATGATGAATAAAAAGACATAGTAATAATTCACAAAAATGTGTGTCAAGTAGGCTCACAACAACTAGTAGGAAAGGGTAGGAGTCTAAACATTTGAATGTCTAATTTTAAAGTTTGGGGTCAATCTTGAAGCACTTGACATTGATTCAAGACAAAAAAATAATAACTTTGAGGCAATGAATGAATATATGGATAATTATGAATATAGACTAATAAATATAATGTAAATAACAAATTTATGAAATTATACATAAATCAAAATACGAAAAACAAGTATAAAATAATATCAATTTATAAGTCAAACTTAACACATAGACCATAGTATCCCATCCATCTATTAAATTTAATAAATACTCTTATTTATTTAATTAAACTCCCAAATCCCCTTTTTCCTCTAAATAATATTTAAATTCTAATTATTTAATTTCTATTTTCCTCTCACCTCATGTCCCATCCTCCAACTCTCCCACTTGCCATCTAATCTTAATCCCAATCCTCACATAATCTACCCCTAATCATTTGCACATACTTAATCCATGATTAAGTGGGTCAACCCTCCCCATCACATCAAACACATGGACCTTTGTACATCTAACATGGCCTTGGGTACCATGTCACATGGGCCTTGTCCCATCATAATACTCTTATCCCTCTCAATTCATCTTATTGTGCCACTTGACACAATCTCATGAGTTGAGAGATCACCTCTCATCTCAACTCTTATCCCATGATCTACTATTGACTCTTCATCTAAAATTCCAAAATCTATATATCCAAAACTTGACCATTTTATCAAGGAACTCACTCATTTTCACTTGGAGCATCATTATGTTGTTGAATTTCTATGAGCAAACATCCAAATCAACGATATTGTGAAAATCTACTCAATAGGAGGCTCATTATGTTGGTTTGAGATTTCTCAGCCTAATCTTGAGTGTTTGTTTGATATTTGTGTTGTTGGTTTCTTATTGTTTAAATCACACTTGACACATATTTTAAACACACAGTTGGTGTTGGATTTACATTGTGAAAATTTATTTGTCCATTTTTTATTGCTAATATCTTGGGTGAAAACTTGAGGCGTGACATTTGGTATCAGATCCCAACTATTGCACTCATTAGGGAGGTCATAATTGAGATTCTCCATAGATCCAAAGAGAGGAGACATTAATAGCGAGGCATGCAACTTAAGGAAGGCATTAGTATGCAATAGATAGTGGGATTTCTATAAGAGCTACTTGCGAGGTTCCCCATAAGCAAGAGGAAGCACATGTAATTAGTTCTTAGTCATCTTTAGGGAATAGTGAGAGCCACTTTAAGAGAGGAAGCATTATAAGATTCCATATTGATCTAGAGTGGAGGAACAACTGAGGAGGAGAAGATTCATCAGGAGGCTATGTAAGTGGGTGGTGGTGTTTGTGTGTTGATTGAACATATGAGGGACTTCCTTCATCTTCATCCATCGACTTTTGAATGTTCCATTGAGGGACTTGAGGTAGAGGCTTAGTTATTGGCTATTGATTAGTGCTTTATCATGAAATCTTATGAGAGCAACACAAAGACTCAACTTCTCGCTATACAACTTCACGGTTATGCTTCTACTTCATGGGTTCAACATGAGTAGAAGTAGAATTTGGAAATCTCCACTATCACATGGAAGACTTTCTAAGAGATATTTTATGCTTGTTATCTTTTTGAGCACTCAAGGTACTATTACATAAATGAGCTTCATGAGATCCAACAACCTTGGATGATGATGACTTAGCATGAGAACCATTTCCTCAAGTTGAAGTGATATGCAAGTTTCATTGAGAATGAGAAGATGCTTATGACTATTTGTGAGAGGGTTGAACTATCACATTGTGGGAATTGTATGTATGGTAACACTAAATACCTTGGAGATTGTCATGGAGAAGATAAAGTTAATAAAGGAGAATGCGGCTAACGACCATGAAGGATAATATGGGTAGGACTTAGGTAATTATTCCTTAGCAATCAAGGTCTAGGCTATGCATATGATTTTGATTCTTTTGCCCCTTCAAAAATTGCAGTGCATGTTGATGATTTGTCCTTGTAGTGCTATATGAATTTATTGCACGATGAATAATAAGATTTGCAGTGCATGTTGATGATTTGTCCTTGTAATGCTATATGAATTTATTGGACAATGAATAATAAGACATAATATCATCAATTCATAAAAAATGTGTGTCAAGTAGGCTCACAAAAACTAGTAGGAAAGGGTAGGAGTCTAAACATTTTAATGCCTAATTTTAAAGTTGGGTCAATATCGAAGGACTTGATATTGATTCAAGACAAAAGAATAGTAATTTCGAGACAATGAATGAATATGCAAATATAATTATGAATATTAACTAATAAATAATATGTTTATGAATGTAATGGGAGGGAAATTCAAGGGTTGCATCATGAGCAGAGCAGGGCAGTTCAACGCAACAGCAGAGCAGAGCAGTAGTGGTAATTCATTAACAAAGGATAGTAGGGATTCAAACAAGGAAGTAAATACAGTCAGCAAAGGAAAGCCAACATTAATCAATTGCTGGGGAGACGAAGCAAGCAAGGATGAATCAGCAGGACATATCCCCCAATGGGTCTTCACGAATGGGGAGTGGGTCGACAATTGCCATCCTCACTTTCGCAGCAAGGAATTATTGCAGGAAAGAAACAAAACAAGGAGGATCCGCCATGACACGCCTAATCCTTCTGGTAAAAAATGGATTCCAAGGAAAAGGGTTTTTTTTAGGGAAAAAGCATGGAAAGTGAACACACTAAACAAAGGACCAAAAGCAAAAAAGGAGTTTGGACAGGAATGGTGTGCACCAAGATTGACTAGGGCACGGACAACGACAGAGAAGTTAGATGCTGTCGGTAGATGCAATAAAGCTCGATAGAAATAGATGTCTTCGAAGAAATCAAGGTGGATGCTGCAATTTTAAGCGACTTTGCATTTATATGTCGTTTCATTGGCCAGGCCTCAAGTAGGGCAGCGATAAAATCTTGGATCCAAGAAAAATGGCAAACGAAGGTTTTAATAAGATTTTTACCGAAAGGTTTTTTCATCATAGTTTTGCAGACGAACAATCCAAGAATAGGGTTATAGAGGGGGACATGTGGTTCATGAACAATAACCCTCTTTATATGTAGTCGTGGAACCATAATTTCGATCCTACCAAATTACATTTGTATGACTAGCCAGTGTGGGTGAGATTATACAATTTACCAGTAGAGTACTGGACCAACGAGTGTCTGGAGAAGATTGGTCGGTCCATATGAGCACTGATAGAAATCGATATGGATATAATGGAGGGAGATCTATACAAATATGCTTGGATGAACATCGCAGCAATTGACACAATTCCGTCCAACATTTGTTTATTGGTCAATGGTGAGCATTGGGTGTAGGAAATTGAGGTAGAAAAGATAAGGAAATTTTGCATATCATGCAGGTCTAGGGAGCACAGTATAGTGGATTGCAAGAACAAAGGAAATAGTTACCGAGAAAGGGCGCATTAAAGGAAAAATGCCACTAATGTCGAACAGACTCTAAAAGGAATAGTAGAAGGGAAGGGGGTTTCAACAGTCTTAGCGATCGAAGATGGGGTGGGAGTAACGAAAATGTCACCCATAATAGGGGTTGCCCCGAAAGATACATGTGGAGGATCTAGAAAATTAACACCAGGGCCGCAACAGCAGGATAAAAAAACTGGGGAGATTAAAGAAATTTACCAGGATGAAGATCTTGACTCTAATGCAGAATCGGTTGATGAGTTAAATATAGTTGAGGAAAGATGTATATCCCAATTTGCAATCAAACACCTCGGTTTGGGCAAGCTGGGAACAAGAGGCTCTAATCGTGGGAGGAAATCTTTAAAAAAACTGAGGGAAGAAGAGACGGTAGCTAAGAATTATGCAACCATCACAAAGTTTTTGAGTACTAAGGGGGATATGCCCTCCCTTGGGAAGCAATGAGGATCACTACTTGGAATGTCAGGGGCCAATTGCAAAAAAGTGCAAGCAACCTAATCATGTTACAAGAAACAAAACTAGCAGGCTAGGAGTGTCAAAAATTCATAAATTATTGCAGAAACTGGGAAGGATATCTTCAAGATTCCGTGGGCAGGTGGCATAGGTATATTGTGGAAAGCATCTTCAGTATCAGTTAAAATACTATATTCCTCTTCATATTGGATGGTGGCGAATGTCTATGATTTGGATTTAAATTGACAGTTCATGGTAGTTAATGTCGATGGTCCGACAAAAAAAGAAGACAAGGCATCTCTATGGGGTTTAATTCTAGAGTATGTAGGCCCCCTCTCCAAGGATGATTTAATCATTGGGGGGGACTTCAATGCCATATTGGAACTTTTAGAGAAAAGTGCTGGTGTCAGAATTGTCTCACAAACTACAATAGATTTCAGAATTTTGTGTCCAATTCAGGGCTGACAGATTGCCCAACAGGGAATGGAACATTCACATGGCACAATAGGCGTAAGGATTTTATGGTAATAGAAGAAAGGCTGGATAGGTTTTTGATTCTAGGCGGTTGGGTCACCTCGGAGTTGTCAGTTTCGGCTAGCATCCTCCCAAATGTAGCATTAGACCACTTCCCAGTTGAGTTATCAATCACTAAGGAAAACAAATATGAAAAAACCAGTTTCAAGTTCCAAAATATGTGGTGGAGAGATCCCAATCTACTGGCACTTCTTGAAGGATGGCAAAAAGAAGCAAGGGTCGAGGGCTCTATTAGTTTCAAAATAGTAAAGAAGTTACAGTTAATCAAATAGAAACTCAAAGATTGGAATAAGGAAAAATTTAAAAACATATTCATAGAAAAAGCAAACATTGAGACTGAATTGGAGAACCTCAATGAATATGTGATAATTAATGGTATGAGAAACAAAGAGTTTCTCAAGGAAAAGGAGCTAAAAGCAAAATTGGAAGAACTCTTAAAAAAAGAGATCTTCTGGAGAGATAAGTCCAGAGAGGTCTGGCTAAGAGACGAAGATATGAACTCAAAATTCTTCCATGCTTCAGTTTTAGCCAAGTGAGCCGTTAATAAGATTGAAGAAATTTGGTGTCTAAGCGGGGGTTTGGCAAGAGGGGCTACTGAGGTTGGCAAGGCTGCAACTGAATTTTTCACCAATCTCCTAGGGGTGCAGTGCCAGGCCTCAGTTAGCAATGAGTTTCTGGAAGCTTTAGAAGAGTGGGTAAGTGTTGCAGACAATATGATGCTATGCGAGAAAATAACAAAAGAAGAAGTGCGTAGAGCACTCTTCCAATTACATTCGGATAAAGCTCCGGGTCCTGACGGCTTCCCTGCCAGGTTCTTTCAAAACTGTTGGAATTTCCTGGGGGACGATCTATGGAAATTGGTGGAGGATTTCAGAAAGTCTAAAAAGTTTGTCAAGGATGTGAACAATTCGTCGATTGTAGTCATTCCTAAGAAGTCTGAATGTGCCTCCTTCAATGATTACAAACCGATTTCTTTGTGTAATTTAATTTATAAAGTGATTGCAAAAGTTCTGGCCAACAGATTAAAGCTATTTCTAGATAAAATTATCTCTTCTGAACAAAATGGTTTCGTTCCAGGAAGAGACATATCAGACAACATTCTTCTCATCTCAGAGGTGGCCCATTCACTCAAAATAAGTAAGCAACCGAGTATGATCATAAAATTAGATGTTAACAAAGCATATGATAAAGTGCAGTGGGATTTCCTATTAAAAGTTATGAGGAAATTGAGTTTCAACAATCATTGGTGTGCTTTAATACAACAATGTATTTCTTCGGCCTGCTTCTCAATTTCAGTCAACTGTTCATTACATGGATTTTTCCAGGCTACCAATGGTCTCAGGCAAGGTGATCCTCTATCACCGTTTCTATTTGTAATAATGGCGGAGTCTCTAAGTAGCGCAATTGAATAGGTGTAAACGACTCAAATGGCGTGGGGTAAAAGTGGCACCAGGAGTAGAGCCCATTACTCACTCCCAATTCGCTGACGATACTAGCCTTTTTGGGGAGGCGAGCTTAAGAGAAGCAAATTGTATTAAGTCACTCCTATCTGATTATGAGTGCCAGTCCGGCCAAAAGATGAATAAGGAGAAATCTTGTGTTTACTTTTTTAACACGAGGGCTCGCCTCCAAAACGCAATAACTGTATTACTTGACTATAAATCTAGAAATTTACCAGCAAAGTTCCTTGGAATTCAAATTTCGGCAAGGGTGTACAAAAATAAACACTGGGGGGAGGTGGTGGAACAATGTCAAAATAGGGCAATGTCTTGGAAGAACAAATGGCTTACTCTAGCCGGAATAATCACTATGTCCAAAGCCATTCTTTTAGCCATCCCAATCTATGCCATGTCAAGTATGGATGCTCCTAGGAAAACAGAATCGACCATAAAGAAAATTCTGAAGAAGTTCCTCTGAGAAGGATCTAAATGCGAAAAAAAGATTCCCCTAATTGGATGGGAAGCGGCGTGCAAACCAAAAGAGTGTGGTGGGGTGGATCTTCGAAAAATTAGATGGCAAAATAATTCTTTGGGGGCAAAACTCAGTTGGAAAATGTTTAAAAATCCTGACAAACTTTGGTGCCAGATCATGCAAAACAAATATCTAGATAGTCTGGATAACATTAGGATACTCACGGCTACCAACCTATTTGGTGGCTTGGCGGCTTGGAAATATATTTTGAAGTGCAGGCCTCTTATTATTAATCACATATCTTGGAAGATAGGTAACGGTAGGAAGGCTTCATTTTGGAAAGACTAGTGGAATGGATATAGTAGCTTGGATGTTCTTTTTGATTTAGGCCAGTATTTGGAAAAATTGCAAGTAGATTTCGGGTCAAAAGTTGCAGACTACATCCAACCAAGTGACGATCCTCTGGTAGGACAGAGTACTTGGATTAACATCAAATCCTTACCAATACCACAAGATTTGGCAACATTGGTCACACAAGAGATCAACAAAAGGAAGGTACAACTCAATAATGAAGAAGATTCCATCATTTGGTGTGGAGCATCATCCGGTAAGTATTCAGCCAAAATCGGGTACAAAATACAAGCAACTCAGGCTAGCGACAAGTCATGGATGGCTAAACTTTGTTGGAAGCAGGAAGTACTACCTAAGGTAGGGGCCTTTTTGTGGTTAGCTATACATCACTGGTGCTTGACAGGTATAAGGTTGCAAAGGATAGGAATCGCAAGACCCACAAGGTGCATAATTTGTAAGCAAGAAGAAGAGTCCGGCGATCATCTTTTTCTATCCTGTCCAGTGGCAACATCATGCTGGAATTGGCTGCAAAATGCTCTTAATTTTACTAGTCCTAGACATAATAGGTTGGTAGAATTCCTATCCAGTTGGCCAATTATCAATAAAAAAGGCTATTGGCATGGGATTTGAACATTGGCACCATCAATAGTCATATGGCACATTTGGAAGGAAAGAAACCGCCGAATTTTCAAAGAAAAAGCCTTAAATCGATCATAATTAATTGGAAAAATTCAAGGTGCAATCATCGAAACAAAAAATAACAGAATCTCTATTGACACCAAGGCAGTCTTCTCTAGGTGGGATGAAGCAATTAGGAAAACTTGGAACGAGCTCACAATACCATCAGGAAGAACTAAAGGTGCAGTTAAGGTTAACCGTAGTGAGATACACTGGCTACAACCGGTAAGGCTAAAATGGAAACTAAATTTTGATGGAGCTGCCAAAGGCAACCCTGGGCAAGCAGGGGCAGGGTGCATAGTAAGGGACACAAGTGGAAAATGTGTTTGGGCGGCTTCAAAATATTTAGGAGTCTGCTCAAACAATATTGCAAAAATGGAGGTGCTCTGGCTCGGTGTAAATGTCTGTATTCAGCATGGATTCGATTTGGTCGAAATAGAGGGGAACTCTCTACTATGTATACAAGCTATCACATCAGGCAAATCTCAAAACTGACATCTTGGCGGTTGGATACCAACCATCAAGGAGATGTTAAGCAAACTTGCAGATTACACGTTAACCTATGTATACAGAGAGGCAAATATGGCGGCAGATCTCCTGGCAAATTGGGGCACTTCTCAAGAAGAAAAGGTCATTTCAAATTCTGAACACTCACGTTGGCTAGGACTGCAGGAGATCCTGGAAAGGGATTTAGCATGTGACCTGAAATGATAAGTTAGTGGTGGGTTGTTTGATGGTGGGTCAAGTCGACAGTCAGTATCGGTTTGATGGAAGAAAGATTTGGGAGCTTCCTCGAGCATTGCCCAAACCCGTGAGTGTACCATAGATTACGTGAAGCAACTATATTATCATGTCCTCAGCTCGGGTTTCGTAGCTTGGGGCAGAAGTTCACAAAGATGGTTCACCAATTTGGGATGAGTTGTCTGTGCATCGTGGAGAGCTTGTCAGAACAGTGCGCAAGGTTATTCTCCATCCAGGATCCGGCGTGCAGAGTAGCGGTGGTCCAGTTCGTGAGGAAAGTAATAGGGGATCAAAGCCACTGGTGTGATGGCAAAATATACGAAATAGTGATCAGTGCTCTAATCGACATTGTTGGCAGCTCGACTAGGACAGTTGAAATCCTGCAAGGTTTTATACTTGGAGTATATGCCCAAACCATCGCCAGTGCTACTATGGCTTTAAACGATGAAGGAATGGCCAGTGTTCTTGGTTACTATTTCAATCCAAAATATTGTACTCCACACAATGGGGAACGACCAGATGAAAGTAGGATGGCAGATGCTTGGGAGATTTACAAAGAACGGGTGAAAAACAACAGTCTGGCTGCCTTTGCTAGATTTATGTGCTAGGATCATTGCTGGATAGGCGATCAGAGTATGGACCGAGCCATACAGCTAGGGCGCTATCTAGCAGTGATGTATCAGTACATGGCTGCGTAAGGATCGTTGTAATAAGCCTCGCTTAATAGAGTTTAGGTGCAAAAAGTTTTTTGGTAGTAGCAAGTAGGCATAATAGTGGCTCTTATGACAATATTGGCAGGTTATACCTATTCATAACTGTAAACCGGGCACTACCCCCTTTTTTGGTAGTACTCATCTATAAAAATAAAATAAAAATTGTTTATGAAATTATATATAAATAAAAAAATTAAGTCAAAATATGAAAACAAGTATATATGAATATAAAACAATAAAAAATAATATAAATTTAAAGTCAAACTTAACACATAAACATGCCACTTGTCAATATACAATTATATCAACTCTACCAATAAAAACCAAAAACTAAATAAAAAATTACCTAAATATTACTAATTTCACCATTAAATATATACAAACTTTCTTAGGTGTTAAAATTAACCCTAAAAACCCTAAGAACTGTTCGTGTGGGACAGACTCTCTAAATATTTCCTTGTTCTCCTCCCCAAATTACGTGCTAATCTCGTATAATCTTACTAGCAATCGCACCTTGGGGTGCAATGGGTACGCCGAAGACAAAATATTGAAATGAAGTTTAACTGATTTCAATACCAAAAGCAGATTATTGAATGAATTGTAAGTAAGTTGGTTAATATGGTTGCATCATCTTGATTTATAGTATTGGCACTTAAATGGCACCGTTGATTAATCACTTAAGCCTTAAACCATTTAGTTAGAACCAATTGTCTTGCTCCGGAATCCCCCCATCACCATTGATTATCTACACACTTATTCCTAGTTTACATTCTCAGGGCATCCACCGTGTTCCTAAAAGTCCTAATTTAACAAGGCAACAGCCCATAGCTATCTGTTAAGGAGTAATAACTTATTATGGAGCTTCAGTCATCACTCAATAATCTGTTTAGGGAAACAATCTTGGGTAACAACCTGTTTTGAAGCAAGAACATAATTTTGGGCTACAATTCTTGATAAACAAGCCTTGGGCAACAACCATTTTTGTGGTAGCAAGCACAAAAATAGTGAAATATAGAATTGTCTTCTGCCATCAATCTAAGACCACATGTATGGATTAACTCTGCATCAAGGATGGTTGAAAGAAATTAAGATAGATAATTTTTCTCATTTTTAATTTTTAATTTTGGGATTAGTATTATTGCACCAAATAGAAAGCAAAAAGTATATACAATAATAAGAAAGCAACCACATGCTAAGTTGCTGAACAGTACATATAAGAAAGCTAGATAATTTTTCTCATTTTTAATTAAGCTAGATAAATTGCTGAACAGTAATAATAAGAAAGCAACCACATGCTAAGTTGCTGAACAGTAAATTAAGATAGATAATTTTTCTCATTTTTAATTTTTAAATTTGGGATTAGTATTATTGCACCAAATAGAAAGCAAAAAGTATATACAATAATAAGAAAGCAACTACATGCTAAGTTGCTGAACAGTACATATAGAAAATTCTGAAAGAAAACTTGAGATCTGGAAATGCAAGTCTGATTTGAAGGCTGAAATATGGAAAAAATTAATATTTTGATACAGAAATCTGATTATTGGGCTGTAATACCACCACTTCTCTGTCATGTTTTACAACAAAATCAAAAAGCTTACTTCCAATTTGAATACACTGAGTTCTTTGGAAAATCTGATATGCAAAAACTTGAACAGAGTTGTACTTTATAGAAGAAAAAACAATAGTAGAATTGAACATTCCCTATAACATGAATCAATTACAAATACATGGTTGATAATATTAAAATCACAAATAGAATATACAATTTAAGATAAGAATATGAATAAATGATACAATTTAAGATAACAATATGAAGCAATAAATTAAAAAAAAAAATTATCAACCAAATTTAATGTACACAACCCCAATTTATGACTAAATGAATTTGTGACAGTTTTTTTGCAAAATAATAAGCAATGTGAAGCTAAAGCATGAAAAGTAATAGCTAACAAGGATTATTTAAAATTTTCAATGGACTGTAACTGTTAGAAGCACGAAAAATTTCCAATAGATTATAACTGTAATTGTTAAATTGAGTTATTTTATATTATTTGTAGGAAAGGCAGAGCAAAAATAGAGAAAAACAGAGCACACCCAATTGCTAGAGCAAGACATAATTTTATTCAACAGCCTACATAAAAAACTACAGAGATTCATTTTATATTATTTGTAGGAAAGGCAGAGCAAAAATAGAGAAAAACAGAGCACACCCAATTGCTAGAGCAAGACATAATTTTATTCAACAGCCTACATAAAAAACAACAGAGAATAGATTCAAACAGAGATAAAACTAAAGTAATTCCTACTCTACATTCAGTTATGCTTCATGTAAAATATGTCATCTGGTGTTTTTCACTTATTACAAATACTTATTCTATGCATAATAAAAACTAAACTGAAGTTTATTTTTGTAATACAAACCAACATTTTCTGTTGCAAGTGAGCCCAGAGACATACATAAGCTTAAGTACCAATACAGAGAGAATTTATTTGAATCCACACTCTTGCATTATTCTTCTCTATCTGTACAATGAACGAAAACACACCCTTAAATCTAAAAAACTGAATAAAAACCCAAAAAACTCAGATGCATTTGCAATTTGATAATTGGATTCAAAACTAATTTACACTTTTTCAGATTTTGTCACTTCAAATTTTCTTTTTTATATCTCCCCAAAACCAGCAACCTGTACCATAGTCACTGCAAGAACACATTTTGTTAAAATGTCAATATTGAAGTTATTTTGGAAAATGGGATTTTTGGGAAAACTGGCAGAATTATCATGATGGAGACACAATGTATAGTGATATTTTTGGGAGGGCATATTAAAGACAAGTATAGAAAGAGTAATCGATGTATTTACGTTGCAACCATGTGGAAGCATAGTATAGGCACAAAAAAAGAACTAATAACAGGCTAATGCATATCAAGGTAATTTTGAAAAGCTATGATTATTGCAGGTCCAACATCGGTATTATAGAGTTGATCATATTTAATTTCCCTAAGGAAATTGCACAAGCCCTCAAGCTTTGTGTAGCTGGATTGGTATGTTGACATTGAGGCTTGGAGCATCTCAATATCCAAATCTGTGATAGCATCTGCTGGTTGACATGCACATTTGAGTTTGTCCACAATGTCGATGCAACTATTAGATACAGTTGCGGAAAGGTGTTGAATAGTTGTATGCATAGAGTCAGGTTTATTAACAGTTGACGATGACTTTGATGTTGTTGGGGGGCTTGGTTGTATAGGAATTTCCAATTGTGTAGCCATGACCTAGTATGTGTGGATGGAATATACATATAAGTTGAAGTAGAATATTATAATATAAGAATGCTAATGAATGAGTAAAGGATAACAATTAATAAAAAAGAAAATGACAAGTTAGCACAATTGTGTAGGATATTTTGGACTTTAAAATGATGTGGCAAGTGACTTACCGTAAGATTTTGGAAAAAATGTGTCCTGCTGCCAATGATACAGAAGAGAGAAAATGAACAGAAGTTGCTTAAAAGTAAGACAAACCAAAACCAAGCTCCTGACAGCTGTTGTTTCAATCTATTCATAATAAACAAAAGTGGATCTAAGTATATTGGAATTGAGAGGTTTTGCTGAAACAAAAACGAAAAACTGAAAAACACCAAATAAACATAAAATTCATTGCACACTTAAATTGTAAACGTTGGTATTAAAAATCATCAAGTAAACATAAATTTCATTGCACACTTAAATTATAAAAGTTTGTATGTGAAGAAGAAAAGAGGGATCCACCCCCACCCCAAAAACACCATGGAACATACATATTTAGTAATCCTAAACCCAAGCAAATTTTCAATAACAAAATTATTACAGTTACTTTCAATATATTGACATTTAATTCAAAAATACAAATGCACAATTTATTTTCAATTAATTAGTCTACAGTAACTAAAAATCTATATGTGTTACAAAATATATTTTTCCTATACTTGGTATTATTCTAATACCTACTGTTAGATCTCTATTTGTTTCTTCATGTAGAGATATTTTGAAGTGTGAAATGAATTTTACGTTTATCTGGTGGTTTTAATTTGTTGTTCTGTTTCGATTTGTTTTTAATGTTCTCGGGTTATTTTTGTGATAGAAATATTTAGTTTGTATTGAATGGACATCAGCTATTGCTGATGCTGCAAATGCAATGGTTACTAGAACTATTTTCATATACAGTAAATAGTAGAGATCAAAGATCTTCATATGTTAAACTTGTCACAATCTTTTTTACAAACCTTGTATATTGTACGGTAGAATTCATCATAGTTTTGTGCTGTTATAGTGGCTCTTGTACTTTAAAGACCAAACATCAAAAGGCAAGGAATTGGTGTGAGACATAATGACTAGAATTGTAAAAGATTGTGTTGAATAAGTGACAAGCAGCTTGGTTTTTCAAATGGGTACATGCTCTCACATGATTGGTTACATAAACAAAAACAAGGGCACTACATTTGAGAGAACAAAAACAGGGGCATAATTCATGTGTTTATCTTCAACAAAAACAGGGGCACTAGATTTGAGAGAACATCTTCCCACAGACAAATAGAGCTAGCATCTTTGCTTTTGCATCAATTTAGAATGATTGAACATCCTTTTAGAAGCAATTCTAGACATGATTGTGTCTGGTAGGTTTGTCTTAGAGTATCAAGTTTATGTAACTGCAAAGAAGTATTCCCTGTCGAAGAATATGATTGAAGTCTTTTTTATGAAAAAAAATTGCAATTGCATTTGTCTATTTGGGTTTCCAATCATCTAGATTTCTTCTCCTAGTGCTGTTTTCCATTACAAGGCATACAAAGAGTCCTCTATAATTTGCATTTTATGCACCCCTAAAAGGTTTTAGCTGCTTTTCACTGCAGAAAGGTGGACAACATTGTTTCTTCGTATGCCATTTAATACAAGTAATGTCCATGACTGAAATATCCCACCTAGGATATTGACGTGAAATTCAATATTTTTTAAACTCAGATTTCTGCCCTATTTTATGTATTTTAAATTTTTGCTAAAAACCCTAAGTTCTGATATAGGATTTCTGACTAAAAATAAGCATCATCAGCAATATAAACTCATTTAGAAATGCCTCAAAGAATGTGGTGAATGTATTTAACATGAAGCATGACTGGAGAATCAGGATATTAGATTAATGCATTTTACATGCATCATTTACAAGCCATTAAGGGTGTAAGAAAGGAATCTACAAACTACGTACAGAAGAACATAATAGAAAACTATGAAGAAAACAAAGATAATATTCCAAAGTTCTTTTGAAATCTTGTCCACGTGACTGGGATCTTCTGAGAGAGTGCAACCACAACCAAATAATACTGGATTAGAAAGCAAATAAATGATATGTTAACAACAATATGACTGACTCAATATATTATGTTGATATGACAAAAAACTTACTCAATTTCTGATTTTCGTTTGCCTCTAAGCTCTGAGTAGACTTATCTCCCTCTGAAATCACTCAACTTCCATTCACAATTCACACCCTATTAAAAAAAATGTTCTAGAATCTTTTGTAATACTTTCTCAAGAAGCTTTTACCAGCAAGAAACCGATCTGCCCATGTACATGGAGATTACGGAAATTAAAAATAGACAGTGATGCATTTTGATGACACATGTAGAAACAACGTGATCATCAAAACTCACAAAAAGCAGAAAATAGTAAACCCATGGAACTGCTCTCAATTTTTGAGATTGGCTGAAGCATGCAAACAGGTACTAATTTTCTACCCAGTGTTTAGTTGGTGGAGCCAGTATTGGCTTCATTTATTTGCCTCTAAAAAAAGGATAGCTACGCTTTAAAGGTTAAGCTACTGGAGATTGTTCGAAGGTACTTTTGTTTGTTTATAGCTAACTAATTTTTCTTCTTTAACATATCCTCATCCTTCAAACTGCAAACTGTAAAAGTGGGGATCTTTTCCAAAATATTCAAAGCAGCTATTGTGTACTCAATTTGTGTTTTTTGGAAAGATTACCTTTAGGTCCATAAATGGTTTTTGACTACCGTGCATAAAGGAATATAGAGCAATGAACAAGAAACTGAAGTAAATTAAGTCCATTGTAATTATTTACCTCTCCATTATTTGTTTGCACCTTTGTATTCTATATTGTTAAAGAAATCTAGAAGAATGTCATCAACTTGAGAAATTCAAGCTGAGGTTTTGTAACTTTGACATATACTCTCTTTCAATATATTTTTTTTCAATATATTGCTGCATCCAAGAGAACAGACTAGAAAGAAGAGCAGCAACCAACAAATAGACTTTCAAAAGGCTGAGAAACAACTCAACTCCATCCTCTGGGTGGCACGCTCGCCCTTTGATTAGACATTATTTTCTAGCTGATTTGTAAAGCTTTTATGAGTTCACTTTCTATGCTCAGTTCCATAAATTTTAATTTTCTGATGTCTTTTAGGCTTTTGCATTTTTTAAATCTCTAGTGTATTGGAAGCATTCATATCAGGTACAATGTTCTCTAAGTAATCTTATTGTGTCATATTATAAAGTGGTACAGTTTTCAGAAGGAGGGCTTTCTCCTGTTCAGAATGTTGTCCTTCGTCTTTTTAACCAGATTATCAGTTCCGCACCAGAGGAAGATAAGCATTTAACTGCCAGACTTCTTGTGGCCTCCAAAAAGATTGGGTGATTGCTTGGAAAAGGTGGTAGCATAATATCTGACATGAGAAGAGCAAATGGAACAAATATTCAAATTTTTGCAAAAGAGCAGCTTCGAAAGTGTGCTTCACAAAATGATGGAGTTTTTCAGGTATTATGCCCTTTTGAAATGTATAATATGCCGCTTATTGATGTGGCCTTTAAATGTCAAAGACTTTGCATAATTGTTAGGTCTACTATAGGCCTAAAGCATATAGTGTTAACAGATCTTTTTCTTTGCAAAAGGGCAAGTATATTTGTGTAGTTTCAGTTTTTCCCTAGCTTTGAATTGTTCTGTAATGGTGATGTGCAATTGAATCATTGCCAATATTTTGTGATTCTTTTCCTTCTTTGTGTAGTTTTAGAAATGTAAAACTATTAATGTTATTTATTCTATAGTTGTTTTAGAGTTTTACTCTTTCATATTGAAGTGCATTCTCTACGATCTAAAAATGTTCAAAATTATATGTTAAAAAGGCTGTTGGTGTACATATATCATGAATTTCGTTCCACAGAAAAGTCTCAGAGTCTTCCTTTTTTACCAGCACTCATCTTCAAATAAAATAAAATTAGACAGAAATTTCAATGCCTGCTCACATTACTGGAGGAGGAGAGATAAAGATGACAGTAAAGAGAACCACAAGATCTAACAAATGTGGAGTTATAAACAAAATATTTATTTGTGTAACAGACTTCATGCTCCAACGGTGAAACTAAGACTGCTATAATAAAATTTATTATGACTGATTACATTTATTGTTCGCAGATGAACATAATATCTAGTGGTTAGTAGGTATGGCCAGTAGTCATATGTAACTGACATAACTAAAAAATGAAAACTCTGAGTGTTATGTAAAGGGCAAAAGGCTGTCTAGAGATGCTCAAAATTTCTTGCTGTTTCGAGTCGCCTCCTACATAGTTGGTCTGTGATTGAGCTATTTGCTTGGTTTTCTGATGCATTATCCAGCCCAGAAACCAGGAGGCTATAGGCAAAGATTAGCTGGGTTACTTTTAGGTTGCTAATAGCAAAAATAACTATTTGTTAGTGACATTGCCAAACCCTTTGATGGTAGATCAAGTCGCCTTTTTTGTATGGAAGTTTGGCCCGCACCAGAGGAGGAGCTTTGGAGCAGGGCATGGACATCTGTTAAAGGATAAAGTAATATCGAGGTTTTTCAGTTATAGTTGCAACTGCCCTGTTAGTCAATGATGCATAATGTGAAAGCATAGACAAGGGATGCGAACTGTTTGGCAAAATGCCTCAAACGAATTTGACTTCTTGTATTGTAATGATTGCAGGGTATGCACAAAATGCAAATTTGAAAAGCTTTTCTTTCAAGCAAAATCAGAGAGGATGTTGGCAAATGTTGTGAGTTATAGCTTTAAACGTGACAATTGCTTTTTCTATGTTTTGTATGTAGCCCCCTCTATCTTCTTCACACCTCCAATCTTATTTGCCTCTCTGAATCTTTGCTCGGGTTTCAATTCTGTTGGATTCTATGAGCTATTCCTGATCTTTGATCTTGCAAATTATTTCTTTGATATTCTCTAGATAATAGCATGTTGCATAGCTCAGTACGATAGAATGAAAGAGGAAGAAAATAATTGAGCTCCAGTATATTGTTTCATTGCTTACTGGGGCAGAATGCAGTCGAATGAGTTTCAATGCAAGAGTCTTGAGAACCCTATTTATTTGGGGATGAAATCATGTAGTCCATTGTAAGCACAGTGCCAAGAATGCAGTGGAATGAGCTTTTATCAGATGTTTGCACAGGAGAAAGGATTTAAGGTTAAATTAAATGAACTATTGAGGGCGATTCAGAATCATTACCAACAGGAGTGAACCAGTCAACTGCTTATAATAGAAATAGCAGTGGGACGTGTGATTCGAAAAATAAACTCACCTTCAAAGCAAATCCAACAAAGCAAATCGGAAATCGATGGGGGCATATAGAAATTTGAGGTATTGCGACAGAGATCAAAGTCACCTTCAAAGCAAATCCAAGAGTCCAGACAACATGAGTAGGAAGATGCGCCAAAATGTGTCCTGTTATCAACGATGGTAATGAGAAAAGACACAAGAAAAGGAAAATATGGTTTGACTGTTTGTGTGTGAAATCAATTTTAGGTTTCAGGCATTCTATTAAAGGCCCATCGGACTGACCTCTAATTGTGTCGTGCTGTCAAGAATGCCCATATTCTCCACCTTCTGCATTAATTGCTTGCTGCCCCTATGCAGATATTTCCACCCTCTACAATAACTGCTATGCTGATTCATGGCCACCCTCACGCAAGTGGAGAAATTGAGAAGAGTGTGGAGAGCCAGTCGCCTTCGATTGTGTCGTGCTGTCAAGAATGCCCATAGCTGCTCCTATGCAGATATTTCCACCCTCTACAATAATTGCTCTGCTGATTCATGGTCACCCTCACGCAAGTGGAGAAATTGAGAAGAGTGTGGAGGAGCGGGGAAAATAGCCTGAAACTGATGAACCGCTGGGATGGATTCCATCGAAGGCGATTGGGTCTCCAGAAATCTGCATAGTCCGGTATGAAAATGCCTCACAAATACTGAGCGTAGGGACGCCTTCGGCGTAAATATGAGCTAATATTTGAAGATTTTTTTTTTAAAAGAAGTGCAATTGGATGGATTTCATATGACCTTCGTGGCGGGTCCCACCACGGAAAACAAAACAAATTTCACCCCAACGTTTTCCTCCTCCCAATGCTATACGCCATAAATATCTTCCTATTTATTTTGCTATTCGTATGGTAGCTTGTCGATGCCATCGTAAGCGGAATACTCTAGAAAACAAGATGACGTGACACACGAGGCTCTGCCATTGCCACGACACCGAAAATTCCGCGATCCAATTTCTATATATTTCCCTTTGTTCTATTCTGTGTTTTTCTTTATTATTGGCATCGGGCTTTTTTGGGGAAATGGCGGACAGAATCTCATTCTTAGACGGGATTGGGGTGGGATTCGATCCTTGGCTTTCCAGGTCTGTAACAGTTGTGTATTTTGCATTTCAACTTGTTTCAATTTTGTTCTCCCCCAACGGGATAGGTAGTGTCAGCACTTCTTTTAATTTTTCAACAACTTGCCAGAATTGATATATCGAGTTTGTGACTGTAATATGGATTTTCAGCTACATAGGAAAAGATTTTTGGTTTTCTTTCGTAGTGGGATGGGGGTTTTTTGTACGGTCTATAGCTAGGTTTTTTATGATTTTCGAATAGGGGTTTTAAGGTACGTTAGAGAGGTAGTTGCTTGTTTTCTTCTGTTGGGAGGACTGGTATTTCGTGTGATGACTCTTGATTTTTGTTCCTTAGAGGTTTCTGATGTAGATCTGTGATTTCTTCAGCCTCTTAATCTGTAATTTTCTATTGTCACGTTGTTGTGTTTAACTGAAGTGTTTGTTGGCTTCACTTCCAATTTTGTTTTGGAAGTTTGTTTGTATGACTGTCTGTTGTTTGTACTCGTTGTTTTCAGATTTGTAGATTTAACTGTAGATTGAGTGAGGGTTCGTTGTTTTCAGGTTTTAAATTTTCTGGGTATCAGTAATCTTAACTTCATTTTGGATTTTAAGGCTTCTGGGATTTGTTCTAGGGTAATTTTTTGAGTTCAGGTGCAATTTTGCTAAATTAGCAATAACTTATATAGTATATCTTTTTGTATCTATTTTATTTTGAGGGTTATTAGGTGCCAAAAGCCTCGTAACTTCTTATTTCATTGATTATCTGTTTTTTTTAATTGTTTTTGAAAGCATTAGTTGGGGGGTTTTTAACTTGCTTTTTTTGTTGTATCATGGCTAGGGTTTTAAGGTCTGTTAAAGGTTGATATAATGACCTTGTATCCAGATCTGATGTTTTTGATTATTTTAATTGTACCTAGATCTCGAATTCACATTGTCTGATGACTTCAATTTTCCAGCATATATATTTTTAACAGTTGATTCTCTACTTTCCAACCGCTGCTGAAGCATTTGTCTGTCCTCTCCAAAAATTGTCCACAGTATTTCTGCAATACTATACTTTAATATCTTTAATTTATGCCTGATGATTTGTATTTACTATAAAGTGTCATATGAGGATTCTTTTCATTAGGTCATATAGTTTTCTAATTAGTGTTTCAAGCCTTTTGGCATTTGCGGCGACCTCACTTTTTTCTTTGTAGAGTTGTGATGCCGTTGGATTGAAATCGGATGTTTGTTTAGCTTGTTTTTTGGTACATGCTTCTGATGGGATTGTAGAAGAGAAATGCACAGGACTTTGTAAAAAAATTGAAATCTGTTAATATTGAGAGCCCTCGTCCTATCATAAAACTTTAAAGTTCTCCCTTTGTTGGTTTATGCATAATAGATTTGCAGTGAAGGGTTGAATGTGTTGTTGAGATGGGTTTTAAAAGCTTTAAGAGAACTATCTGGCTTCAATTGTACGGTAGTTTTTACTCCAGGGTTTATCTTGAAAGCGGGTTTGTTAATTTGGTGAATACCCCGTGTAATCTTAACATTAATGGCCTTCACCAATGGAGTATGCGAGAAGTTCCCCGTGATTTGAGCTCGATGGAGGCTCAATGGTAGTTCTGTGGAATTCGTGATAGTGCTCAAGGTATTTAATTGAATTGTACTGGTGGCATGCGGACATGTTCGTGGCTGCATTCTATTTTGACAATGGTAAGTGGGTGCGCACTGTAAAATTTTTTGGTAGAAGTTTTTGTATAGCAAAAACACATCTGAATGTGATTGTATTTATGCAGTCAAATGGTAAACTATAGTAATACTTTGTGCTCTTTTTGTGGTTTACAGGTAAGGCAGGGACAAATGAGAAAGAGAAAGTTCTTCGAGGAGGGAGGAGTAGCTCTGCTTGACGGGAAAATGTTAGCATGTTGTAATCAACTTTGTGAACAAGTAGTAATGGTTCTCTATGCATCAGCTGATGAAGATCTTAGAAAATAAGGAATTTACTTTTGTCTTATGAATTACAAATATGATTCACTAGACCCTGGTATTCGTGATGCAACTTGAATGCATTTGGCACTAGGCCAGATGAATTCTGTTGTTCTGTTTTGTAAGAAACTTTATCACTCGGACAGAGCTATCAATGTTTCTAGCTTGTCCCAGGCTGTATTGTTTTGAGGGATTTGTATATTTGCATTTGTTCAGGCATGTAGCTAGAAAGGATCTTACCTCGTTGGGTGCGCTCACGGGGTCGGTCCACAAAGTAATAAAATACTTTCCGTTTGTGGTTTTGGCAGGGGGCTTTACTCCTGCCTGTGTGTTTGTGTTCTTGTTTCTTCTTTGACTCTGTGATTGTGATGCTTTGCTTGTTACAGATATGTCGTCGTGGCGATCTTTGTATCTATTCATTACATTGTGAATATGCACTTGAAGATATATTGTGGGATTGAGCACATTTTGGATAATGGATAGAGAAAAATGCGGTTATCTTCGAAGGCAAAGATTAACTTATGCACAGCACATACGTGTCTTGGGGAGATACAATCCTCCTACCATTGCTATGAAAGGAGATGGACTGGCTTTGTTATCTGAGCTAAGGCATTGCAATAATCCCATCATTCCAATTGGAGCTTCACAACAAATTTAACCGTGTCATTAATGAAGCAGGTGGGTTCTTTCCAATTATTAAAATTTGTTTTCAATCTGGTAATACGATTAGATATCTGAAGAAGCTATTGGCTATATTTTTTCCCCTATTAAAATTAGCTCTGATTTCTTAAACAAAGATGTCTGTTAATGGCTGGAGATGTCGATCCCGAGACGTCTCTCTGGTTTTCAACTGGTATCTTTATTTAGAGACATCCGAGCTTAAGATATTTGACCTAGTGTATAAAGAATTTAACAATGTAACTAGTATATATCCTTAGCTACAAAACATTATCTTCACGATACGTAATCTTATGAAAACAGGCTAAATGCAAAGAAAAAGTGATAAGTTTATAAATTTTTTTTACTTAATTGTCAAAATTAGTTAACCTTGAAAGATATTACATGCACGAAAAATTCACAACTTCACGCTTAAATCCCAAAAATTCACAACTTCACGCTTAAATCCCAAAGATTGGATGGTCTAATCTTTTTTTTTCTTTTTGCAAAAATTAGATAATAAACGTAAGTGAAGAAAAATAAACTAATAGGAAAAAATAAAAAATAAAGCGAAGAAAAATAAACTAATAGGAAAAAATAAAAAATAATCCAACTATAGCTCAATACCTCTAGTTATCTTTAATATAACTTCATAAACACAATGTTATTGATCCAATTCTAGCAAAATTTCCTTCAAGTTGTCATGTTATCAATACTATGAAGTATAATGAATCTGCTTGAAAGAGGTTTGTTCAGCTAATGTCATTGAATCTAATTCTCATGCACTCATGCTTGAATATGTGTTAAATTGTCGAACAGTTGTAGCAATGGTATGGGATTTACTCTTCACACTCGCAATAAATTGTTATATTGTTGTCAATTTGTTGGTCTTTTCCTATGCATGTCAGTTGTAACATGTATGAGTGGAGGATTTTATTACCATGACTTATGCATGAAGTGATGGTTCTAATTGTAAGAATACTGTATCTAGTATAGTCACTTGAGCGAGTTCTGGACAGATTACTTTTTGATGAATAATACAGTGGAAGAATCCAATACTGTTATTTACTTGGTATGACCAAAAATCAACGCATCAAGAATTGCACTCTTCAGTTGGCAGAAAGTGAATATTCTTATTAAATTCGTTGAAGCCAGTGTGACTGATGTCTCATGCATTGGGAGCACTCTTTGAGTCGATTACAACTATTTGGAAGAAACAGTTTACGGCACTCGGGCCAGGTAATTGGTTTTCAGGATCTAACGGAACTGGTTGCTCTTTTGACTGACTTATGGGGATGATTGAGATCAAATGCTGGTTCGATAAGTGTTCTGTTTGGCGTGGATTTGATGGGTTAATCATAAACTGATCTCAATACATTACCAAAGGCAGTTCTGATTGTTAAAGCTGGTTTATGCTACTAGCCTGTACCAGATCATTGTTTTGATGTTTTTCTGCAGCTGGTTAATTGTGTATGGAGTTTGAAGCGCAGTGGTGAGTTGTGAATGCAGTATAAGCAAAAGCAATACTGATGGTTGATAGAGACTTAAGTTACCTGCTTGTATCTGACCGTTTATATTGGTCTCTCTCTGCCATTTGCATTTGAAATGGTCCAAGTCATGTAGCTTAAATCCATAAGGATCTTACCTTGTTGGGTGCGCTCACCTTGGTGGTCCACAAAGTGTAATAAAATAGTATATGCTTTATTGGTTTTGGCAGGGGCTTTGCCTTTGCCGGTGGGTGTTTTAGTTGTTTTAATTTTTTACCATGCAACTGTGTCGAGTAGTTGTTGCTAATGATTCAAGTGTCGGTATCTTTATGTTTTTTCTTTACAATTTGACTTTATCGTTGTTGGTGGGTGTTTGGTTATCTTTACTTGGCAACCTGACTGAGTATTTATTATATATCTTTTTATGTATCTGTGCAACTGTGACTGTGCGGGTTTTTTGGTTATCTCTACTATGCAACTCTGACTGGGAATTTATTACGGACAATTATCTTTATATCTGTTCATTACATACTGAGATTGAACATACGATATACTGTGAGATTAGTTTCTTTTGGGTTAAGAATGGTGTACTTTAAAGACAGAATTGTTATTGCTTTGAACAAATTTCCTTTTTCTTTATTCTGAAGGGAATCGAATTATCTATTTGGTCTGTTGTAGTCATTATTAATCAAATCTCTCTCTTTCTTACAATAATGAGTAAGCTGGAAAACTTGCAGATGCTTCACAAGGATTACAGACGGTTATGTCCATTGATAGATCAGGTGTGTTATCTGTTTGACCCCATTTACAAATATTTTTGAGTTGAAGCTGGTCTAGATTATAAAACCTGAGCAAGTTACCGTCCATCTAATGTTGGTGAATTTGGGGTGTCTAATAGAAGTTTATTGTTGGTGAATTTTGTTTGGCACATTTCGGTCATCAAGGTAGTAATCAGTCATACTAGTAGAAGAGTATAATGACTACAGTATTAACTGTTTTCTTCTAGTTGATGCATTAAGCCTGTTTGCGTTATAAATTTATGAGGTGTGCTCATCTGTTAAAGGCTTCCAAGTAATGCATTGCTTTCAAGTCCTTTTGGGTCCTTTATTCCTGAAGAGATCCGGAAGAATTTGTCATTTTACTTTTCGTGGGGAAACATAGGTCTGGTAGTTGGTACAGTTTTGGTTGGAAAGCTTCGGGCAAACATAGATCTGGTACAGTTTGGTGGGAAAATCCAAATATCACGTGGACAATCTTAGGATGGATAGACCATATCTTTCAATCTAAATACGGTGTCTTTGGTTGAATATCTTTCAATCTAGTATGATGAATTTGGTCGAATGACCCTGTTAATGGAAAAATGCTGTCTTTAAATGTTTACTTACACCGCACTTCTGTTTACATTAAAAGGCATATCAAATCAGTAAACATCATATAATTTTTTATTTTTGGTAGATTAAATTTGTGGACAATCTTAGGATGGATGGATGGTATCTTTCAATCTAAACACGGTTTCTTTGGTTGAATGATTATTTTCAATGGAAAAATGCTGTCTTGAATGTTGGCTAATGTTGCAACTCAGTTTACTTCAAAATAAATACCAAAATATTAGAGGCGTAAACGTAGATAACTGCTTATTAGTATAATTATTGAATGACACACTCTAACATCACTCACTACACGTTACCGGAAGACCATATTAATCTAAACAAAATTCGATGAGTACACTAGATAATATGTGTAAAGGGAGTTAACCTAATCTTGATTCCCGCAATTTCAAAGAGGGGATAAATATTAATTAAAACAGCATGTGATACTCAGACGAATACAATGAAGATATAAAATTATGTCCATGTGAATAAAATTATGTCCATGTGAAGAGTGGGGTAAAGCTAATCTTAGTTCGTTTTATTTCAAAGAGTGAACAAATCAATGCTGGACATGCTTTCCAGATGATGGGTGTGTTCTTAATTGACGTCAAATATTGTTTTGTAACGCCTTAGTCTTTAACTCAAGGTCATTATAGCTCTGTAGTTGAATATGCCTTTGCTTTTATATGAAGATTTAATGAGCCGCCCTTTTCAAGCAATTCCATGGTGCATCGTTTTATTTCAAACACACAATGATCTGTAGGTTAGTTTGACAAAAATGACATTGAAAAGCAGAAAAACGGCGTTCTTCGGTTTGGAATCACATTGGAAATCTGAATAGCAACTTACGGTGATGGAGGTGTGACTGCAGCCCCGAAAAACTTAAAAGCAGCATTTATCTCAACTCTACCAACATCAACTGCTCCATTTCTGCCCTCTTGAGTTCTTCATGTAATTCTAAGCTACATGCTTGAACGCACAGCTTCCATGCTCTTGCATGTATGTAATGAATCTACTGCCTGCTGAAATGCTATTTTACCGTCTCCTCTCGAAAGCTTTAAAGATCTGAATTATGCTATCACATAAGAGAGGCCAGTTTAATTTGAAGTACTGATGACAACTACAATTGGACTTTTGAAGGCTTTATTAGAGTTATGAATGATGTCTTCGATCTTTCTGGTAAAACAGAATATGCTGCCACAGTGGGGTACCTTTTCTTAGGTGTGAGTGATAGAGCTATTCTACTTTCGGATGTTTAGAACCTTCAGGGCTCGCTTGTTTTTATAGCCACAGCTCCAAAGCCTAGAACATCCGATGCTAATCACATAACTGCAGGCCAAGATAATTTAATGTGTAGGAACCTATTGTAAGCCTATTAGATTTGCACGCTGTAGCAGCATAATCATCTTTATAATGTAACAGTCGAGGATAGAATATTGGGGTTACTTGCCGCTGTTAGGACAAACAAGTTTATGTTCCGATGTTTGTAGCTTTGGAGCCCTAGCTATATATATTTTTTCATAGCCAAAGCCTTGAGTTTAAACATCTGTTTCTGTTATAGAAGAACGCTTCTACATTTATTAGTTTATAGCTCTAGGACTACAGACCAAAAAATAGCATTGAGCAGACATGAAGAGAAGTGTGGCAGAGCTCAATGCGTCGCTTGTGAATATTGGTTACTGTACGTTGAGGACTATTGCAGAAACCGTAGATGTGTGCTAAATGGAGAGAGGATGAGAGGGCAGAAATGGAGCTGTTGATGATGATAGATTTTGGTGCTTTCATCCAGATGCAGCTCTGAGACATTGAACTTAAGATTGTGCTGAATGTTACGAAATTTGAGGAAAAAGTATTTGACTATTCATCTGCAATACCAATATGAAAGAGCTTCTTAACGATCTTATTGTGTAAGATGAAGGTAAACTTACAAAGTATAATTTTTTTATTATATTTGTATTAATGCAATTTTAGTTAATTGTTAAAATCTAATATTAGTGGCTTGTTAATAGAAAGCCATCTATTTTGTTAATTGCCGATAAATAGCTATTCTTGTTTACGGAAATACTGAAAAGAAAAGTATTCTGTAAAACTATCCTGTCAATTTACTATGAGCGTTTTGTCAGTGAGATATTCCGATTCTACGAAAGCTCAAATTAGTTTTGTACGGAGACCCCATCCAGGTCACACACTAGGCTTGAGCAGAGTTTTTAATATGATTGTTTTAAAAACTTGAATTCTTCAATTGTAAATCAATGTCTATATATGAATAAATTAGTTGTTTTGATGTTTCGATTGAATGAGCAGAAAAGCCACAGGCGTTACACACTGCAACATACGAGATCGCAAGAGAATGCAGTTGGGGTAAATCTGTTTGGTCAAAGTGTACAGGTTATTACCATGTATCGATTGTGTAAGCTGTTCAGGTAATCAGTATATATTGTAACCACTCGACATGTCTATTTTCTGCTGAAAAAGAGTACCTCCCAGGTGTCTGCAATGCAACATAAATTAGATTGACAGTTACATGTATGTATATTTTGGCCATGTCGTGGAATTTAAATTTGAATCTTGCTATATTTCTCATTGTTTTCAGTGCGGTTATATCATTCATGTCCTCAACCATTGTACTTACGAGTATAGTTGGCGTTTTCTCGAGTTATTTATATGTTAGGGATTGAAAGAATTGAATGCATTATAAACCCTACCATGTTGCAACGCTCATTGGAATAGATTTTGGAATAGAATGGCCTGTGTTTTGATGTGTTCCAGCTATAAAGAATTTATTACTTTGTAACACATCCTCTTTGAACATGGAAAATGCTCAGCAGGTCTTGCATACTGATTTGTGTTAGACAGTTCTGGAGAAATATCAGTTCAGTACTAGGAGATTGCTTTTCTGTGTCAAGCAGCGTTTGACATGCACACATTGCTGGAATGAGCGTCAACAATAAATCTTTTAATCAGACTTGACTTGGTGGTACAAACAAGATATTGTTTTGCAGACATCATATTTGGAGCTTGAGGTGCAGAAATGGGTAGTGCAGCATATGACAAATAAGGGCTAACGGTACCTATACCACTCTGCTACGAGTGGACGCTGTTTTAAAGGATTTCTCATAGTTGCATTTGAATTGTTCCAGGTATCTAACGTTGAAGATTTTCGTATTTGTTTAAATAGGAATTAATTTCTTCTCTGGAATTTCCTTGATATTGCGTCTTTTTTCCATCATTTGGTTGATATATGTATTTGTTACAGATGAATCTGCTAGCAAGCTAATCTTAAAGATGGAATGTGCGATTTTTTTCTGGATCAAGGCTGTGAACAATGCAGTTTTCTTGAAGGCAAATAATCAATTTTGTATGGTGACGATCTCTGTCCATTGGGAGTAAATTCACTCTTCTTAACTTCTACCCGGGAAAATATATTAGTTTAAATCTGGTTTTTAAGTTGGTTGTTAAGTTACAATATTGTCATAATTATGTATGTGCTATATTGACAGTGGAGACTAAATTGTACATACAACATTTATAACTATGTACATTATATATCCGACAGTTGGAAGTACTGGATATATGAAGCCGGAAAACGTGCCTCACTTTTTCAAGAACTACTAAATTTCTTGGAGTTAATTTTGAGAGCTTCTGGCTACTATTGCTTTGAGTGTTACAATATTGGCTTGATCAGCATATATTAATCAGACTGGAGGAGTTTCGAGATATATGTTTTTTAAAATTGCCTCCATGAAGGAGTTTCGAGATACATGTTTTTAAAAATTGCCTCTATATTCCAGTGATTAATGACAGTCATGTATTTTGATTAAAGGAAAGTTGCCCTTTTTCTTAGAGTTTATGCTTTGTTTTGACTTTAAATTTTCCGTGCATTTCTTAAAGATTGCCCTATTAAATATCATTATGTCGGGCCTTTAAAATACTAATGAACTGTACGTAGATTTCTTGACTAAAAGGCCTTACTTTTAAAATCCCCTTGGTGGGAATAGATCCTTAAAAAGTCTTGCTGGAGCAAATGTTTGGCATTTTATGGTATGCTTAAGGATGAGGTTGAATAGGTAATGTGATGCTCTCATGTATTTTTCTAATTTGCTTTAAATTTATTAAATCAGAATAATACCTGGAGAGTACCATGTACTACATTATATTAACAAATAAACCTTAACAACTTTAGAGCTATATTTGATTGAAGTTGTGTTTTATTAATAAGGTATTTTAATAAATCATATTAATAAAAAAATTGTTATGAATATTGGATTAAATTAATAATACAGGATTAAATGAAGCTAGATTACAGGGTAGAAGGTGTTTTCCAATATTAGAATTGTCACAAACCAATCACGGGATTAAATGAAGCTAAATTACAGAGTAAAGGTGTTTCCCAATATTATGATTGGTTTGTCACAAACCAATCTCTGCCAATAGAAAGATTTCAATTGTAAACAAGAAATCGAAATCTGTGCCAATAGAAAGAATTCAATTGTAAGCAAGAAATCGAAAGGGTGTAACCCTTCACCAAATTCTCTCTTTGATTAAACCCCCTATTTAAAACTTAAAATATGTGCATCAAGTAGATTGAATCTTTGATCGGGTCTGCTCTATTTTTTGAAGTTCTCTAACCCTCGGTAGCCCTTGAAAAGTCCCTAAGAATATTTGGAGCAATTAGGTAGATATGTACAGGAGAAATTTTTGAAAGGCACGAACAATATAATAAATATCATCTTAGGCATTAATAATAGATGGACATTTTTTTATTATCTTTATAGTTATAAATAAATTTAATAGTGAATGTTATAAGTCTAGTTTATTCAGATTAATGGTGAACTTTTGTTTTTAATTGAAATAAGAAATGCTCTCAGAACATTAAAAAAAAGTTAAAACTCAAAATTTCAGAAATGTCTTTGGCAAATTTTTTCCTAGCAATCATCTCTCCATTGAGAAATACAGAATCAAGCTTGTGGATGATTATCTTAAAATTTGAGAAATATAGAATCAAGCTTGTGGATGATTATCTTAAAATTTCAATTATATTTAGCTACTATATTTTGCCAATATATTTTTTTCTTGCAATCACCTCCTCATTGAAAAACATAAAAACAAGCTTGTGGATCTTTTATCTTTGTAAGATACAAGAAAAGTTAAATTTAAATGTTATTTTACTTCTGGATAGAACATGTTATTTTAGTTCTAGTTTCTAGTGAGGAGTGGTGATGGTTTATATCTCTAACCAAAATTAGAAAATTGCTTTTAGAATATAGAAAAGAGTATAACTCCTAAAATTTTAAGAGATATGATTGAGACTAAATTTAAATGTTATTTTACTTCTGGATAGAACATGTTATTTTAGTTCTAGTTTCTAGTGAGGAGTGGTGATGGTTTATATCTCTAACCAAAATTAGAAAATTGCTTTTAGAATATAGAAAAGAGTATAACTCCTAAAATTTTAAGAGATATGATTGAGACTAAATTTCACCACCTTATGTTTTCCTAACAAATACCTCTTACTCATTGACAATATAGAAATGGGCTTTTGGACATATGTCTTAGTGAAAAGGGAAGACTAAAATTGTTTGCTCACATATAAAGCAATACTTCCAATCGAGCAATTATGTTTACTCAAGTTGTATTTTTGTGGGTAGGCTAGTCCAAGGGATCGAGAATTTGTTCTTTATGTCAATAGCAATATTTGGGAATACAAGTTTCCTCTCATCGTTAAGGGATGATAGAGTGATTGATGATAATATATGTTGTTTAAGTACTTTGTTAAGCTAAGACATATAAAACATTGATTATTTGTAGTAATTCCAACTCATAGACCACCTTAGCAACACTTGTCGAGACTTTGTATGGTCCATAGAAGTGAATTTTGAGCTTTTTACCCCTAGTTTGTTTCAAATCATATTTCTAATCTTAAGTGATCTCTTAGTGTGGGATTGGTTTGCATTAATTTTGAGGTTTAAAATGGTCTTAAGTGACCTTTAAAATGTCTATCATGCTCTAAAAAGTTGCCAATTATTGGTTCATGGTTGTTTATGAACACTAAATTGGGAAAGATAGGTGCTTAGATTACATATAGTGCCACAAATTGATTAACGACATTGCATGCTATCCAAGTGCTTTTAAAGGTAAGACAAATGAAAACATTGTAAGTTGGATTGATTGTAGGTAGCTCCAACTCATAGATTACCTTAGTAAATCTCATCAATATTGTATTCTCATCTTTACTTTGTTTCAAACCATATTTCTAATCTTAAGTGATCTCTAAGCACAGTGTTGGTTGGCATAATTTTTTTGAGGATTTGTTTGTTGCAATGCAATGGTCTAAGTGACCATAAAATGTTTGTTATGCACTACAAAGTTGCTAATTAGTACACACATGGTTGTTAGCAAACACCAAATCAACAAAGATAGGTTGTTTGGTATCTATATATTGTTATAAATAGTGTCATGCCAATGGATACAAGTTAAGTGGTATTACAACAATGTTCTTCAAGGTGCAACCACTTAACCTATAATTTTTGCTAAATTGTGATAGTTCTTTAAGTACCCTTCAACCTACACCATCTCTATTTGTCCATCCATTTGTGGGGTTTGTTGATACTTTTAGTTGTCAGTAAAACAAAATAACTTGCTAAAAGAAGCCAATGAATTTATTGTATCTACCACTAACAATGGGCTAACAATGGGACTTGGGAAATCCTTGCAATTAGAATATCTCTCTAAAAATAGCTCAACCATATGTGGTGCTTTGAACTCAATACAAATGGCAAAGAAATGGGCCTACTTAGTTAATTGATCTATTATAACAAAAATGTAGCCCTTGCTCACTATAGATAGCTTGTGATAAAATTCATGGTTTACTTTTCTATTTTTGTGTGCCTTATTGTTGGGAATAAGATGCCATTTAATTGCATTCTAAACATATTTCATGTATCTCCTAAGTCCTTGGAATGTGTTGCACAACACTAGGATTAGGAAGAGATTAATTTGGAATGAAATAAACATTTAATTTGACATTTGTAGTTATTCTTAAATAATAGGAGCATGTGGGGACGCTTTGGAAGAGCTCTTACAAAATAGGAGCACATGGGCACCTACATGGGAGGTGGGATCCACCTTGGTTCAATTAACTAGTTGGTGAATTGAGTACACTTCAAAAATGCATCTTAGGTTTCTACAAAATAGGGATTTTGATTTATGCATGTTGAGTTCCTATAATATAGGGATTGATGTTTATGAGGTTCAGTTTAGTTCAGTTATCTTCAGTTGCATGTTAGTTAACTTCAGTGACTTGAGTTGCATGGATAGATAACAGGGGGATACATCCAGTTAACAAATGGAGGATCATTGATGCATATTATTTTGCATGAATCGGTGACAAATGTCTTTTAGTTAACAAAGATTAACTTGGGCCCACCTTGGGCGCCCAAGTTGGCATCTTTGAGTTACAAATAATGCATGGAAAAGATATTTTCAATGATTAGTTAAGTAGGACCCAATTTGGGCACCTACTTTGAGGATGAGCTTGAATGAGATATTTTTAACAACCATGAGGTTAACACTTTAGTGTTGGGCGCCAACTTTGAGGGAGACTCTTGTTTGGCTTGTGCATGCATATGAGAACTCAACTTGGCAACCCTAGGCGTGGATTTTCTCAAGAAGCTTTGTGATTATATATTTGATCTCTTATGAATTTGTAAGTAACACTATTGTCTATTATTGTAGCAATTGTATGCAAGAGTTTTGTGAGAAAAGATTGCAGGTTGTGAAGAAGATTTGTTGAAAAACAGAGGAAGCATATCAAGGAGAATTGAATTAGTGTTATTGTAATCTTAATCAAAGGTTAAATAATACAAGCAAGACTGATTCTGGTGGAGTTTTTTCTCGAAAGGGTTTCTCCATGTACATGATGTGTCCTTTCTATCTTGTCTTATAATTCTTCTAATATCTTCTATCTACTTTCTACAACATTAAAATTGATCTAATTCAAGATTAATCGTACACAAGAGATTGTGACAAATAATACTAAAATTGAATCTACAGTTACACAAGATTTACAAATTTTAAGCTACATTTTTAATATAGTTTTACCTTCATTTTCAACATTTGGTATGAGAGCTAATGGTTGGGTAGAGTTTGGGACACCTTTCTCTTAAAAGTTTGAAGGTTTTTTGGTTGTAATGGGAGCTTTTAATATTGTGTCAATTGTTGATTTGTAAAAGTAGTGTGTTGCAATGGGTTCTACTTCTCATTTAGATATTGAAAGGTTCGATGGATCTTGGTATGAGATGTGGAAACTAAAAATGGAAGATTTACTTGAAGAGAAAGATCAGTGGTTAGCTGTAGGTAATAAGACAAAGACACCTACATCGATGGAAGATGAGGATTGGGCTAAACTTGATAAGAAGGCAAGAGGAACCATAAGATTATGTCTTACTGATGTTGTTCTCTTGAATATTTCAGATGAAAAAACTGCATTTGATTTGTGGAAGAGGATAGGTGATATCTATCAAACCAAAAGCCTTACTAATAAGTTGTATGAAAAGACAGTTATATTATTTAAAGATGAAAGATGGTGATTCTGTTGGACATCATTTAAATGCTTTTAATTTGATTCTGAGTCAGTTAGCATATGTAGATGTGAAGCTAGAAGATGAAGATAAATGCATTTTGCTACTTTGTTTTTTACCATAATCTTGGGAAAATCTAATTGTTTCTATCAGTGGTAGTAGTGCAGATATGAAGATGGACAATATATTTCCTACTCTCTTATCAGAGGAGATGAGGAGGAAGTCTAAAACGGGTTCCCAAGATGTCTTGTTTGTAAGAGGTAGGCCTGAGGAAAAGGAATCTAAGGCAAACAAGAAAGGAAAGGGTAAGTCTAAAGGACGGTCTAAAACCCCTTGTAAGAGTAAGGTAAAGTGTTGAAACTGTGGGAAACCAGGACACATAAAGAAGGGTTGTAAGAGCAAGAACAAGAGTTATGATGCTTCTACCAAGAAATCTTCAGATGATGATAATGATGCATTGATTATTTCATGTAAAAATGTTAGTGATGAATCTTGGCTTATTGATTCAAGTTGCTCCTATCATATGAATCCTAACAAGGAATGGTTTTCAAAGTATATTGAATATGATGGAGGCAATGTCTTCTTTGGAGATAATAACACAACAAAGATTGTGGGAAAATGAGAGGTAAAGTTGTGTTTCAGTGATGGTAGGGTTAATACCCTTAATAATGTTTTACATATTCTAGGACTTTCTAGAAATCTACTTTTTGTATCTAAGTTTAATGATTCTGGAATGCATGTGACATTTGATAAAAGTGGATGCAGTTTGGTGAAAAAGAATATGGTGGTTGCTAAAGGATCTCGGATTGGGACTTTGTTTAAGTTGAATACCTCCAATTTGAATAATTCAACCAATGTAACTGAAGCTGAAAATACATGTATGTTGTGGCACCATAGACTGAGCCACATAGGTGAAAAAGGTCTTAGGACCATTATCTATAAGAAATTGGTTGACGATATTCCTGATTATAATATTGACAAAAATGATTTTTGTGAGCATTGTGTGTTTGGAAAAGCAATTTAAATCTTCATTTCCTAAAGGAACAAATAAAGCTAAAAGATTATTAGAAATTATTCACTTAGATATTTTGGGTCCTATGGATATTGACTCTATTGGAAAATCTAGATATTATGTCACTTTTATTGATGATGTCTCAATATACACTTGGATCTATTTTATGCATAACAAATCTAACGTGTTTAACAAGTTTAAAGAATTTAAGGCTTTAGTTGAGAAACAATTAGATCATAAGATAAAAGTGTCGAGATCAGATAATGGTGGTGAATATTGTTTTATAAAATTTGATGATTATTGTAAGCATGTAGGAATTGTGAGACAGAAAACTACTCCATATACACCACAACAAAATGGCATAGCAAAAAGGATGAACCGAACCTTAATGGAAAGAGCTAGGAGCATGTTAAGTAGTGCTAAGCTAGATCAATGCCTTTGGGCTGAGGCTGTATGCACTTCTTGTTATTTAGTAGATGATCCCACAATATTGGTTTACAATTTTTGGGCAAACTGGACACTGAATTGATTTTTTAACTAAATTTTCACTTTCGGGCTCCTATAGCGGCTAAACCATGAGGAATTTGAAGATGATGCAAACTATTGATTTGTGACGTTTTGTTTATAAATTCTAAATATATTTTGTATCAACATGAATTTGCACCCCTAACACAAATTCCCTTTTGTCCCTTAACACTTCATAAAACCAACTTCAGAGGCTTAATTCCACATAAGCCCGCTGCTTTCATTCCACTTGGCACCTGTTTTGAGCGTCGGTAGAGGTGTTCCTGTCTAGGACGCTCGCGCGGCGTGCAGACGTCTGCGCGACACGCTAACGTCCCTGACAGATTCCCACGTCTGGAGCCTGCAGTGGCGTTACAATCCCCATTGGGAGTCAACTTGTAACACCCTCCTCGATCAACCGACCCAAATATGGCCATTTTCTTCCCTTTCCTTCATATTCACTCACCTTCATTCATTTCATGGCTGGTTGATCTCTTGGATCTCTTGGATCTCTTCACATCCTCTCTTCAATCCCTTCATAATCTCTCCTACAATCTCTCCACAAGCTCCAAGTAACTTATCCAATCCATCCATCTTAAGCAACACTTTACACTTCACAACAACAACATCAACACTCCATCACTTCAGTAGAGCAAGTGTGGAACAAAACACCATGGCAACAGAGGCTTGAGTTCCTCTCATTTTCTCCCCCACTAGCCTTGAGTGCTTTGGGCAGAGGTGGTAAGCTTTCACTCCTCTCCTCTATTACTTGGTTGAGTAGCATAGCATTGTTTTGTAGTGTCTTTGTGTACTTTACTTCATTTCATACTTTTCACTCTATCTATCTGGCTATCCGTGGAGGTGGGAACACTAAAACGGGGGTTTGACTGAGGCAAACCCCTATACAGCCCCAACATTATCTCTCTCTCTCTCTTGTGTGCAGGTGTTGAAGACATTCATGAGCTGGAGGCTTCATCATTCACACGGTTGTAAGCATTTCCTTACCCTTCTTCTCTTTGTCTTTATCTTTTCTATTTCAGTCTATTTCCTTTATCACTTTCCAGAAGTTCTTAGCAATCAGCTTGCGAGTAGCCACTTTGCTGTTTTCTGTGATAAACTCGCTCTCTGGTCCGTACGAGATGCCAACGCGCTGTGCTGTCGTCTGCATTCTGCGTTGACGTCCTTTGGCCGAGAACTTGACAGTTTGTCTAGAGAATCTTTGTGACCTGCTTTTTTTGGTTCTAGACTTCTCGTTGTTGTCTTTTGAGGTAGTTTAGGGCAGTTTTTCCCCTGAGGCTCTCTAAGTGAAGAGATCTCATGAGTAGCGAATCCCCCTTCTCTACATTTTGGTGAACTTGATGTGAAGAACAACGTTCTTTGAAAACTAGGAATTTATTCACTCTTACTTGGTGGGGTCATAACTTTTGACTCGTTGCTCGGAATTTAGAACCGTTTGTACCATTGGAAAGGTCTTCTAGAGAACTAATTCAATCCCTATGCCTTTAAAATGATGCAAGTTATGAACCCTAATTCCGCTCTGGAGACCTACGAAAATGAAAATTACTAGAACATAGAAAATATTGAAAAATTAGAATGAATTTAATATCTTCTTTTATTAGTTCTATATCTAATTTTGTTCAAGATATTAACGATGTTCCATTTCATGCATGTGACGGTGACTTGGATTTTCCCATGTCACTTTGTATCTTTGATTCTTCTCACGAGAATCCCCCTCCTTTGGAGGATATCTTGTTGCAAGAAGATGAAATCATTGATACATTTCTAAATGTTTCTCTACCTTCTATCCATTCCAATGCACTCTCCTCTGGAGATGATGCATTTGTGAATGATGAACCTTCTATCCATTCCAATGCACTCTCTTCTAGAGATGATGCATGTGTGAATGATGAATTCTTTATCTATGCTAACACACTCTCTCGTAGAGATGATGCATTAGCGCATGATGCATCTCCTTCCATATTTGATCATGTTTGGATTGATGTTGAGAATATGTATGCAAATAATCATTCTACTAGGTGTGATGATTTTGTAAATGTAATGTCTCTGCTGCCCCTCAAAGGCCTAAGAGACCGGCCATTTACCCAACTCCAGCTAGTCCTTCTCCTAAAAGGGTTTATTCTATTGATGGTGTTCCATTTGATAGTGATCCCCTTGATTCTTTGAAGGCTCCCACTTATAGAGTGATATCCCATACCTATGATACTAGAATGAATAAGAAATTAAGCCTCCTTCAAGCACCTGAACCTGTGACTAAAGCACCTAGTGATTATGATCTTATTGAGCAACCACGCGTTACTCCGACCAAGATCTCACTGTGGGATTTGGTTCAGTCTACTCCAGTTTATCAAGGTATGCTTTAGGAAGCCTTGCAAAAGATCCTCTTGCCTTCTTCTGCTAGGTCGACAAATGCTCGAGCATTGATAGCTCATATTCGTGCGGATTCACCGAATATTATATTCTATCCCCAAGAACTCCCACCTCAGGAAGTACAAAAGCAAGAAGATCCTCTAATGATTATAGTTAATATTAATAAGATTGGCGTTAGACGTACACTCATTGATGCTAGTTCAACACTTAATGTATGTAGCATTGATCTATTGCCTAAGATTAATGTTGATCCATCTTCTATTAATGCTTCTTCTATCATCATCCGTGGGTTCGATAATGTTAGGAGACAAGCTCTAGGTACAATAGTATTATCTTTGCAGCTTGGACCCATTACTGTACCCACTCTTGTATATGGCAGAGAAGGTACCTTATAACCTTCTTCTTGGTAGACCATGGATTCATGCTATGGGTGCAGTCCCGTATACCTTGCATAAATCTATTAAGTTTGTCTGCAATAATCGAGTAGTCATAGTCAAGGCTGACCCTGATGCTAAGCACTTAAGTGAGATGGCAGTTGCTGGTCAAGCTTTAGTTGTGCCTACTCTTATTCCTTCAGTATCTTCCAATGTGTTGATGTGTACTCCAACAGTATCTACTATAAAAGATACTCTCAAGATAAACGTCCCTGAAGAAGATCCTTCTGAAGCGAGGAATCCCAAGTCTTCTCCCTCTACCTCTTCCCAAAGGAATGTGTGTCTTGGTGATGATTAGGGTCCTTCAGACTTTACAAATTCCTTCATCCAGGAATATAAAGTCGACCCGATCCACTTAGACCCTTCAATAACATCATTCACACCTGCTATCAAAGATGATCATTCTTGTGCATTGCAGGGTAATGTGAATGTGAACTGTAATGTTCTTAGTATTGATCCTTCTTCTGAGGAGGATGATTACGCCTCTACTAAAGAGGATAATGCTGAAATTTCTATCAAGAAGGATGACAATCTCGTAGAGGAGTATGTTCCCCCTTGTTGGAATAATTCTCTCTATGAAGATCCTCCTTCTTCTCATGATTTGCAAACACGTTATGGCCCTGGCTGTAGGCTCATATCTAAATATGGTTATGAGCGTAAAGGTTGTGGGCGTAATGAACAAGGCATACAAGTCCCTATAGAATTCACGCCTCGTAAGCGTAACATGGGGCTTGGTTGCTCGAATGAACAGTCTAAGCAGAAACCACGGTTGAACGTTGATCTAAAGTATGCCCAACCTCGTTCTCGCAGATTGGTCCATCCTCCTTTGTCTTCTACCTTCGTATCTTCTTCTTCTGAGCAGTCAAAATTTCTCCACAAGAGAAAGGCTTGCTTCTTTCTCCTCATCTTTTGTTTGAGCAAGAGCATATTTTGTTGCGGCTTCGAAAAGCCCGCTTAATTACTCTTCCTTCTCCTACACGCAAGAAACGTCATAAACATGATCATGAAAAACATTCTTTCTGTGCATACCATCGAGTGCTTGGCCATTCCACTAGCGAATGTAAGGCCTTGAAGGAAAAAATACAACAACTGCATGATTCAAGTGCCATCACTCATTTGAGTTGTTGATGCACCTATCTCTTCTTTCAAATGACAAGTGATATTGAGGTTTACCTCTATCATGTTCTAAGTATCTTGCATGGTTCTGCTCCCTTGTACGTTGGGGGCAGTGATAACTTGTTCTCGGGATGCGTGTCCTTCCTAAGGACCCCTCCTTCTTCACGTTGGGTTCCCAAGGGACCCCTTCACAAGGTTTCAAATGATTTCTTGGCGTCTAGACCGGGGGCAACCCAACTAGAACGGTTTTGTATCTTCGTGTCTAGTCCGAGGGCAAACCGACTAGACTTCACTTTACATCTTCATGTCTAGCTTGGGGGCAACCTGACTAGACCTTACCTTTCTATAAACACATCCTTTGAGTGGACCCTCCTTCCTTTTGAAGGGTTCCCGAGGGATCCCTTTGAAAGCCTTACAACTTAACGATGGTCTGCATGACTGTCTTCTCTATGATACGAGCTCTACTCTGAAGTGATTTTTTCTTTTATCACTTTTACTTAGTGATACGGGTTTTCCTCCTTGAGCGGGGATTGATTTTATCACTCTTACTTGGTGATACAGGTTCTATTCCGAAGCAGGTTTTTCTTTAATCACTTTTACTCTGTGATATGGGTTCTACTTCGAAGTGGGTTTTTCTTTTATCACTTTTACTCGATGGTATGAGTTTTCCTCCTTGAGCAGGGATTTCTTTTATCACTCTTTCATTCTTAAACTCTTGTATATATCGGATCGAAGATCTGCATCTTCTTCATCTTGAGTATATGCGCTTTCTTTCCTTCATCTCAAGAATTCTTCTGTGTTAGTATCTTTAATTTGGGGATGACGCATAGTGCTGAGACAACCTTTTACATCAAGGCCTCTTTTAGTTTGCTGACTCAAATCCTTTAAATGTTCTAACATTGTCGTCTTGTGCAGGTCTTTCTTACTCTTCTACTTCTCTACTCTACTTTACTGAAGCACTCACCAGTATTCGTGCTCGTTAAAGTGGGGGAAAAATGTATGAACATAAATTTGCACCCCTATTGCAAATTCCATTTTGTCCCTTAACACTTAAAAAACCAACTTCAGAGGCTTAATTCCACATAAGCCCGCTGCCTTCATTCCACTTGGCACTTGTTTTGAGAGTTGGTAGAGGCATTTTTGTCTAGGACGCTTGCACGGTGCGCAAAAGTCTGCACGGTGCACTAACGTCCCTGACATATTCCCACGTCTGGAGCCTGCAGTGGCGTTACAATCCCCATTAGGAGTCAATTTATAATGCCCTCCTCAGTCGACCGACCCAGATATGGCCGTTTTCTTCCCTCTTTCCTTCATATTCACTCACCTTCATTCATTTCATCGCTGGTTGATCTCTTGGATCTCTTCACATCCTCTCTTCAATCCCTTCACAATCTCTCCTACAATATCTCCACAAGCTCCGAGCAGCTTCTCCAATCCATCCATCTCAAGCAACACTTTACACTTCACAACAACAACATCAACACTCCATCACTTCAGTAGAGCAAGTGTGGAATGAAACACCACGATAACAGAGGCTTGAGTTCCTCTCATTTTCTCCCCCACTAGCCTTGAGCACTTTGAGCGGAGGTGGTAATCTTTCACTCCTCTCCTCTATTACTTGGTTGAGTAGCATAGCACTGTTTTGTAGTGTCTTTGTGTACTTTACTTCATTTCATACTTTTCTCTCTATCTATCTGGCTTTCCATGGAGGTGGGAATACCAAAATGAGGGTTTGATTGAGGCAAACCCCTGTACAACCCCAAAATTCTCTCTCTCTTGTGTGCAGGTGTTGAAGACATTCACGATTTGGAGGCTTCATCATTCACATGGTTGTAAGCATTTCATTTCCCTTCTTCTCTTTGTCTTTATCTTTTCTATTTCAATCTATTTCCTTTATCACATTTTGTTTCTTTATCACTTTCCAGAAGTTCTTAGCAATCAGCTTGCGAGTAGCCACTTTGCTGTTTTATGTGATAAACTCGCTCTCTGGTCCATACGAGACGCTAGCGCGCCTCGAGGACACCAGTGCGCCACGCTGTCATCTGCATTCTGCGTTGACGTCCTTTAGCCGAGAACTTGACAGTTTGTCCAAAGAATCTCTGTGACCTGCTCTTTTTGGTTCTAGAACTCTTGCCACTGTCTTTTGAGGTAGTTTAGGGTAGTTCGCCCCCTAAGGCTCTCTGAGTTAAGATAACTCGTGAGTAGTGAATCCCCCTTCTCTACATATTGTTTTGATTTTTTTGGAATTAGATTGCACTTTTTTTTACATCTCCTTCGAAAACTAGTTTTTTTCAGCAAACAACATTTTTAAGGAGTGACACTCACCGTAAACAACATATATTTTTTTCCATGAAGGATAAAATTCCAATTCTTTCGAATTTAGATTTGTAACTCTGATATCTAGCCCTTTTATTTGGTTTCATAGTGTTTTATTGAATATTTTTTCTTTAATCAAGTTTCAAAGTCAAACTAATTACAATTCAGACATAGGCAGACCGTATACAACATAATTTTTTTTATATGTATCAAAATTCAATTTTTTTTAATGGATCAAGGACATCAATACCCAGCCTAAACCTATTTTTCAATTTTTTTTTTGATAATCTGCTATTTTTCCATAAGTGCATAACATAGAGCTTTATTTTCGGTGAAAAACCTATGTTTAATAAAACTTAAAAAACAAATACATAATAAAACCAAAGAATATTAAAATTATATTCATTGGATAGCTCATTCCGAGGACTACCATTATTCAGTTGGGTCTGTGAAATATCCTCCATTTTCATCCTCAACCTGAACTTCAAAGGGCAAAAATCTGGAGTTTTTTTTTGTCAGAGGGTGAGAAGGTGGGAAAAGGGGGGTTCAAGCGAACCCCCTTTCCAAAATAGGAAAATGTGGGTTCCCACATTTAAGGGGTTCACTCAAACCTAGAGTTCGTTCGAACCCCCCAAAATATATATTTTTTGAATAGGGTCAATTTTTGAAAGTTTTCCTTCATCACTCCAATTGTAAACCACTTTTGTGGGTTCACCCTACTCAATGGATCTCCTAGTTCATCTATTGAAGAAAAAATCCCTTATGAAATGTGGTTAGGTAGGAAGCCTAGTGTTGCACATTTAAGGATCTTTGATTGTGAGGCTTTTGTTCATGTGCCTAAAGAAAAGTGATCTAATTTGGACCCAAAAGCACATAAATGCATATTCATAGGTTTTAGTGAAAATGTACAAGGTTACAAGCTTTGGAATCCTCTAACTTAAAAAATTACCTTGTCAAGAGATGTGATTTTCAATGAATTTAGAGCTTATTTAGGAGAAGAACAACCAAAGGAGAAGGATACTTCTAGAATAATGTATTTTGAGGAAAATATTGAGAAGCAAGAAGATGCACATGTTGAAGAACAATTGGATGGATTGGATGAGGAGAGTTCACAGAGTTCCAAGATAGATTCTCATGATGAGCATATTGAGGAAGAGGTAGAAACCCCATTGAGAAGATCCACAAGACAATGGAATCCCGTTGATAGGTATAGCCCACCTAATTTTCGTTGTATATTTGCTTTGTTGAGTACTAAAGATGAGCCTAGATCTTACAGGGAAGGTTGTGTCTTCGGATGAGAACAAGCTTTGGACACAAGCTATGCATGAATAAATGGTTTCCTTGGATACTTGTGACATGTGGGATCTTGAGAGTTTTCCCAAAGGAAGAAAGGCCATTGGTTGTAAATGGATCTTTAAAAGTAAAATTAGAGCAAATGGTAATCTTGAAAGGTACAAGGCTAGATTAGTAGCCAAGGGCTACTCCCAAAGAGAGGGTTGACTTTAATGAAATATTCTCTCTAGTTGCTAAATTAACTTCTATTAGATTTCTTTTATCTATTGTTGTGGATTTTGATTTTGAGATAGAGCAAATGGATGTGAAAACTGCTTTCTTGCATGGGGATCTTGATGAGGAGATTTATATGAGGCAACTTGATGGTTTTATTGTAAAAGGAAAAGAAGAATTGGTTTGCAGGTTAAATATATCTTTATATGGATTGAAACAGTCATCGAGAATGTGGTACTAGAAGTTTGATGCTTTTGCATTAAAAATTGGTTATGTTAGGAGTGATGAAGATCATTTTGTTTACATAAAAATAATTGATGATCAGTTTTTAATTATTATCTTGTATGTTGATGACATGTTTATTGGTAACAACATGGTAATGATCAAACAATTGAAAGAAAAACTCTTTAACACATTTGAGATGAAAGATCTAGGGGCTCCAAAATATATCCTTGGTATGAAGATCAACAGAGATAGATGTAACAGAAAGCTTTGCTTAAGTTAAAGAAACTATGTTGATACTATTTTGAAACGGTTTAACATGCATGATAGTAAACCAATTAATATTCCTTTACCAGTTGGCATGAAGTTAAGTTTAGACATGAGTCCTAAATCTGATTTTGATTATGAGGAAATGTTCAAGATTCCTTATGCTAGTACAGTTGGTAGTTTGATGTATGCAATGGTCTGTACAAGACCAAATATAGCCCTAACAATGGGAGTTCTAAGTAGGTTTATGTCTAACTCTGGTAAAGAACATTGGACTTATGTTAAGAGTGTATTTAGATATTTATGAGGTACTTCTGATTACTGAATGGTTTATCATGGTGCTAATGATATTGATATTATGCATAGATCATTGGACATACATGGTTTTGTTGATTCAGATTGGGGAGGAGACTTGAATAGTCGGAGGTCAACAAGTGGTTTTGTTGGTCTATTATAGACTACGATGTGAAAAATAACGAGTCATGTTTGAAAATATTTAATAATTAAGAAATTGTGAATCTTACATTAAAAGTTTCCATTCACAAAGGAGCTTAGAAATTATAATACTATTTCCTAGCTAATAATGGCTAGCATGTGCAAGTGGTGTCTTTCAACCAACATAAGTGGACGGTTTGACAAAGCTAAAGATGACAAGATAAGAAATCTTATTAAAATGTCTTTCAATTTCATGAAGACTTTTTTTATTTTTATATTGAAAGATTGATTCTTATTTAAGTTTGAGTTAAGAATACAAAGAAATAATATATTTAATAAAACTTTAAAAAAATTCTCACGAAGGAGCTTAGGAATTATAATACTATTTCCTATCTAATAATGGTTAGCAGGTGCAAGTGGGGTCTTTCAATGAACTTAAGTTGACAAGTTGACAAAGCTAAAGATGATAAGACAAGAAATCTTATTTAAATGTCTTTCAATTTCCTAAATACTTTTTTAATTTTTATATTAAAAGATTAATGCTTATTTAAGTTCTAGTTAAGAATATGAGATATAATATATTTAATAAAACTTTAAAAGTTTCCATTCAAGAAGGAGCTTAGAAACTATAATACTATTTTCTAGCTAATAATGGTTAGCATGTGCAAGTGGGGTGTTTCAACCAACATAAATGGACGATTTAACAAAGCTAAAGATAATAAGACAAGAAATCTTATTGAAATGTCTTTCAATTTCATGAATATATATATATATATATATTAAAAGATTAATGCTTATATAAGTTTAAGTTAAGAATATGAAGAAAGTATATATCTAATAAAAGTTTTATCAATGTGATAATCACTTCATAAAGGAAGATTTTAATGGTCTCAAAAATTAGTAATAATTTTATATTTGTAATATATTTTTAGTGATTAAAATTTGATGATTAATTAATTAAGTGAGGATAGTGGGAAGTCCATCTTCTAATTTAGATATATATTAATAATTTAATCAAAATTAATATAAGAAAGTTGATTGTTTTGAGTATTAAATATAAATAAATAAAATATACTATTTCATGCTTTAACTTTTCAAAAATTAAAAATAATCATACAAATAATTGTAATTTTAAGATAAAATATAAAAATAATCATACAAATAATTTTAATTTTAAGGTAAAATATAAAAATCCAGAATTCAATCAAAACTACTCAAAATAAAACTCAAATCAATTAAAATATTATTAAAAAACAAATTAAATACTACACTAACATTCGCAACAAGCCTCACAGTAAATTCAAACTTATAAAAAGAAAAGTGAGATATTCACTTTTTACCTGTGGACAATGGTATATACAAGAATTTTCGTGGTGTGAAGACTGATGAGTCATAAAATTCCAAAAGTGTGAAAATGCAGTTGCAAACATGGTACCCGCGTAGGTATCGGGCTATTAACTTTAATGATGATAATGAAATGTTATCAAAATTTCTGCAGACCGCGTGCAACGTCAACGTGGATTTGGGCTGTCAATGTCAACGTCAAGATATTTAATAATTACAAAAAAGTTTTCTTCCACGAAGCTGCTTAGAAATTATAGTACTTTCCTGCCCAGTAATGTTTAGCATGTGCAAGTGGGATCTTACAACTAAGGTAAGTGGGTGATTTTGACAAAAGTAAAAGATGATAAAAGACAATAAATCTTATTGAAATACTAGTCTTTGTGAGTATAAATTGAAAATGTCTTTCATTATTGATTATGTTTTTCATGAATAGTATGTTTATTTTTATATTAAGGTGTTTATTTAAGTAAAGAATATGAAGAGATAGCATATATTTATAATACAAAAAAAATCCATCAAAGTTGTGGGCTAATCAGCCCTCAAAAGATGATTTCATTCACTCTAATAATTAGTAGTAACTTTATATCTATGTCAAGAGGCGTTTTGTAGTGGAAGCAACTAACCCGTATACATAAAAACTCTTTGGGATATATTTTGGCATGCATTGTTGGTGATGAGACGTTAGAAATAGAAGTGAACAATGTAATAGATAGAAGTTGAAGAGCCAGGAGAACGTAATTGACACAAGTCATTAGAAATGGAAGTGGACAAGAATGTAATAGATGGAAGTCGAAGAGCCAGGAGAACGTAACTGATACAAGTGGTGTGTTCATATGTAGTTAATTGTTGCTAGATTATAATATGCTTTCAATTTTTTGACGTACGAGTAGTGATCTGAGCTTCTTCGTGAGTAGGTTAAAGAGACCAAACATGACCATTTTTATGGTAAGACTGTGTGAGATTGACTATTTTAAAGCTGAATTGAAATTGCATTGATTTGACAAAGATCTCGTGCTAGATGTGGATTGGAGAGAGGTAGTCTACCAAGCGACAAATAAAGTATCTGGAAGCCACTCTAAATCAGGACATTGAAATTTTGTGCATATGCGTACACGGGAGTGTCACATCTCATTTTTGCTTGCATAAACTTAACTAATAAATGAACGAAACTAGTTGAGACTATTGTTTGATTATGGATAAATGTGTTTTAAATAAATTAGATGTTATCTTTAAATGCTTGAAATTGAAGTTAAAATTGAGATTGAAATTGAAATTGAAATTGGATGATATGTGCACGTGCTTCGACTATAGTTTTATGGACTAACCTATTGACGTAAATCTAAGTGTGAATGAGTGCAGGAACGTGTTTGAAGGCGAGATCATCGTTGAGGTAGAAATATCCTAGCTGCTTGGTAACGATTAGCATGATGAAAACCCGATGCACACACACTCACATAGTTGCATCCATCTTGTATTACATGGCTATGATTGCATTGTGTTCTCTGAATATGTCATTTGTGCATTATTTGATTAATGGCTATGTTTATGGTATTTATGTTTGTGAAAATAAACTTTATTGAGAAAATAGAAGTATGTTTTATGATAGTTTGTTTTTGAAAATTAAATTAATTTGGTTGGAAAAATTAAAAAATAAAAGATTTTATTTTTTTATTGTGTTTGATAATAATAAATTGCTTAAATTAAATTTATAAATATTAATAATAATATAAAAAAATATTATTGTTTATATATATAAATAACTTACTAAAAAGAAAAGAAAAATAAAATAAAATAAGTTTAAATAAACTGCATGAGAAAACTTGCAATCAAATGTTCAATTGTAAAAATATGACTAAAGTGAAACTATTGTTTGAAAAACTATTGTCTGAAAAACTATTAAAGATATAGCTCATGAAAGAAAATACACAATTGTGGGAGGCTGTAATTGACATCGATCAAGGCAATAGACATCATTTGCAGTGGTTAAAGGGAATTACTATTGATTTGGTTGCAACTACAATCAAGAAGTTAGTGATACTAGGTATGTTTCACCATCTTTACACATCACTTAGTACTTTTGAATGGTTTCTCTCGCAATTAGAAATCAACTCATGCTGGACTCTTCATATCTACGCCATATTTCTATTGATAAGGTAAATAGATCACATACTATTTACAAATGAAAGGGACCTATTGTAGCTATATATGGTAGCGCATACCCTCAATGTTAATGGATCTTTAATCAAAAAGTTTTATATGAAAGAACCTTTTCATGAATCCACAATGTTTGGCTAGGAAGAATATGTTAGCAAATAGCATGTAGCACTTAATCCATTGAGTCGACCCTCCTTTTGACTCACCTTCAACATATATACCTTAACTTTAGCTAGGTTCAAGAATAGCCGTGGATATTTATAAGTCCGTGTTTAAAGGAATTTGTGTATAATGCATATTACCAATCAAGCATGTCAAATTAAATCTTATAAATTTCTCATTGTTGTTCCAAGACATGCGCTATGATATTTAAACACAAAGATTTTAATATATAGTATGAGATAATTAAACCCAAAGAAATGGATTGACTATGACTATAAATAGAAATTTGTGCTACTGAAGTAAATCATTGTATTATTCTTTAATTTTTGCATATTAGATTGGTAGTAAACCGTAAACGTTTAATCTCTATGTAGAGAAGGGGAATTCGCTACTCATGAGTCTCTTTATTCTCAAGAGATTCCCAAGGGGCGAATTTCCCTAAACTACCTCAAGGAACAACATGAGAGTTCTAGAATCAGAAAGAAAAAATCAAAAAGGTTTTTTGGAAAAACTAATAGGCTGTTGGCCAAAGGATGACAACGTGGGACAAAGATGACAACGCGATGTGTTGGTGTCTTGTACGGACCAAAAACCAAGTTTATCATAGAAAATGGCGAAGTGACTACCAACAATCAAATTGCTAAGAACTTATAGAATGCGAGAAAATGATAGAATGTGATATAATTGAAATGAAGTAAAGTACAAATGATAAAGTTAAAGAGGATGAGAGATAGAAGAAACTCACAAAAACCCAAGTAATAGAGCCTCCAACAAATGAATGTCTTCCATACCTGCATACATAAGATCTGGAGAAAATGTTGGGGTTGTATAGGGGTTTGCCTTAGTCAAACCCCCGTTTTGGTGTTCCCACCTCCACATACAACCAAATAGATAGAGAAAGTGAGCGAAGTAAGCAAATGCGAAGTGATAAAAGTAATCCCCGCTCCAGGAGGAGAACTCGTACCACAAGATAAAGATGTAGTAGATAGGGGATGTGTGGAACCCCAGGATTCTCGCAAGCACAATATAAGAGGGATATCAACTGCAAGGCTTAAGGAAGCCAAAATGAGAGGAAAAGATAGCTGCAAGAGCCAAGAGTGTTGTAAGGATGCTATTGTAGTGAGCTGTGAAAGCGTGAGGCTGCTGTAACAAACAAGGGAGCTATGCAAGCATGAGCAAGATGGTAGAATGTTTGAGAGAGAAGCCAAGAAGAAGAATAGGCCAAATGAATTGAAAAGATCGCATTTAAAGAGAGGAGAAGAAGGAAAAGAAGCTTCCCAAGCTGTTACAAGGCATCTCGGGCCGTTACCACTGATAAAACTTGCCGACAAGTGGCAAAAATGCACAAAAATGGTTGTTTGAACATTGAAATGTCGCAGGATGCTAGCGCAGTGTGTGAAAATTTGTGTGGTGTGCTAGTGTCCAAATACATCACATTACAAATGACAAGAGCAGGAAAAGAACAACGTTTGATGCAAAGCTAACACACAAAGTTAGCTGCTGAAAAGGGGTCCTAAGCATCCTGAGAAGGGAAAAAGGTTGATGTAGGGGCTAAAATGAGCCTACACAAATGCTAGGGGAGTAGAAAATAAAGTGGATGCAAAAATGTATGTGAAATTGCAAGGGGTGCAATTTTACGACATTACAATCTATTGTGAAGATTCTTCAATGAAAGTGTAAAAATCAGATTTTGTATATATGTATGAAATTGTCATTTTCAGTGTTATGAATCTAATTCCTTTTCAAATTTGTGTTTCAACTAAGATATCTATAGTTATATATATGTACATATATAAATACATACCCAAATATATACATATAACTATATGTATATATATACAACAGTGCAACTATGCACCACATGTTACAAATTGATTTCTTATGGATTAAACCTACAAGACATTAAAATTAATCATTATTGTACATTGAAATATAAATAATATTACATTTGCATTCAATATTTTATGACATTGAGAACATTAATTTTCATGTACTTTAATTATTGCATGAAGTTGAGAAATATCATTAAAGATCAAATTTGCATGTTTATAACCAATTGCATGTCAATAATCTAGTTGCATGTCAATAATTTAATTGCATGTCAATAATATAGTTACATGTCAATCATTTAGTTACATGTCAATAATCTAGTTGCATTCCAATGATTAAATTGCATGTCAATTATATATTTTACCATCATTAATGCATGAAAAAATGAAATAATCAAAGATTTTCATATAATCATTTGCATGAAAGGAAAAAAGAGTGTATTTTTTTTTTTTTATGATCTTTGGATATGCATAATATTCTATATGTGAATTAGATTTACCTTCCAAGATAGGGCGCTGAATATGGACCAACAGAGAAGGTTGATCATCTTTTTAGGATCTTTCGGTTTATTCTAGTACTTTGGTCAAAGCCGCGTTTTCATTGAAATAGATGAATGTTACCTAGAAAAATTTATTGATATGTTTCTCTGCCATATCCTGGTAGTAGGAAATTACATGTTCATGTTAGAAATGCATTTAGATATATCAGACTGCATCGGGATTCCATCCAGCTTATTATTTCCAAGTTACTAGGTATTCATGCAGGGTCAAGTATTCTTTGAGTAGGAAGAATTGCATGGAAGTGTAAGCTTCGTGGTTGGGCAGAAAAGCACTCGAGCCGTGTTCTCATCTCTTAGACTTGCAAATTCCTGTGAGGGTTGGTGGTGGTCAGAGACTATATTGATTATGTTCTCATATCATTATTTATATCTGTACTTCTAGATTGTTTAATGAGTTGTACTTTTGTATATCATATATTATGTGCTTTTACTTGGATTATGCACTACATCTATATGATTGTTCTCATCTCTTGGTTTGCAAAAAACCGTTGGGTTAGTGGCGATTGACCGTTGGGTTAGTGGCAGTTAGAGACTCTTCAATGATTATGATACTTTTATATCTTTATTTGTATTGTTATGACCTGATGGGCATGAGAGCCTGAGTGATATTCTTGCATACATTATATCTTGTATTCTTTAATACTTGGATTTCATGTAATGATGCACCTTATTCTTTTACTTTATATTTTGGATATACACTTTTATATGTGAAATGTAATGTGTTGTTTGTATATATTGAAGATGTCTCATTTCATTTATATATATATATATATATGTGAAAAGGAGATATTATTTATTATTCGTGAGATAGTTTAGGGTCCCAAACCTTATAGGGAGACATCATCAACACCATCAGTTGTGATATTATGGTTGTGCAAGATGCAATGTGAGAAAGTTCATTTTATCTATTTCAAATTCAATCTTGGGTGTTATAATAGTGAATTACTATGTTGATATTATGTATTAATCTGTAGCTCAAAAAAAATTCAATATATGGCAAAATTTATATTGGGATTTGTGGTGAGATTCATTACTGCTTGGTAGTTGGATTTGCTGACACTTATGATGGTGCCACTAATTATTGTGTTTGGATCCATTTACACCATAACACTAACCAAGATTTCATGAAAGAGCCAAGATGCTTATGTAGAGGCTAGAAAAATTGTAGAGTAGGTATATTTTCCTTCGTTACTGGATATTGAATTGAATTGGCTTTGCCTTGATATATGATTGCTTAGACAACTAGAATAAAATTTGTAGGCCTTGGCTCAAATTCATATGGTTTTCTTGTCCGTTGGTGAGGAGAAAGCTATGCAATCTTATTTTGTAGCCCTAAATGTCGCTCAAAAGATCGATTGCAGAAGCAAACTGGTAAAGGGATTTAGATTGGGAGCCACTTATTGTGTCATATTTTGTTGTTATGCTCTCCTTCTCTGGTATGGAGGATTTCTTGTCAAGCACCATGATACTAACGAATAATTGGCTATATCAACAATTTTTTCGGTCATCATCAATAGATTGTATGTGCCAAATTATTTACCTTAACTCCCTTTATTTTTTGTTTTTGGGTGTGGTTGGATTGGTATTTTTTTGCATGTGAATTTTAATGCTTTGGGGCAAGCAACTCCCAAATTGACCAAATCTTCCAAGGTGAAATTTGTTGCACTTAACTTGAGTGTAGTTATCAAGTTGAGGTATTTCCACCAATGATGAAACAAGGGGAGGATGCCAAGCTCATTCATCAAATATTTGTAGAGATCAGTGTGATGGAAACCAACAATTTTTTGTCACTTCACGAGATTGATTCCCTAGGATCATTGATGAAAGATATTGAGTTTGTTGCACACACAACAAATATAAGTAGTAAGCATTTCAATTGGTGTTTCAGTCCATATCATATACAACATCGTGTTCTTCAGAGATGAGTGATGATATGTCAAATTCGCATTAGTCATCCTCAGATGGAAACTTGATGTACATACCATCGGGTAAATATAGTACCAAAATGATAAGGCATTTATAAAAGGGATAGAAATGGGCTTCTTGTATCCAACTGGAGGTTGATAATGGTCTAAGGACTTAAAGCCTCTTTAATGAGGCCATGGTCATTAAGGCCATTTTAAATTCACTTTTGTTTAATTAATAAATTAATTTTGTTTTATTTTTAATTAATTATTATAATATATTATCTATTTTAAGGTTCCCCTTATTGACATAAGGGAGGCCCATTTAAAATTACCTATTATTAGAGATAATAGATTTAATAAGTGTTATTATGAAAGAATGAATCTTCTTGCATTTGAAGGATACCAAGTATCTTTTTAAAATTTTAAAACATCGCTTACTTTCAAAGCCACTAGAGAAAAATAAATACCTATGCAATTATAGTATGTGCCAATCAAGAATGTTATTATTTAAATGAATGAATACAGAGAAAAACTAGAATAAAGAAGGGATAAAACATTATTTATTATGCCATTAAGGAAAAACATAAAGTTGGTTGTACTTACCATAAGTGGCTATTGACATTGATTAGTTTTGAGCTAATATTTCTAAAGGTGGGAATTTCTAAACCCTAAAAATTTAACTTATAATAAACTTTAATATTATTATTATTATAATTAATAATAATGACAATTAAGTTTATAACATTAAGCTAACTCTAATTATTAACTTATTAGTATGAACTTTAATTATTATTATAAATAGTTTTAGTAATTTTGTTAATTATTAATAATAAAGTTAATAATTAGAATTATAGTTAATCATAAGTTTACGATGAGTTAAAAATAATAATAATAAATGTATAATAAACTATTATTATAATAAGTTAATATAATATGTTAATAATTAATAATTTAATTTAAAAAGTAGCTTTATTATTATTAACTTTAAATAATTATATTATTATATATACATTATTTAGATTTTTTTTATTATTAAAAATCTATTAAGAATATCCTTAATATGTTAAATTTAATACTAATAATAAAGTTAATTTATTAATAACAATTCATAATACTTATAATGATAATATATGGTTATAATAACAATAGTTAATAACAATCTTAATTAACTTATAATTAGGGTTAACTTATTATTAATGAATTTAATTTATTAAAAGAATAGTTAACTATAAATAATTATAGTTAGGATTAGGTTAAATTTTTATTATAATTAACTATAATAATAATTTATTATAACTATTAGGTTATACTTAATTCACAATAAATCAGTAATAATTAACTATAAAAAGTTATTATTAGATTTCTAACTATAATCTTAACTAGAAGTAATTATATAATAATTAATTATAATCCTAATTATAATTATAATAATTATATATAACATCCATTACTCAAAGTTAACTATAACTATAAACTTTATTATAATTAGGATTAGGGTTATGGTTGTGATTAAGATTAGGATTAGAATTAGGGTTAACTTTGAATTATGATTAGGAGAGGCTTATGGTATAATTCTAGCCCTAAACCTAATTCAAATCCTAACCCTTAATTCTAATAGTAACCCCAAACCCTAACTATTAAAATTAAGCTTAAAGATGAAGGGTTATGGTTAGAATTAAGGTTAGGGTTAGGGTTAGGGTTAGGGTTAGTGTTAAGACTGTGGTTATGATTAGGATTAGGATTATGGTTAAGATTAGGTTTAGAGTTAAGATTATAATTAGAATTAGGGTAGACTTGAGGTTAGAACTAGGGTTATAATAATTGTTAAGGTTAGAATTAGGGTTAGGGTTCAATCAGGGTTAGGTATAGGGCTAGTATTCATTTAGGGTTAGGGTGAGGATTCAATTTGAGTTACAATATAAATCATTAGGTAAGTGTTATGGTTAGAATAACATTACAATTATAGTTAGGGTTAGGGTTAAGGTTCACTTAGGGTTACAATTAGTGTTCAATTTGGGTTAGGGTTTAATACTTGACAAGGTTAGGGCTCAATTAAATTTAGTATTAGGGTTCAATTAGGGTAAGGGTTAGGGTTCAATTATGATTAGGGTTTAATTAGGGTTAGGGTTCAATTAAATTTAGGGTTAGGATTAGAGTTCAATTAGGATTAGAGTAAGGGTTAATATTAGGATTCAATTATACTAGGCTTAGGGTTAGAGATTAATTAGGATCAAGGTTCAAATAGGGCTAGGGTTAGGGATAAGGTCTAATTAGGGTTAGGGTTCAATTAGGGTTATAAGTCAAAAATTCAATTTAAAGTTAGGGTTAAATTAAAATTAGGGTTCAAACAAGATTAAGATTAGAGTTTAATTAGGGTTAGGGTTAAGGTTAAGTTATGGTTAGGTTAAATGAGGGTTAGGGTTCAATTAGGGTTAGGGTTGGGGTTTAATAAAGGTTATAGTTAGAATTAGGGTTGCCATTAGAACTAGGGTTAGTGTTAAAATATGATTACAAATATGGTTATAATTATGGTTAGGGTTAGAATTAGAATTAGGGTCATGGTTAGGGTTCAAGTTTAATTAGGCTTAGAGTTAAGGTTAGTTTAGGTTTAGATTTCAATTAAGCTCCAATAAGGGTTAGGATTAAGGTTTAATTAGGGTTATGGTTAAGTTTAATGATCTATAATAAAGATTGGGGTTAGATTTTAGGTTCAATGAGGGTTATGGTTTAATTATGTGTTCAAATTCAATTAGGATTCATGTTCAATTAAGGTTAGGGTTACAGTTCTAGGATAAATCTTAGGGTTATGGTTAGGATTAAGGTTGGGGTTAGAGTTAGGGTTCAATTACAACTAGGGTTAAGGTCATTTTCAATAAGGGTTAGGTTTGGGGTTCAATTAGGTTAGGGTTAGGGTTAGGGTTAGGGTTAGGGTTTAAGTAGGGATAATGCTCAATTATACACCAATTAGGGTTGGATTCTATAGTAAATCTTGGGATCATGGTTAGGGTTAGGGTAAGGGTTAAGGTTAAAATAGGGTTAGCATTAGGATTAAGGTTCTAGGTTAAGGTTCTTGATTAAGGTTTAATTAGGGTTACTATCAAAGTTCAACCAAGGTTCAAATTGAATTAGGGTTTGAGTTCAATTAGGGATATGACTTAGTTAAGTTTAAGGTTTAATTAGGGCAAGGGTTAAGATTAGGGTTAGGGTTTAATTAGGGTTATATCTTAATTATGGTAAGTGTTAAGGTTCAATTTTATCTCTAATCCTAATCATAATCTTGATCATATCTCTAACCCTAACCCTATCTCTAATTTTAGTCCAAATGATAATTCCAATTCTATCTCTAACCCTAACAATAAATCTAATCCTAATCCTACCTCTAACCATAACTCTAAACATAAACCTAATCTTAATTCTAACACCAATCTTAACCCTAACCCTAATCCTAACACCAACCCCAACCTTAATCCTAACTCAATATCTGACCCTGGCCCTAACCCTAACCTTAATCCTAACTCTAACCCTATCCCTAATCTTAACCCTAACCCTAATCCTAACCTTAACCTTAATACAAAATCAATCTCTAATCCTAACCTTAACCCTAACCCTACTCCTACTCCTAACCCTAACCCTAATTCTATCTCTAATGCTAACCCTAACCCTAACCCTACCCCTGATCCTAATTCTATCTCTAATCCTAACCCTAACCCTAAACCTAATTAATTTTATGTCTTCCATGTTGCACCATGAATGATACTAGCATATATATATATTTAATAATATATATTAGTGATTTAGTCATAATTGGTATGAGAAAGTGGGTTGGCTTAACTAAATAAAAGTTAATAAGACATTATTAAGATAAGTTGAAGTTTGATTACATCCATAATAATTGTATTTAAGCAAAGGATTTCAAGAAATTATTTAAAGCCCATTTTAAATAGATGAGAGATAATCACGTAACTCTTATTAACTCTTGATTCTTGAAAAATGGGAAATCCTTGTTTTATCTCTAAGTTTATTGGTTTTGTTATTTAGATGGTAATCAACCAAATTCTTAACACATTATTGTTCATTGGAAGAAAGAGTTGGATGTGTTCAAAATGTTTCTCCACATAATTCATTCAGCTAACATAAAATACAAGAATGCAAAAATTCTTTAAGCACTAGTAGGATAATTTTCCACCTCACCCTCCATTGCCTTGTACAACAAATAATTAGTTGACTAAATCGAATGATCTTCTCCAAGAAGCATCTCATTTGGCTTAGCACTACACTATACCATCTTCTTATCATTTTAAATTTATTAATGCACAGTGAATAGAAAGATCACTATACTCATTTTAGATAAGAAAAAATATGTAGCTTCCACTCCTTCCTTTTCTTTCTACAACTACCTTCACCAATATGTGGCCAACTAACAATAACTTTAGTAGATTAGGGAGATAATTGTAACATTGAAAATTGTGTACCCTTTGAGTTAGATCAATCATCTCAAATATCATTTGACCATATTAAAGAATAACCATCCAATCCCCCAGTTCTAGTGGCACCTACACTAGATAGGCCTATGTTTCTCTACATCTCAATTAAAAAATACCTTATGTGCCCTCTTAGCCTAGTAAAAGGATCAAGCGAGGGAGAATTTCATCTATTATCTATGTAGGTCATCAGTGGGATGCGAGATCCATAATTCATCCATGGAGAAATATTTCCTTGTAGTAGTATTTACCTCACAAAATATTTGATTTACATGCTTAAAGCTACTACCCATCTTATTGATAAAATTGACCCACTAAAATACTTGTTGTCCAAGGCAACCCTTATTGATAGAAGGTAAAAGTGGCTTAAGCTCCTTAGTGAGTTTTATTTAAGTATGCCAATGAAAAGGAAATCACGAGGAAATTTATTTCATATCAATTAGCAAAGGCTCCAATTCTAGACTATCATCCTTTGACCAAATAATTTCCAGATGAATCTATTTTTATGTTAAAGTATCCACAACATGGAAATTATACTCTGATAGATATTTTATCTCACATGGCTCAGGTGTTGGCAACATTTTCATCACTACTTAAGGTGATTTCATTGCAAAAGTATTATACATTGGATTCCCTTATACAAACAACATAGGGAAATATGAGACATTAATATTTAGTCTAAAACTAGTAGTCTAATAGAAAATAAAACACTTAAAAGTCTTCAACGATTCAAAGTTAATGGTAAGATAGGTTAATGATGAGTTACTCACGAAGGATGAAACAATTGTACTCTATAAATGCATGGTGGATAGTTTTAAGCATTATTTCTTGGATATATACTTTGAGAAAATTAATCACATCAACAATAAAGTTATCGATGTAATGTCCACTATTAGCTCTTTTGGATATGCTTGATTAAGCAAGAATGAGTATCACTTCCTTCTAAAATAAGTTCCTACTTATGATATCCAAAAAATTGACATGATATGTGATATTATTGATTCCAAAACTCCTTGGTATAGTGACATATATTCTTATCTCTAAAGCCAAATCATTCCTCCAAACATGTCACCCAATAAATGTAAATCCATTGTTAAAAAAAATATAGTTCCAACCTCTTTAGTGGTATATTCTACCATAGGGACTATGATGGAACTTTTCCTAGATATATCAATATAAATGAGACTAACCTTACTCTTTAAGAAGTACATAGTGGTATTTGTGGTGCTCAGACAAATGGCAATGCAATCCTTGCCAATAATCTCCTTCATATAGGATATTATTTGCCTACTATGGAATTAACTGACTATGAACATATGACAAAATTCCTTGCTTGTCAGAAATATGGGGGCCTCATTCATGCACCATTGCAATATTTGATGCCCATTAGTACTTGACGGAATTGATCTACATGAGGCCTCAACCTCATTGAAAATATTAACCCCACCTCTTCCATTGGCCATAAATTCATTGTTACCATTAGATTGAGTATTTCACCAAGTGGGCTGAAGTAGTTCCACTTTGTTTTACTAGTAGCATCCAAATATCCAAAATTATCCTTAACTATCTCATTTGTAATTTTGGTATCTCATCCACCATCATCATAGGAAGGGTAATGCACATTCCTACTAGAAAATAATGAAAATAATTGTAAAAATATTCAATCCAATGGAAGGAAAAAAAAAGGAAAGTAAAAGCATTTGGCTCACTTGATGCAATAACCAAGTTAGAAATAATAGAACTTATTGTGTAGATTGGATAAATTCTATGCAAATGATGAATCATTCTACTTTGAATAATTTGAAGGGGCTAATAGTGTTAGAGTGGAGCCAATAACTATCATTGATCACTAGCCCATAAAAGAAAAAATAATATAAAAGAAACATCTCTAGGTCTGAAATTAGAAAAGACAATTTGTTCAAGCTTGACAAAAAGATGTTGAAGTATGCGGATTGCTTAGATGGTGTTTCTCCCTTAAGGTACATAAATAAGAATTTTCTGCCTAAATTTTCTACCAAGGACTTATGGGATAGGCTGAAGGTCAATATAAAGACTTTGTTAGAGATTTTAGGGAAGAAAGCAACAACTCAAAGTAGAAGATGGAATGTGTAAATTGCAAGATGAATTTCTTGTTCTTGAAGTAAAGGTTCAATAGGATGATAAAAATATAAATAAAGTCTATCACCTTAATGATATTAAGCATAAGCTAAGGTTCTTTTAGTTCAAAAAGGCCTAGGGGCTAGAGTTAATTGGGTAAAGCATGAAGATAGAGTAACTAAGTACTTTTTTAACCTATTAAAGAAAAATAATGATTTAGAAAGTATTGGTCCCATTTAACATAATGGATATTGGCTTCATGAGACTCAAGAAATTAAAAAAATTCATGAGTTCTACAAAAAAATTCTTATTGTAGAGGATAAACCAATAACTTATGCACAAGCCCAATATATTTGTAAAAAAAATGTACCAAAAAAGATTACCAAATATATGATAATGGAACTTGAGAAGGAAATATCTAAAGAAGAAATTCAAAGTACCATTATGTCTTTTCAAAAATTAAATTACCAGGGGTTGATGGCCTTCCAATTGAATTCTACAGAGAAAACTTGGGATAGATTGTTGATGATTTACTAGAAGTATACTCAGAAGCCCTAGAGACATGCTCACTAAGGAAAATAAATAAGGGAATCATAAAACTCCTACTAAGGAAGGGGATAAGAGTAATATAAAAAAATGGAGACCAATTACCCTGTTAAATAAGTCATATAAGATCTTGGTGAAGTTAATGGCTAGGAGACTTACTAAGATTCTTCTAGTAATAATAAATGGTACCTAGACAAGATTCATAAAAGATAAATTTATATTAGAAAATCTAATTACCAGTTGGGAAGAAATGGATTGGGCAAGTAGAATTAGTCAAAATGCTAGTATGTTGTTAGATTTTGAAAAGGCCTATGATAGAATGGAATGGTCCTTTGTAATTGTAATGTTAAAAGATTTTGGATTTCTTGGAAAATTTTATAGAATGGTAAAAATATTATTCAAGGACATGTTAATGCTTAGGTGAAAGTAAATGTATCCCTATCCGATTCCTTCCCTCTAGAAAGATCCATAAGGCAAGGGTTCCCACTTGCCTCACTATTATTTGTCATTACCTCTGAGGCATTACATTAAATTTTAAGAACAAGCTTGCTTGGACCTATTGTTTAGGGGATTACTCTTCCAGATAATTCTTCATTATTAAATATTTAGTTTGCAAATGGTACTACACTTTTTACAGTATTCGAAGAAGTGAATATTATAGATCTAAATAATAGACTAAAAATATATTTTTATGCTTTAGGGGCAAAAATATGTGAGTCTAAATCCATCTTGTTGGGTGTGTCAGATACACCTCTTGAATGGATTTCTAAATTCAGCTGGCAGTGGGAGGGATCAAGTAATATTTTCATGTATTTGGAAATTCCCTTCTTGGTAAAGTCTTCTCTAAAAGATATGTGGAATTAGATGTTTGAAAAAATTAAAAAAATGGAATAATAGTTATCTGTTTCTAGTAGATAGGGTTCAGGTGTGTCAAAAATAATCGGCATCCTACTCAATCTATTATGCCTCAGTTTGATTTTTTGCAAGTTTCTAGGTGAATAAAGTACAAAAGTTAATTAGGAAGTTCCTCTAGTCAAATAGAAAAGGTAAACGCAAGAAACATGTAGTGAAATAGGAATGGTGCTACCCAAAAAAAGAGAGAGGGGGCTTAGGATTGAAAGATTTGAAATGGAAAGGTATTGCATTAGCATCTAAATGGATTCTATAGGATCTTGAAGGAAATGATCCATAGAGAATACATGTTAGAAGGAACACAATAGGTTATGTTCCTAAAGGTGCTAAATAGTGAAGGAATTTGTAGCCACATGATCTAGTGTTTGGGAAATTTAGAGTTAAACCCTCAGGGTTGAAAGTTTTTGCTATTATTTGGAAAGCGTGGGAGTCTGCTAGAGGATTAATTTGAGATTATCGGGATATTGATAATAGGATCAAGGTTATTTGTGGCTACAAATCTATATGGTGGAACATGTGGACAATAATAAACCCCTTTCACTTTTGTAAGGATACTTAGTGAAAAAGTGGAACAACGTGAATATCCAACTTCAATGATATCTTGGTTAATAATGAAATAATTTTATGGGCTGGACTAAAAATGAATTTTAATCTTCGCGATTCTAACCAAGGTCTTATATAGTCCTTGTAAGATAGAATTTTGTCACCACTAGGGTTTCAGGACCTAGGGAAAAAAACTTTCTATACTCCACATTCAAGGATGCCCTGGAGATCTCAATCAAATGATGATGATGGGAGAAAGAGATATGATAAGGGAATATCCTAAAATATGTTTAGAGATTAATGAGGGATTCACCACCAAGCTAGAGCTTGGAAAAATGTATGAAATGCAAGATCTAACGATTGAACTCAATGATGAATAAAACCTCACTAAATGAACTATCAATACAAATAAATCAAAACAACAAATTGGAAAAGTACAGAGGAGCGCCTAGAAACTTGGGAGAGCTTGGATGAAAGCCTGAAATGACGAATAACCTAAAATTTTGACCAACTGGGACTCATACACTAGTCTAGGTGAATCAGTCCCAGATTTGGGTTTCTGTGCAATAATGGGTTTTCAAAAAAAGGGTATCTGAAACTGTAAAAATCTAAATTTTGACATAAACTAGGACTCATACGCCAGAACTGGTGAATCGGTCTAGTTAGGGTTTTCTGGAGCTTTGAAGTCTGAATCTGGTCTTCAATGTTTTCTCCTTTTGTTGCTCTTTGCTTCTAGACCTGAAACCCTGATTTCAGGGCTATAGAAGTATTTTTAGAGAAGATGAGAACCTTGTGACAACTTGATGAATTTCTCCAACCTCACAACCTAATCTTCAAAAGATCTCCAATTCTCCAAAGCACCTAGATCTGCAATCAGAGAGAGAGAGAGAGAGAGAGAGAGAGAGAGAGAGAGAGAGAGAGAGAGAGAGAGAGAGAGAGAGAGAGAGAGAGAGAGAGAGAGAGGGAATAGGGGTTTGCCTTAGTCAAACCCCTTGTAGGTAATTAAACTAAATGATGATATAATGAAATGAAGGCTTGAAACATGAAACAAATAACATGAATCATGGAAAATTATACCTTGAATGATGCCTTGTAAATGATGTCTCATAACATGAAATGGTCATGAAGGATGTAGATCTTGATCTTGACAATAGATGTAGAACAATGCCTGATCTTGGATCTTCAATGCTACATCACAAAACTAGCTCAATAAAATTCTTGATGCTTGATATCCTTGACATGATGATGGATATTGAATTACTGCAATAATTGATGAAAAATTCTACCCTTGAATGCCTTAAAAATGATCTTGAATGCTCTCTAGATGATCTTGTGAAGTATTAGAATGCTTAACTCTTGAATTCTTGACTTGATAACATGTAGGCCTTATGAAATAATGATTTGAAAGCTCATTTATATAGGAATTCCATCCAAATGACCATTTATTAGATCCCAAAGGCCAACATAGAAGAAATTTGAATTTAAAACCCTATTTTCTCGCTCAAAACCTTAAAAATAGGCCAAATTGGACTCATTCGCCACTAGTGGCATATGAGTCTCACCTGGATGGGACTCATATGCCCAGGGTGGCGTTTGGGTCCCACAGGGCCTATTTTGATTGCTAAAGTGTCGGGGAATGTGTAAATTAATTTTATATGAGATCTATGTTAGGATTTTGGTTAAAATATGCCTCGAGATGCATAATATGGGGCCATAGGGGCCTATTAATGATGATATTAAGGTCATAAATGCAAGAGGCCCCAAAATCCAATGTGAAAGTGTAAATAAATACACTTTACAATATTAAATTAAGGAAAAATTGGGTCTATTTAGCTTAGAAGGGTCGTAAATCCAATGTAAAAGTGTACAACACATTAAAACACTATATTATGTCCACTTAATTTGTAAGCCTCCTAAATTTAATGTGAAGGTGTAAATAAATACACTTTACAACACTAAATTAAGGATAATTTAGGTTTATTTAGCTTAAAAGGGCCCAAGACCTAATGTGGATGTGTAAAACAAATCACAACATTAGAATGTAAGGCAATATCAAGTCCAATTTATCATTGATTATTCCTAAATCAAGTAAGGAAAAGGCGTACCTTTTTTGTTGCCATAGTCTTGATTAAAGCCTTGAACAACATAAGCTTTCTTGTGAACAATAATTCCAAACTAGAAGGATATGACAATCTCAAGCGGTTATATGGCACCCCACTTTTGAATATAAAACCTTGTGTAATCTATATAAATTATTAAACAAACCATGAGATGTTCTAGCACATATAAATAAGGTTTAGGAGTTTAATATGGGGAAAAGAGAATAGTCTATCATTGCAAAAATTTGTTGGTTAAAAGTGGTTGATCCTAAGAAGTGTTGTTTTAGGTGGTTATTGTTCTTAGGTAAATTTTTCAATGGCCCTTCTCAACCTGTTTGTAGTGTTTGTAACTGCCTTGAAGATGTTGATCACATTTTCTTTAATTGTAAATATGATTTAAAATTTTGGTCAATTTTCATGGGAAATGTTATAGGTTGGGATTGTAAGAATAATGTGTGATGGTATGAAATTGTATTTGGTAATGTCAAAGGTCCGAGTAATAATGTGAATGTGTTATCAAATGTTCTGGCCATATAAATACTATGGTTCGTCTGAAAAATAAATAAATGAAGATTTGTACCAGGGTAGAAGGAGAAGCCTTACCGAGTCTTGTCATAGACTCATTTTTTAGTTGTTGAACAAGTAACCTTGAAATTGAAGATAATTGCATACATATTTGTGAAGATCTTGGATAAAGGAGATGCAAGTGTTTATAAAGATGATATCCAGGAAGCAGATCACTGGCCACAAGATTTGAGAAAGGTAGATGATAAGTTCAAAGGTGAATATATAGACTTCCAAAGCAAGTATTGTAAGCTCCACTAGTATGAAGAGGGATGCTGCCTCAAGGACTTGGAAATCACTTGTGAGAATTTTGGTAATGGTGGATGGGAGAGGGTATCTGCGCATTGGGTACCCTCCCGAGAGTTGATTCCTTCAAGCTCAACAAGAACTATACTAGAAAAAAAACACATACTAGTACAAAAAAGAATGTTAATGAAGATTGTAAAACTCCTTTTTGATATTAAGTATGGACTAGCTTATAATATGTTCCTTTTTTATTTGTAGCCCTTGGGCCATTTTGTTAATGGTTGTGGCAAATATCTATATGATGTAATCATACTATTTCTTATTGGTAATTGAATATCAATTTACAAAAAATGCAACAAAATTTAGAAGCACTTAAACACACAACATCACAATTAATAAAGTTCGGTAATAATAGAAATCATGAAGGTTAATAAGAAGTCAAATGTACTACACTTTTTATAAAGTTCTATATATTTAAATCTTAATTACAAATAGATCACTCTATGTATTTTAAGTTTACACAAATTGAACTTAGTGAAGAATTTTATGTCCATTAAGTTAACATTTAAAATAGTATTATTAGGTCTTGTATTTTATTTAATACCTTCCATTACATGTTATTTTCACCATGACTACATGAAAAATGATTGCCACATATTTCCCTCCATATATATATTGTATAAACCTATTTCACTTAATAAAAATATTTAAAGCTTTTAAGAAAAAAACACTTGACTATATATTTTCCTCTACATATTTATAAAAACAAATAGATTTTACTTTATCCTAACAAAAGAGAAAAAAATTTAAAATAAAAATATAACACTCAATAAGGATAACTAAGGAGGCTTAAGTCTCAAGTTTTCTCCCCGAGGTCTTGGGTTCGAGTATGAGATCTGGCCTCAAATGATGTGTGTGGCTGGCGAGTGGCTGCACTCATCCCCAGAGGAATAGTCTTGCCCCAATTCGCCCCTTGTTGTCCCCAACTTGGAAATATATGTAAGCCCAAGGTAAGGTAGGTCGGACACTGGGCTAGGTCTTGGGGATACCTCTAAGTTACAAAAAAAAGTAGAAATCAAATTTATTAAAAGATTTATGATGTAAATAAAGTTTACATTAAAAAAAGTACTATTATTAAAAGATAAATCAAGGGTGCAGACTGTTGGATAAAGGAAACAAGATGATGGGATCATGTTCGTTCTCTTTTTCCACTCACTTTTAATTTTTTCGTTTCTGGAGTGTCACCTTTACACGAGCAACGAGAAACAATGTGGAAGGCTTATCGCCATAATGGAAACTATGTGGTGTGCTTAGATAGTACGTGGATCTGGTTGGTGGCAGGATTGAAATGTTTGGTTCATATGGAAATTGTTTGAAGTGATTTAAAATTTACTTGGATACATATGCAAGATTTTTCATTTTAAGTCTTTGATTTGCATGCACAATTTAGACTCTTGATCTTCTCTTTCTATGGAAGCGCTAATGTAGGTGAGGACACTTTTTAAATTGTATATCTTCCACCTGTGTTTTCATCTCTGCTTGTCTATACAAATGCGAAAGAAGATGATTAGTGTTATAATGATGAGCAGGATAATCCCTGGTAAGATTTGTCTAAAACCCCCACATTTTGTATGTTCTGTGATGATCAAATCCTTTTCTCAGCTTGTAACAAAGATTTTTTTTAAAGAACACTCAATTGTATCTTGAAAAGTTTTTTTTATTTTTTGTGTTATGCGATTTCTTTATCACGTTCAATTATTCCAACAAAGCTTTTAAAAATTATGAGTTTTTGGGAATCTACTAATTTAGAAAATGATGCATCTATTAAGAATCATTTCTAGAAAAATGCCAAAATTTATAGAAAATTTTAGAATTTAATTTTCCATTGAAAGAGTCGGTCTGTTTTGGTACTAAATGTTTTTCATACTAGATAAAAACACTTGTGATGTTGGGAAAGGGATTCCCTAATGTTTAATGTGTAAACCTAGGGTTAATTTTTTCCTTTTCCCACATTATATTAGAAGTGGAGATCAACAAGATGAATAGATTGACTATTAACCACAAAGGCGAGCAATCATACCTAGATCTCCCTTTCTTAGAGGTTTGGAAATGGTTGGAAATGATAAATGAAATTATTAAGATAATTGAACTATATTACCTAATAATGTAAATAGAATATTCGGGAAATGTATAAATGATAACAATAAATTTTAGGTAGATATGGGAAGTGTCAGATGATGTGCGCCTATCATAAAAAGTTGGATCTTGCATGCAGAGGAGGACACAGACGCCTAGGGGCGTATGGGTCCCTAATGAGGGGTCCCGAAACTAATCAGGGGTCCTTTAGTGTTGGATCTAATCTTCTAATTTATAGTTGTAGAGTTGTCAAAATGTAGTCAATTAATTCTATAGTTATTAATTCTGTAGTTGAGTTTTTGTGGCTTGACAAATTTTAGGGCTTTGAATGCAACAATTGACAATTTATCTTCAATCCTTCTTTAATCCTCTTCAAATTTGAGATATGCACATTCACAAAGAGAAGGGATTTTGGGCCATTTAGGGGCTTGCCTCAATCGAACCCCATGTAAATGTTTCCACTTCCACAATGACAATGTCAATGATATGAATGATAATTGAAAGGAAGGAATGATGAAACCACAAAATGCTACAACTCACCACCCCTCAATGACTTCCTTGAAGGACTGAAGTCATGCACATCACCTCAAGGATTTTGGATTTTGCTTTCTTGAATGCTTGAATGCTTCAAAGACCTACAACAAGGGTTAGCCTTCACAAAATATGAACATGAACACACATAAAATTTGACATGATGTTGGATCTTGAATTGCTGCTATAAAGCTCTAAAATGCTACTCTTGACTTTCTCAATAGTGCTCTTGATCATAAGTTTTCCAATATTTTTCTATATTTCTCTTGTTAGATTTCAAATGATGCAATAACTATGTATTTATATGCAATTGTGCTAATTTGTCAAAAATTAAATCCCAAAAGCTGACACTTGAAATTTGAATTCTAAATGTTAAAATATCGCCAACAACATATTCAAAATTGGTCCCTGGCAAGATAAGGGGGACCCATACACCCATGAGCATATGGGTCATGGCCCTATCTTCCAAGACTTTTAGTGTCGAGCATAAATTGTTTGAATTTAAATTCAATGCATGCAATCCTTCAGAAAATGGTAAAAATAGGCTTTGGAATGCATAATTTTAGAAAATTAGGGACTTAATTAGGTCCAATAATTGAAGGGAGCAAACATAGTGTGAAATTGTTAAGGGTGACAATTTCTGACACTACACCACTACTTCAATGGAGTGGTAGTTGCATAACTGTTGGGGAAATATGTAAGCCTTGGGGGGGTTCTAAAAATACTAGGATGCTTACGAAACCACCTCCTACATTAATCAACATTTTCTTTACCAATTAAAAATAATTTTCTTTGCTCTTTGACTTCCCTGATATACTCTAGAATCTGGATTGCCCCAAGGTTGTCTTAATCACTAAGAAATACTCTACGGCTACTAAATTGATGAATACAAGGATACTTAGTCTTCAATATTGTCTTGGTTGAGAGTGATAACAATTGTTGCTCTAGATTCTAAACAAGTAGCTCAATTTGATTTATAGATCTTATGCAATTCAATTATGAATCTTGTTTTGAGGGTTCATTTTCAGATTTATGTCTTATACCCTTTTTGGTAAGGCAAGAGGTGAAGGAGAATTGTGAACCTTTACAACAAAATATCTCTACAAGGAATTGGAACCAACAAGAGTGAGCAAGTGTATATCAACAAGAAGAGCCTTTTTGCACGAAGATATAGAGGTTTTTGAGGAGAGAGATTCCTCAAGATAGAATTTAATAGGACAAGCATTTCCCAATCAATGGAAAAGATTGATGAATTGGAAAGATGGATGAAAAATCCAAGCAATAAGCTTGGATTCCCTTTTCAATCTTCGAAGTAGCATGAGGAGGGAAGGGAGGTGTAGCCCCTATGTGCAAGAAACCCAAGTACTGATCCATTACTATGACATCAATGTAACATGCAATAACCAGTATAAAAGAATGAACATAACACATATCTCAGACAACATAGATACGGATAATTGCAACTTGATTAATACAAGATGGTGTATGTACAGTATGATACAAGAACAATATGACAATATATGAGAGTTTTCTTCCTTGATCACCATTAGCCTTCATATAAGCAGGTTGACCAAGACATGTCATGGTTAGACCACAACCATTATGGTACCAAATCATTTTACAAACACATGGTTAAATTAACCACTCTTATTGACACAAACATTCAAAATAAATTGTGGTTGGCTCTCCTTACATAATATCATAATATCATATTATCACATAACAAATGATTACAATAAATTAAGTACAATCACAACCACCCTCAAAGGTAAATAAAGGCCAATGTAGAAATTCAACAGTAGCATTCAATTTGCATGGCTTGGTAAAAGTGCAAAGGGTATTCAATCACCTAGGTTTGGATGGGAAAAGCTTGACCAAATAACATAAGATATAAAGATTTAAATCCGTATAAATTGAAAAAAACCTGATTTTTAGAGTCATTTTCATAAATTGTGATAAACCAATTTTCCTTTATATATTTTTAAATTGAATATGTTTCCAAAAAAATTAGGGATTCTTTTCCATACTTTAAAATCTTAATATATGATGAAATCTAATAACATTAGAATAAGTATTGAATTACTAAAAGCTAGTGAATCAAATAACAAGAATATATTTACATTTATTCCAAACATTTTATAAATGCTTTATATAATGTTCCAAGAGGTGGTTTCCAAACCATCACATCTCATAATTTTTTTTGTATTAATTATTGTCTTGTTTTTATTTTGAAATTCTTTATATTTCATTTGATAGGGGGGTGGGGGTGGTGGAGGGGTAGTGTTGGTTGAAGTAGCCAAGGGTCAAGAGTGCCAAAAGGTGTCTAGGGGTACTGGGAGCCAATGGGGTGACCAATGACACCTCCCTTGGGGATGAAGGAGATCCATGAGAAGAATCCACATGCACTACCATTTCACGGGGTGTGTGTGAAGTAGGGATTTTGGAGGTCGAGTTTGGAGGTCTTATGAAGGCTTCGGTAATCACAGTATTGGCCATGAACATGAGAACGAGCATGAACATGAACATTATTTTGATGTGGTGAAATATAGCACATGCATATGTCATGTAGTAATTTACATAGAGTGTGGGTGTATCCTTTCTATCCATCCATCTCTCTCCCTCTCTCTCTCTCCTTCTCCCTCTTCCTAAACCTCTATATCAATATCTCTTTGACTCTATCTCCATCTCTCCATATTTCTTCTTCCATATCTCCCTCTATCTCTATCTGATTATCTCTCCATCTCTCCATCTCTCCATCTATCTACCCCTATATCTCTCTTTATCAATTGACCTCATGCACACCACAAATTGCAAAAAAATGGATCAAATTTTTCCCTAATTGACCTTCCACAACTCTTCGTACCCATTGCACACCAATGTGTGATTGCTAGTTTATTCCTTTGTAAGTAGTGAAAGTAAAAGAGGAAAAGCAGTGAAGTAAAATTTTGGTATCAAATGCTTCGCCTGCTAAAAATAATCATTATTTAAACGTATTATGTAAGATCTGTCGCATGTGTCCTAAGTATATAAGATTCTTGTCGAACTATAAATTAATAGCATTTCATATCAAAAGCTAAGATAGCCTTGCTTTTCAGGCGAGCCAGCAGATTAGCTCGCTTCTCTCGTCAGAGCCTTCACTGCTATTTGTATATCTTCCCCTGTTTTCCGCGAGAAAAATATTTTCATTAGAATTTCAATATTCTAACTAAGGTGCCAGAAAAATGGGTGATCCTGTTAGTTCTGGAATGATTGGTTACGGCATTCAATTGCTTGGAAATCAGGTTCTTCGTCGTATCCATGTTGCCATCCGATGCAAGAAAGAGTTGGATAATCTCAAGCTTCTGCTTCTCAAAATTAAAACAGTGAATGTCGAATTGCAGGAGTATAGGAAGGTTTTGAGAACATCCCCTCACCATCCGTTGCCCTCCACGGTCAACAGCTGGTTGAACGACTTGAATGCTCTTCTGGAGGAAGCATCTGATTTGGCCCAGCACTGCACTGTACCCTCATACTCTCATCTCTTTTCACGTAATAGAACGAGCAGAAAGATCAGGCAACTCATTGAAAATATAGAAAATCATTTAGCCTCCTCGCCTTCCGTTGGTTTTCTGCACCAATTGCAGCAGGATGTGGCCAATCGACAAGTGCTTGAGCAGATTAATGAGAGGGTGAATTCTCTTAATATGCGTACTCCAGCATTTACCGGTACATCTGGAGATCTCCTTCCATCCACTTCTTCAGCCGCTTCCAACAAGAAGTATATTGAGGAGACACTCATTGTCGGACAAGATTCTGCATCAAACAGACTTCTGGAGCTGATTCATTCAGAGCAGCACAAAAATGGGTCTCGTTTCGGCATAGTTGGAAAGGGCGGGGCTGGTAAGACTCTGCTACTCAAACGAGTCTTCAACAGTGACCAGGTAGAGAGTCTCTTTTGCAATGACTTGATGCTTTGGCTTACTGTTTCACAAAATCCATCTTTCAATCCTCTCAGAAGGGATCTTGTCAAACAAATAAGTCTTAAAATAAATGAAAGATTGGAGAGTAGAGAGGAAGACCATGTGAAAACTTGGTTGAATGAAACATGGCAAAACACAAGTTTGCCCTGTTTTTAGATGATGTTTGGGAAACAAGTGCAAGCTCCTTGTTAGAGGAGCTGTGTGTGCCTCTCTTTACACACCACAACTCCAACATCATCATTGCCACTTCAAGAACAACTAGTGTGCTCTCACAGTTGGGTGTTTCAACTCCATCAATCATCCAAATGCAAGATTTGACTGAGGATGACAGTTGGAGATTGTTTTCTTCCCATGCTTTTCCGCATAGCGGTGGAACTTTGCCCATGAGCATTGACCAAGAAATAGCAAGGCGTGTCTGCAAGGAGTGCGGAGGGCTTCCGTTAGCCCTCAAAGTAATCGGGCACGCAATGGCAGGAATCTCTCAGTCAAATGAATGGGAATTAGCACTTCAGAGGTTGCAGAACAATGTTACGCACTCACTTTCAGGCACGCTTTCAGGCAGGTTGAGATTAAGCTACGATGCTTTGGCCGACGTTGCCGGCTATGGCATTTCCTTGCAGTTATGCTTCCTCTGCCTTGCTGCTTTCTCAGAAGACCAAGCCATCAGTACTGAACTTGCAACATTGTACTGGATTGGAGAAGGGTTGGTGGCCGGGACGAATCCTCTCCAAATTGGAGAGATATATGTCAATTTATTAGCAGATCGATGCCTTATTGAACCAGTCCAGAAGGATTACGATGGAAGGGTGATCCATTTCAGGGTGCATGATGTTTTGTATGATTTAGCACATCAAATTGCTGATAAGGAAGAAAAATGCTTCTCTGAGATTCCAGCGGACGACTGTTCAAGACACGTCAGAATTTCATTGATGAACAACAGTTTGACTAGAGTTCCAAAGGCCTTCAAAGCTCCATATATCCGCGCCTTGCTACTTCCTTGGAATCCTTCTTTGACAGAAATTCCAAAAGAGGTGATTGGGAGTCTGACCGCTCTCAGGGTGCTTGATTTGTCAAGGACTGCACTCCAGTCGTTGCCAAAAAACATAGGATGTTTAAAGCATTTAGTTTGCCTCCGGTTAAGCTATGTGCCAATCAAGAGACTGCCTAACTCTGTCGCTGCTCTCAAAAACCTTCAAGTATTAGATCTTTATCGATCTGATATTACACAACTGCCGGCCGGCATTTCTAAGTTAACTTCCCTAAAACTTTTGGACGTTTGTTCCTGTCAACATCTGCAGTATATGCCTTATGGGGTCTCACACCTTACGTCTCTGGAGTACCTGGCTGTACACGGTTCTTCAAATATTGGGTGGAATAAGTGTGGAAAAAATCGGCTTTCAATTAGTGATTTGGGCACCCTACGCCAACTCAAGAGGATGGGGCTTCGAAACAATGGTGAAATAATTCGAGAAGGAATTCTGGGAAACATGAAGCAGTTGGAGTCTCTATATTTGCTTCTCACAGATATGGAAAGGCTACCCCATGACATGACCTCCATGTCAAAATTGAGGAAACTCTGGCTATTGTACCCTCAGTTACTTCGGATAGAAAATTCTTTTTGTGAATTTCAATACTTGCGCTCCATTAGTATGTTTAACTGCAGCATGCTGAAACAACTACCTGCTTTGCACAAACTTGCGAGTTTAAAGCACCTAGACATAGTTAAGTGTCCCAACATAGAGAAGTTCCCAGAGGAATTTGGCAAGAGAGGAGGATTTCCTAACCTGGAGATATTTTCATTGTTGGAGGTGGAGAAGATAGAGCAGCTGCCAATAGTGGAAGAAGGAGCACTACCTTCACTTAAAACATTGACAGTAATGAAGTGTGAAGCATTGCAGAGGTTGCCACAGTGTTATTGGAATTTGGAGAGTGTAGAAAAGATAAGAGTGTATGGTTGCTCAAAGGTTCAACTTGTCATGGCAGAGGAAGAGAACTTTATCAAGACAAAGACCAAGGTGCAAACAATAACATTGTCTACCATAGAAACACAAACATCAGAAGAGCGCTACTTTGATATGGTTCGTGGGGGTAAATATTTTCATTACGGCGAATTTTGGCGTAATGAGATGTTTCAGTTTTTGGATGACGTTAATGGATTTTATTTGTTTTGAGTTATATCATTCAATATAAATATGTAGTCAATTTGACAAAAAAATAAATATATTTTTTAATAGTATGTTCAATAATGATTTGCATATTATTTGGGAATAACATATGTAATTGTATGAGCTGTATCTCATGGCATGACTGCCATATCAAAATTGAGGAAACTCTGGCTAGTATGTTTTCAGATAGAAAATTCATTTTGTGAATTTCAACATCTGAACTATATTAGTTTGTTTAGATGTAAGATGTTGAAACTACTATCTACCTTACACAAATTTGTGAGGCTAAAATACTTTGATATAATTAAGTGCCCCAATATAAAGAAGTTCCTAATCTTGAGGTATTTTCAGTGGTGAAGGTGGATAAGATAAAGCAGCTGCCAATAGTGGAAGAAGGAGCAGTACCTTCACTTGAAACATTGACAATAATGAAGTGTGAGGCATTGCAGAGGTTATCAAAGTGTTATTGGAAATTGAAGAGTGTAGAGAAGATAAGAGTGTATGGTTGCTCAATGTCCTACACCTTCCAATCTAAATTTTTTAATTAGAACTTATTTTATTTTATGCAATACTTAAACTACATGTAAGTTACATGTTCTTTTCCATATCTTTATGTTGTATAAGTTTTTACCAGTTCGGTCATGAAGATTTTAGTGCTTCATTAATTGGATTTATCTTTTTATATGAATTTTTTTGTCTGTCAAATCTCTGATTACCCGTAAAAATGCATCCTTTGTGCATATTCTGCTTTGTAATTCATTATAATTTTGGTGATTTGTTCTTGAAGAAAGTAACAATGTTTGCTATGGCATGCTTGTATCTCTTTTGTGGTTGTGTTTTTATTTTGGAGTCTTTAATAGATGGGTTTACAATGGTTATTGGGGGTGTTCTTTACTGGATTTATCTTTCATCTTTCTTTTTGTTGTGCAATGAGTTTCATTGAGAGATGATGTATAAGGTGCATTGACAGGGCTTAATATTAATTATGCTGTTTGGAAAAAATGAATAAAGACAATGAGCATTCTAGAAAGAACAACACTTTTATACTTATGATTTGTATTTGCAGATTTATCATCCCTAGGAGGCTAGGGGCAAGGAATTATGCTGGTTTAATATTAATTTTTTTCCTTTTATGAATTACATGACAAGATTTTTTGAACTTTACTGATTCAGACCATACTTTGATGTGAAATCATTCTTTGTTACACTTGCCTCCTGGGAAAATAACCGTTGTTTGCAGTTCCTATAAACATCATCTTTGATGGGTCCACCTACAACATAACAAGATGAGTGGTAATACCGTGGCATCATGGCCTTTGTGCTTGTTGAGTAAGCAATGAAGTAGTGTTTTTCGTTCCCATTTTTTGTTGCTTTTTAAGTATTATGGCTTGGATCTTAGATATGGTGAGTAAATATTACCTAGCATAGAATTGGATAGAAACTCGAGCTTGGTGAATGGGACCATTCTGTGGTACACAAGATATGTGAGAGATCATGTCAATTTGCTTACCACGGTCAAGTAGGACTATCCAAAAGATATGCTTTGGTTGTTGACAGAGCAGTAGTGGACTCTCTCCAGTCATTTCATCCACAGAGGCTCTGGACAGGGTTGAAAGGAAATTGGACTGAGAGATTAAGTTGATGGGGCACACTGAAAATTCCCTGGAAACAAGGTCCATGCCTAAAATGATGCTAAAAGTGGTGGTTCAAATTTCAGATATAGCAACAACCTCTAGCTTCACCCTTGAATAGACCCTTACCAGATAATGCACTTCATTCAAATTCTGGAGAACAAAGTCCATTCTCTGGATATATCATATATCCCATCATGCAATTATAGATCTACAGAAAAGCCAGAAAGGTAGTAAAGGTACAGAAAGCCACCAACTATATCACTGTACGCACTAGGGAGTTGCATGGGCCAGCTCAAGACTCTAAAGCATTCAGTAATCTTTCTGTTGATTCTATTCCATCTATGCAATTTTTTAATTCTGTTTGACAGGGTTGTATTACAGCTTTCTTGCAAGTAATATTGCAGTTATTGAGCAGTTTAGGCCAAGGCCCCTTTCAAGAGAATGCTGAAACACAAAAAGATGCCTAGAAGTACTAAAATATTATATTAGCAAAACTTGGGGTAATATATTATAATATTCTTAAAAAAATAGACTATTAAATATAGTACTACAATATAATATTGTATTAAATTATTCTTAATTTATAATATAATATAATAATACATTATCATAAAATAAAATTATAATATAAAATAATTATAAGAAAAATAAAATATTACAACATATTTTTAAATAAAATAAAATAAAATCATTATATATACATTATTATTATTGTAAAAAAAATTATATTTATTTTCATTTCATACGAAAAATTAAAAAATACATAAATATAATTTAATATAAATTTCACTATTTCAACTTGTAATTAAATAATTTAAATAATAAAATACAAACATTTATGAATACATAAAATAATATTACATATTAATAATATAAATACTCACAACAATCCATATGCTCAACATTTAGAAGTAAACAAATGGTTTAAATATTAATTATGTCAAGAGACGTCTTACAATGGCATTTTGCGTGTTCAAAAAAACTCTACCTTAAATCAAGGAGAGCTCTCAAAATCATTACCTTTCATTTATTTCAAAATTAATTTTCCCAAAATAAAAGCAACATGACATAGGGGGAATGTACCAGTAGCCACCAGGGCTAACTTCGTGCATTTGTGTAGAGTGCAAAATAGGTCCAATTTTAAATTTTTTTTTTTGGTCCTCTTCATAAGCCAGTTAGGACCTTAAAAAGAAAAATTTGGTTTGTGGGTATTTAAAATACCTTTTGTAGAACCTGTCAAGCGAAAAGTGCTAAAAATAGGTGTTTTTAAACCTCCGCCCGCTACATTTTCATGACTTCGTCCATACCCGTTCATTCTAAATCCAATAATTATTTATAAAAAAACCAATTTACAATTATCAATTAACCTATTTAAAATTACATTTGTATGTGGGCCCGGTCCAAATATCACGTGGGTCCGCTAGGAGGTGGTCACTTTAATCTCAACCTCACCACATTACATTGTTAACCACATGCCCCATATGCTTCATCAAGCCACGCGTATGACTCTACCTCACCACATTACATTCTTAACCACGTGCCCCATTCGCCTTCATCAACCCACGAGAAACTTCTAACCTAGCCCCCATTTGCTGGGCACCTTTAAGCCCTAAACTCATCTTCTCCCCCGGTTTTCTTATCATCGTCTCCTCTCTCTCGCCGTCGACGCGAGCTGGTGCGGCCATGGCGACTTCGTCTGACACCCGAACACTGCAGGTAACATCTCCACCTCTCTTCACCTGCAAGTTTGTTTGTAGAACAATGGGTTTTCATTGGTGTCGACGGTGTTTGAGTGAGTTTCTCTGTATGGTGCTGTGATAATTGATTGTAATCATTTCGTTTTACATGTGACTGTTACAAAATTGATCCCTCGTCAATTATTTTGTCAATGCCATAGAGGGTTTGGCTGGGTTTGACTGTAATCATTTCTTTTTACATGTGACTGGTACAACTTTGATCCCTCGTGAATTATTCTGTCAATGCCATCGAGGGTTTGGCTGGGTTTGACTGTAATCATTTCTTTTTACATGTGACTGGTACAAATTTGATCGAGGGTTTCCCTGCTATGATTTTATTTGACATTGTTTTATGAAATAATCACATGTAATGTGATTCAAATAGAACATTGACATAATTTTGACCAAGTATAATAACGAAATTTTATGGGTTTCCAATTTTAACCCCAAATTATTGAGGGGTTTTAGCATACGGGTTAATGGGTTTACAATTTTTTTTGATTCTCTTCGAATCCCTTCATCAACCCACCAGAAACTTCTAACCTAACCCCCAGTTGTTGGGCAACTTTAAGCCCTAAACTCATCATCTCCCGCGGTTTTTCATTGTTGTCTCCTCTCTCCTGCCGTCGACGCGAGCTCGTGCGGCCATGGCGACTTCGTCCAACACCCAAACACTGCAGGTAACGTCTCCACCTCTCTTCACCTACAAGTTTGTTTGTAGAACAGTGGGTTTTCATTGGCGTCGACGGTGTTTGAGTGAGTTTCTCTGTATGGTGCTGTGATAACTGACTGTAATCATTTCGTTTTACATGTGACTGTTACAAAATTGATCCTACAAAAATTATTTTGTCACTGCCATTGAGGGTTTGCCTGGGTTTGACTGTAATCATTTTGTTTTACATGTGACTGGTACAAAATTGATCCCTCGTGAATTATTCTGTCAATGCCATCGAGGGTTTGGCTGGGTTTGACTGTAATCATTTCTTTTTACATGTGACTGGTACAACTTTGATCCCTCGTGAATTATTCTGTCTATGCAATCGAGGGTTTGCCTGCTATTATTTTATTTTACATTATTTTATGAAATAATCACATGTAATGTGATTCAAACAAAACATTGACAAAATTTTGACCAAGTATAATAATGAAATTTTATGGGTTTCCAGTTTTAACCCCAAATTATTTAGGGGTTTCAGCATACGGGTTAATGGGTTTACAGATTTTTTTGATTCTCTTCGAATCCTTGCATTATCATGATGACACTTGATTGTACATATGTATTTGCAGACAATGATATATTCTTATCAAATTGTATGCATGTAAATATATACATACAATCTGATAAGAATATATCATTGTCTGCAAATAGTGATCATTGCATTTACAAACAGTGATATGTTCTATTCAGATTGTATGTATATATTTGTAGACAATGATATATTCTTATCAGATTGTATGTATATATATATATATATATACATACAATCTGATAATAATATATCATTGTCTGCAAATTGAAATAATTCTATTTGCAAACAATGATATATTCTTATCAGTTTGTATATAATTGTCGATCACTAGTTCTTTCTTAATGATTAATGTTTTACTAGCACTATAGCTTATACCATCAATTATCACAATCTAACCACATTGTGTGGTATCACCAAGTACACTATGTTTTAGTGTTTGTCAATAAAAACATCAGATTGTATGTATATATTTACAGACAATGATATGTTCTTATCAGATTGTATGTATGTATATTCATATATACATACAATTTGTTAAGAATATATCATTGTCTGCAAATTGTAATCTAACAAGAAATCCGTAGGAGATGATGAGTTTAGGGCTTAAAGATGCCTAGCAAGCCGCGGTAAGGTTTGATGAAGGCAAATGGGGCACGTGGTTAACAATGTAATGTGGTGAGTTTGAGATTAAATTGACCACCTCCTAGTAGACAATGATATATTCTTTACAGACAATGAAATGTTCTTATCACATTGTATATATGTACTTGCAGACAATGATATATTCTTATCAGATTGTATGCATGTATATATATACATACAATCTGATAAGAATATATCATTGTCTGCAAATAGTGATCATTGTATTTGCAGACACTGATATGTTCTTATCAGATTTTATGTATATATTTGTAGACAATGATATATTCTTATCAGATTGTATGTACATGCATACAATCTGATAATAATATATCATTGTCTGTAAGTACATATATACAATCTGATAGTAATATATCATTGTCTGCAAATTGAAATCATTCGCTTTGCAGACAACGATATATTCTTATCAGATTGTATATAATTGTCGATCACTAGTTCTTTCTTAATGATTAATGTTTTACTAACACTATAGCTTATACCATCAATTATCACAATCTAACCACATTGAACTACACTCTTAGCTGCTCTAACAAACTCTAACATACAATCTGATAAGAATATATCATTGTCTGCCCAACAACTGGGGGTTATGTTAGAATTTTCTCGTGGGTCAATGAAGGCAAATGGGGCACGTGGTTAACAATGTAATGTGGTGAGGTAGAGTCATACGCGTGGCTTGATGAAGCATATGGGGCATGTGGTTAACAATGTAATGTGGTGAGGTTGAAATTAAAGTGACCACCTCCTAGCGGACCCACGTGATATTTGGACCGGGCCCACATACAAACGTAATTTTAAATAGGTTAATTGATAATTGTAAATTGGCTGTTTTAAAAACTATTACGCACCATTGAAATTAGATAGGAGTGGCCACTGCAGTATGAATAGACCGATTATTTGGCAGGAAAAATGAGATTTGAAATTCAATCACCACAATTCAATGCATTCAATATGCATAGTCAAATGATTTTATAAGAGGGAATTTCCAGTGTCATTTTCAGTATGAATTCTCCTATGCTTTCACTGCATATCCTTTGCAAAATTCAGCTCGGTACATATAATGAAAACTAAAAACGTATTATAATAGACTGAATTTATGCAAGCCACCTATTTTATCAAGCACACTCCAATGTTTTTATAAGAGGGAATTTCCATGGTCATTCCCTCAATATCATCTGCAAATTTCAGAGCTTACTAACTCTACTTATGCACATTCCTCTTAAAAGGCAGCTTATTCATGTTGGTACAGCCAGAATAACTAAATACATGCTTTTATTTATCAGCTTACTGAATTTACATTAATGTTGTCTGTTTCATTATTCAATATACTCTTTTATATTTATGTACTGAGTGTTTGCAGTGTTTTGAGGCATACAAATTATTCAGTTTTTAGTGAATTGTTCAAATGAGCATTATCCATTATGTAATTTGTTTTCTTCCACTTGCTATATGTGTTTCAATAGTCACATTACATATATGTATATACATATACATGTACATGGACATGCATATACATATACATATACATGCATGATGCATATGTAGTTGTACATACATATACATATACATGTATATGTATATGTACATGCATATACATATACATATACATACACATGTACATGTATATGTATATACAAATTTATATACACTGTTATTTTCAGCTTCATACGTTGGATCAGAACATTGTGGATTTTAATGCTCCAATCAAAACTCTTATTGTTGTACATGCAATATTGTAAGGATGATTTGATGTGGGAATGTTACGAGTACCGAGTACTACCCCCGTTTATTACAATTGTTTTGTAGACAAGCAGGAGCATGAAGAGGTGAACCAAGTATGTCGATTATCAACATACCATGGAAGTTGTGTTTGTTAACAATAAACTCTATAGGGACATTTTGCTCTTAATGCTTTATGATATGTTTATATTTTATGTTGTATTGTTTTATACATATTTTGTTCTTACAAATGCTTATTTGATTCGAGAAATATATTTAACTACATTGGTCTCTTAATGGCAGGCATGCGAGGATTTGTCCGCAATCAACATAAGGTATTAAGCGTTAATGACAGGTAAAGTCTTTGACTTTACTTTGGCAATGACCTAGTAATACAGAAAAACATGATTTTATATATATGGTTGAAAGTTAGATGAACAAACTATTAGCCTATTAGGGTAATTATAATATGAGGTAAGAATATAATATTAGAATTATGTTTTATTGCAAAGTTATTATGATTGAATGAAATGAAAATAACAATATTATTATGGAAACTTTAGGGTCATGTGTAACTGGATTTGTTTGAAATAATATGAAATCTATAGAGGGTATTCTTAGAGGCTAATAGAGCAGCTACAAGTGGTTCAATGTGGTTAGATTATGAAAATTGATGGTATAAGCTATAGTGCTAGTGAAACATTAATCATTAAGAAAGAACTAGTGATCAACAACTATATACAGACTGATAAGAATATATCATTGTCTGCAAATAGAATGATTTCAATTTGCAGACAATGATATATTATTATCAGATTGTATATATATATAAATACATACAATCTGATAAGAATATATCATTGTCTACAAATATATACATAAAATTTGATAAGAACATATCAGTGTCTGCAAATACAATGATCACTTTTTGCAGACAATGATATATTCTTATCAGATTGTATGTATATATATACAGGCATACAATCTGATAAGAATATATCATTGTCTGCAAGCACATATATACAATTTGATAAGAACATTTCATTGTCTGTAAAGAATATATCATTGTCTACTATGAGGTGGTCACTTTAATCTCAACCTCACCACATTACATTGTTAACCACGTGCCCCCTATGCCTTCATCAAACCACGTGTATGAGTTTACCTTACCGCGGCTTGCTGGGCATCTTTAAGCCCTAAACTCATCATCTCCTATGGATTTCTTGTCAGATTACAATTTGCAAACAATGATATATTCTTAACAGATTGTATGTATATATGAATATACATACATACAATCTGATAAGAATATATATACATACAATCTGATGTTTTTATTGACAAACACTGAAACATAGTGTACTTAATGATACCACAAAAAATACAAGGCTGAAACCTTCATAAAACATATAAGAGACCTAACTATGAGGTTCGAATAAATATCAACATCAGCATTAGGACATTTTATAATCATATCATACTTATATTTTTTTATCAAATTGCAAGAATTCATTGGGTGGTGCGACAGAAAAACATGGCTGAAAAATACTTGAAACATATCAAAATATTACTGGGTGCTTGTATTAAACTTCTTCTCACCTTAAACATATGTGAGCTTCCAAACATAATAACATCAGTATTATCACATCTTATAATCATATCACAGTTATAACTTGAAGCAGATATTTTGATCTAATATGCAAAGCAGATCAACAGAATATACTGCTACATCGATCAAAAAATAAAACTCAATACCAGGATATTTAGTTTTCCATATTGCTAGGAAAAGAAGGTGGCGTGAGATATCTGCCAATAGCTGAGTCTGTTCCACTTGTAAGAGGTGACACTTGGTTAATTGAGGTTTGAAGGCATGTTGCTATTTGAGCAAGCAATGTCTGGCTTGCATCTACAGTCACTCCCATTTGTTGTGAGCCACTCCCAACTTGCATATTGTTGATAGCTGTAAAGGTTGGTGCCAATATGTTCATCATATCGAGCAGTATAGGGTGTTGGGGGGGTATAGGATTCCCTGCTATAGACTTACGCTTTATCCTCTTTGCTTGTTGTGCTTTCTTTTCAGCTGCCTTTTGTAGACATTCAGCCTTGGCCTGCTCTTGTCTTATTGCTTTCTCCCACATTCTAATCATTTTCTCCTCATCTTCTATCACTTTCCTTGCTTGCTTCTCAGCCCTCATTGATTCCTTTTCAATTGCTTCTGCTTCACGTTCTGCCTTTCTCTTCAACATCTGGTCCTTCTTACGTTGTTGCAGCTCTGCTTGCCTTTTCTTCTCTGCCTCTTGTTGAGTATACATTTCAATGAAGGCATCCGATGTTAGTACTTGGGACTTCCTACTAAGGCGAAGAACTCTAGAATGACCTCCTCCTAATGATCCTTGCACCCTCTGCACATGAAGTTTCGAGAATTTGCTATTTTGTTTGCTTGATTGTTGTCCATCATGTGGGGTGCATGGCACAAACTCAGCTTCTTCGTCACTATATGCATTGTCATCTTCACTTCGACCATCACTATGCTCTTCCCAATTCCTTGCAGTAGTGAAGTAATGTATCACTTCAACCGGATCAATGTGTGGTGGGGAAGGCATAGAAAGGCTGAATTCTTCCTCAATCGGATTTAATTGCCATCCAAGGTTCGTGGCTGCTTCATGCATCCAATCCGGTTGGCTGACTTGAGTTGGAAAACTTAGACCAGCTCATGTAGTCTTTGTATCTTCATTGCAAGGTGCAATAGGAGGTTGGACTTCTGCTTGGAAATCTGCAACAACTGGTTGGATTTCTGGTTGAATGTGTGTTGTAGTTTCAGTGCCCTCATTGTGGTCTGATGTAGTTTATGTATCTTCATTGCAGTGTGCAAAAAGAGGTAGGACTTCTGCTTGGAAATTTGCAACAATTGGCTGAATTTCTGGTTGAATGTGTGCTGTAGTTTAAGTGTCCTCATTGTGGTCTGATGTAGTTTTTGTATCTTCATTGCAGTGTGCAAAAAGAGGTTGGACTTCTGCTTGGAAATCTGCAACAACTGGCTGAATTTCTGGTTGAATGTGTGCTGTAGTTTCAGTGTCCTGATTGCATTGCCGCATAAAACCATCAATCTGTTCTTGGTTGTAACCAAGTAAACGTAGGCATGTCTCTGCTGCAATAACATCCTCTTCCTCTTCCACCATGCAAGCATCACCTTCTGTTCTAGGACTTGGTACATCGTCTTCAACAATATAGCCTTGACTTGGCCCCATGTCCTTGTCAAGGGCTGATTGATCAAGTGGCCAAATACCTGTTCTACAAAACCCACTAATAATGTTGGATGGTGTCAAAGCTTTTTTGAAAGCTTGGCTTGCTAGAGTTGTCAACTCTTCATGCCCAATATCGATATGTGGGTTGTTAGCTTGCCAGATGGTTCACACCTCTCTGAAATATGCCTTGAATGGAGCAAAAATGCTGACATCCAATGGTTGCAGCTTGTGACTGGTATGAGCAGGAAGTGTTAATAGGTATATTCCTAATTTTCTTGCTTCTTCAATGGTTTTGAAAGCCACATGGCTGCCATGGCCGTCAAAAATCAGAAGGGCCCTGTTTGTTGGTGAAACGCCACCGGGGATATTACCTGCAAAATGGTCTAGCCATTTGACAAATAGTTCCTTTGTCATCCAAGCATGTTCTTGGATTGCCATCAATGCACCTATCTCACAATTTACTATATAATTTTGCATGTGCCTTTTTTATTTAAACAGGTAGAACCCAGGAATACTTAACCCAGTTGCATTTACAAAAGCCAACACTGTGATCCACTCTCTACTCTTTGAAACCAAATGTGGTACACTCTTTACACCCAATTTGGCAATAACTCTCATTCCACAGTTCCTACTAGCTTGAATACCCATCTCATCGCAGTTCCAAATTCAGCTTGCTCCATAGTGGTTAAGGTTAATCATATCTTCAAGGCTGTCATAGAAAGCTTGCACGACTGAAGGACGAAACATAATTGCTCTATCACTATCCACTCCTTCAACAATTCTTATTGACAAATCTGGGTGCCTTCTTCGAAATCCTGCCCACCATGACCTCTTGGGGACACCATTTGTGAATGGATTGGGCCGAGTTGTAGTGATCTGGGCAACTGTGGATTGTAGCTGATTGACCTGCAGTCTGTGGCCCAAATCTGCCATGTCCTTGCACCATTGGACAATTTCACCCTCCTCCTCGTCAGATAATATGGTACGTGGACCCCTCTTCTTGGTGGTGGTAACTCCCAACAACCACGCCCTCAAATTGCTAGGTGGCATACCCCACTTGATTGTCGCTGCCCTGACTAACATGTTGTGTTCTTCGACACTTTTGACTGCTCCTTCCATATCAGCATATGTCCATTGCCTAATGGGTACAGGTGAGTGCAGTTGTACATCAGGCTGAGCATCTAGCTCAATAGGTGGTTCGACTTCTGTTGTGTTGGTGGCTTCATCTGCAGAGTCAGGAACGTCTTCTTCTGCAGGAATTGCATGCACTTCCTCTATAGGGTCTTCATCAACGAAGTGGACCCCACGAGTGACTCTAATGGCGCGTGGTCCTCTTCCTACAACCCTTTTAGAGAGTCTTCTAGCATGTGCCATTATATTCCACTTAACCTACACAAACAGTAAAAGTTGCATAACTTGGTAGTGCAACAAAGAATATTAATTCACGAGGGATAAAATTTATACCAGTCACATGTAAAAAGAAATGATTACAGTCAAACCTAGCCAAACTCTCGATGTCATTGACATAATAATTCACGAGGGATCAATTTTGTACCAGTCACATGTAAAAAGAAATGATTACAGTCAAACCCAACCAAACCCTTGATGGCATTGACAGAATAATTCACGAGGGATCAATTTTGTACCAGTTACATGTAAAACAAAATGATTACAGTCAAACCCAGCCAAACCCTTGATGGCATGATTGTATATATATGTATTTGTCTGCAAATTGTAACGACAGTCAATTTCGTAGGATCAATTTTGTAACAGTCACATGTAAAACAAAACGATTACAGTCAGTTATCACAACACCATACAGAGAAATTCACTCAAACACCGTCGACGCCAACGAAAACCATTGTTCTACAAACAAACTTGTAGGTGAAGAGAGGTGGAGACGTTACCTGTAGTGTTTGGGTGCGTTGATGGCGGGAGAGAGGAGACGACAATGAAAAACCGCGGGAGATGATGAGTTTATGGCTTAAAGCTGCCCAACAATTGGGGGTTAGGTTAGAAGTTTCTGGTGGGTTGATGAAGGGATTCAAAGAGAATCAAAAAAATCTGTAAACCCCTTAACCTGTATGCTGAAACCCCTCAATAATTTGGGGTTAAAACTGGAAACCCATAAAATTTCATTATTATACTTGGTCAAAATTCCATCAATGTTCTGTTTGAATCACATTACATGCGATTATTTCATAAAACAATGTCAAATAAAATCATAGCAGGGAAACCCTTGATTGCATAGACAGATTAATTCATGAAGGGTCAAATTTGTACCAGTCACGTGTATGTAATCTGATAAGATATATATATATATATATATATATATATATATATATATATATATATATATATATATATATATATATGAATGTATGTATACATTATGATAAGAAAATATCATTCTATTTACAGAGAATGATATATTCTTATGAGAATGTATCATTGTATTTGCAGAGAATGTTATATTCTTATCAGATATATATATATATATATATGATGAAACCCTACATGGCATGACTGTATATATATGTATTTGTCTGCAAATTGTAATCCATAAACTGCTCAATAAATTGGGACAAAAACTATAAACCCATTAAACTTCATGATTAGTAAAGAGGGATTCAGAATATAACTGTGATATGATTCCAAAATGGGTAATGCTACTGTTATTATCTTGATTTATGATGAATGCAGGTGAAAAAAATGTAACTATGATATGATTAAATAATGGAAAATGCTAAGTTGAATAGCTGACTAAAAACATATTAATTTGTATTCCTGAAAAGAATGTAAATTTTAAGTACGTAAATATAAAAGAGTATATTCAATAATGAAATAGGCAACATAGCTTGAAAAAAATGCAAAGATTTTGAGTACGTAAATATAAAATAGAATATTGAATGATGAATTAGACAACATAAATGTAAAATAGTATGCCTGAAAATAATGTAAACAGTGAGTACATAAATATAAAATAGTATTTTGAATAATGAGAACAGATAAAATATATGTAAAACAACTAACTGATAATATAAAACATGAAATAGTATTTTGAATAATGAGAACAGATAAAATAAATGTAAAACAGCTAACTGATAATATAATGGGTGTACCGACTTGAATAAGCTCCCCCTTTAAAGATGAATGTGCAGAAATTGCCTTAGGAAGCTCTGAATTTTGCAAAGGGTGTTCAGTGAAAGCAGAGGATAATTCGTAATGGTAATGACCCTGGAAATTCCCTCTTATAAAATCATTCGAATTGGATGCATTCAATTATAGTGGTTGAATTTGAAATTCGAATGCATTGAATTATGGTGGTTGAGTTTCAAATTTGAATATTTTGTGGGAAACAATCTGTCATTTCATTTTGCAGTGGCCATTTATGCCCGAGTTCTATCGTGGCCTTTAGGAATTCAATTTTATATTTGGTTTAATAGATAAAATAGGTGGCTTGCATAAATTTAGTCATTTATATGAATTATCATATGTTTTTTGGTTTATTAGGGAGCCTTACACCATTAACTATGTGTGTAGGTACCACAAGTTGATGGAGATAAAACATGAAGATGTGATAGGAAGTGTGGGTGAATGTGCAATTGATAGCTCATAAAGCTGATCAATGTTTGCTATTATGTCAAAATGTGCACTATTAACTGTTCATAATGGTTTATATAATGTGAAATTGTGCACCATTAACTATTCAAATATACATTTATCTATTATGTAGTTGAAGCTTTGAGCCACTTGCGTAGAGTGGTAATTGTAAACATCAATGTACTTAAAATAAATGCAAAAATTATTTTATTGTCTGCAACTTGACTTTATTCAAAATATATATGTACCAATAGATGTTTAGATTTTTTTTTTTTATTGGTTAGTTACACATTTAGTAGTGAACATATATTGGTGTCATGTGTCATTTTTTTTTGGCATAAATAAAATAATGTAATGACTAAAATATAAACGGTTATTGGGGTCAGGTGAGCATGGAGTGAACGAGTATTGGATCATGGGCGACAATTGGGGGTTTTCCCCTAGTTATCTACAAGAATATAGGCCTTATGATGCATGTATATTTGAACGAGAAAATAGAATGTGTGGTAGTTGTAAAAAACTATCATTGAGGGTTCTTCGATACCAGAGACATCGTTGGAGATAGATAATGTGCTTCAAAAACTATTTTTTGGCTAACTGCTTTTATCATAGAACGGTTTTGTATATTTAGAGAACAATGTTGTATATGACATCGAAATGTCACGGGAAGCAAGTGTCCTGAAACAGGTGAGCAAATGCGTGTTAGATTTTTTTATTTTATTTTTCTTACGTTTTTTAATAGATGATGTGTAGGTAATCTTACAAATCTTGAGAAACAATTTCAACTGCTTTACATGTTTGTCTCACATTATGAGAATTTCTATCTTTGTTAGGGTTTTTATCTCATTTTGGATATAGAATTCGTTTGATCTTACAGGGTAGAAAAATTCATTGTAAAATTGGAAGAAGAAAATGCCACATTTCCTCTGTAAACGATTTGTTGAGGCTATTCAAAGGTATGCTTCCCATCACACATTTTTATGGTTTACAATTTACGGTTTCTTATGTTTCATTTTTGCAGGGTTGTTTGGGGGGTTTACGTGCATTTCAATGTTTGTTTCTATATTTGATATTTGTACTCCTTTTTTCACATGTTATTTGTACTTGAGTCATATGGGCAATAAGGAGGTCATGTCTCAGGCATGAAACGACTTCAGATTTGGTAAACACTCCTTGGTAATGTCAGTTTTATTTTAATCCAGATTTGTGAACAAAATTACTTCTTGCGAACCTTGATTGTCTTAGGTTTAACATGAAGCCTTGGCTGTTCTAAAATTTAGCTATTTAATGTCTTTTATAAGCCATGAAAGAAGTTCATTGCCACCACTCTTATTTGTTTTGCTTTCCTTCCACATATACATTGTTTTCATGCTTTGTTGTGTTTTACACTAATATCATATTCTAATCATAGAATTTTTAGAAATGTTTGTATTTGGTTTTCAACACTTTATGGGTTAGCTCTCAAAAGAAGTTTTTCCTTCATTATTTCAGCTCTTTACTTTCTGAAATTCTGTCAAAACATTCTGAAGTTCGAAGTTTCAGGTGATAATGGTGTCATATTAATTATATAATTTCTCTGGTTGCAGGAAGAGGTAAAAGACTGATCCATTCTATATGTAAAGTTCGGGCATATCGTTTGGAATCAATCTACCATACTGATTTTAAGCACTTCCAGACTTTAGTATCCATTATGAAAAGTCATGTCCAAGATAAATTTTCAAAATGTCATAATTGTGAGCTCATGCTAAGAAAATCTAATGTTCTAACTTTTGTGGCATCATGACAGTAAACAGGTAATTTCTCATGTGTTGTTAAGGCCTTATTTGAGCTTTTGCAGAAACTTATTTAAACAAGGAATACTGTTCAAGAATTTTAGAATTCCTAAATCAACCTAACAAGTGGTTTCGTTCTCACTTCTATTGAAATGCAAATTGAAATACCACATAGTTTTTTATTAGATTGTCGAAGAAGCCAGGTTCTCTTCTACAATCTGTCTCTGGGAATTGGTTTGTTATTTGTCCTGATTTGTTTGGTGTTAGGGAACCTAAAGGAATTGTTCCTGTGGTTTGTGGATTTAAGGTTGAGAATATTGGGAGAGAGCTTCAAATTTTTCAAAGATTAGGATGCAACAGGAAATGCAATGCAAATGACAGTTAATTTGGTGGTGATGCATGTGTAGTAAACCTGCAAGGAATGGAAAAACTTGTAAATGTAGTAAAGATGATTATAGGACCAAAGGCTAGCAATGCCCCTATTGGACAAAGTTTTGGTGCTCCAAATCTGGCTACAGATGGCTTCGGTGCAGAAAAAAGGCATCAAGTTTAAGAACAAAGTGGAGAATGTAGGTGCAATTCTTGCTATGCGAGAGCTTTGTAGATGTCATTTACAAAAGACACACATAAGGCGACTACTCACTGTCTCATACTGGATTTTAATCACACTGCAGTACATCAATTTTCACGTCAAGCCATTCACATACTCTACCTCAATTTGAAATAGACCATATAAAGATATCACATTTCCACAATCCATATCAATTTTTTCTTCTTGAGCTCTCAACTATCCTGATGATGGATCACACTCCGTGTGATCCGAAATGTTGATGCAAAAAACTCTTACACAATCAAAACCAGAAATCATCTAGCAATAATAGACCATATATCCAATAAAATATCTCACTTGCTTCCAACTGCATTTATTCCTTGGTAGCTAATGCGGTAGTCTCCCAGGACAAATCTGTTGTGTATGTGAATTCAGGATATAGAGATAATGGCTAATTTTTCCTTTTTTCACTAATACCAAAGTAGATAAATGTAATATATCAGAATTGCACATGAAATCAAATATAATAAAATAATTTTAATAAAATAACTGTATATTTCACTAAATAAAATAAGAGATAATTATACATTTTAACAAATTAAACATTGTAAAAATAATTATATAATTAAATATGAATAAATAATTTATTTCAAATTTATTTTTGAAAATATAAATAATGTATATATAATTAAATAAAAAATGAATTAAAATTTTAATAATAAAACTTAAATAAAATATCAAGTTTTGAGAGTAAATAAATTATATTTAAGTATTAAATCAAGTACACTTTAAGATAACTAAGATGGAGGGGGAGAGAGGAATATAGAGTGAGAGAGGAAGAGTGGGACAAATAGATAGAGGTAGAGATGAATATAGAATGGGAGAGGAAGAGGGAGGAAAATAGATAGAGATATAGAGAGATAGAGGGATAAGGAGATATAGGAAGGGGGAGAGGGAGAGAGATAAAGAGAGAAGTAGAGAAAGAAAAATAGAGATGGATAGAGAGAGAGAGAGAGAAATGAGAAGGGAAAGAAAGGGAGAGAGAGGTTGAGATATAAAGATAGAGGAATAGGGAGGGAGCAAGAGAGGGAGATATGGAGAGAGATAGAGGGAGGAAGAGAAAGGGAGAGAGATAGGTAGAGGGATAGAGAGAAGATGGGGAAGAGGGAGATATATGTAGAGAGGGAGAGAAGAAGAGTGGGAGAGAGAGAGAGGAAGAGATATAAATAGAGGGTGATATAGCGAGATCGAGAGGGATATGAAAAGACATAGATAGATAGAGAGATATATGCAGACAAGGATATGGATAGAAAGAGATAGAGAGATGAGTGAGAGGGAGATCGAGTGAGAAATAAAGATAAAGATATAGAGTAGAAGAGATAGAGGGAGAGATGGAGTGAATAAGATAGAGAATGAAGAAGGGGAAGAGAGGGAAAGGATATATATGTATAGGGATAGATATAGAGAAATAGATGAAGAGAGATATAGATAGAAAGAGAGAGAGAAGTGATAGAGAAAAAGAGATAGAGGTACAAACATAATGAGGTATAGATAGAGAGGGGGATGGAGAGATAGCGAGATAGAGATAGAGGGGGCAAGAGTGAGAGCAAGGTGATAAAGATAAGTAATAGAGAGGTAGAGATAGGTGAAAATATAAAGAGATAGAGATAAAGGTAGGGAAGGAGAAAGAGGGAGTGTGTATATGAGTGAAAGAGAGATATGGAGGGATATATATTTACAAATAGATAGAGAGGGAGGGAGAGGGGGAGAAAAATAGAGACCTTAATATACATGTTGAATGATAATAAATTATGATGAGGTTGATAATAAACTATGATGCAACTATTTAAAATATTATTACAAACACACAATATTAATATTATTGTCATTTTGGATTCCTACAATTGATATGTCTTGACGTTTTCTATATAGACTATGTAATAGGATAGATATGCTAGTTTATTAACTTGAATGACAACAACATAATTTGCATGATTAAAAACTTTTTACCACCCAAGATATGACCTTCTGGCTTTTAGGATTGAGATTGACATGTGCAAACAATTACAAACAAAAGATCTCAAATTATAAATAAAATAAAATGAAATTTATATAATTATTATAAATTAAATTAAATCATTATTATAAATAAAATAAAATCATTATTATAGTTTAAAATTATATTTATTTAAATATCAAATAAATTAATTAAAAAAATCATTATTATAAATTAACATTTGTATGAATTAAAATAATTGATGTAAAAAATCATTATTATAAATATACTTATGAATTCAATACAATTAGCATTTGTATAAATTAAATTCATTCTTCTTCATTTGACTATTATTAATTTTTATAATTAACTATTCATTGTTCAAAATATTAAAATGTTTCAAAAAAACTTACCTCATAAAATATTTTCATATAATAATAAAAATAAAATTATATTTACTTATATATCACATAAACATTATAAAAACGACATAAATATAAATTAATATACATTTTACAATTTGAACTTCTAATTAAATTATTAAATTAAATATTTTGAATCATAATATTTAAATAATAATTATAATATAATAAAAAAACTAATAAATTATTTTCAAATTAAATATTTAATTAATCATATAAGAAAAATACAAAAAATTGTGCATAGACAAAAAAATATTACATATTAATAATATAAATACTCACAACGCTTCATATGCCCAACATAGATATCTCTTGATGTTATTTAATTAGATTATTGAATAAGATAGATAAGCTAGTATGAAGTGTGGGTCCCAATTGTCAGTACTTTTTTTTCAATTTTGACCCCTCTCTGTTCATAAGACCTAAGTTTATAATGTAAGCAAATTTCTTTAGGTTTTTTCCTGTATGCACCAACACGAATGAAATGCAAGTGTGGAGTACACCATTTTGCATGTTATATAAATCAAGGCAAGCTAATAAGCCAACTATCAGACCCTCTACTCTGATAGATCTAGTCATTTAATTCACTACTCAATGACTTCACGTGTGTGTGATCCCATGATTAATGTTATTCCCTTCTTTATCGGTGCAGGTGGATCATTCAGTCTACTACTCATGATGGGTGGTAAGTCAAATACATTTGATGAATGAATGAATGAATGAGAGATTTTAATGTCGTCAACGAGATCAAATAGTTTAAGGGACCAAGAATCACAATATTAAGATATCTTCAAATTCTTTTCGATGTTGGATCTTTTACTATGAATTTTGACCAAAAGACTAGAAGTATTGTTGATATTTTCTTCTTCAAATAACTCATACAAGTTGTCAACCTTTAAGTTGCCCTCATACTGAGTTGGTATGTTTTAGGATATATCATCCTATGAAGAGAGGCCTAATTAAAAAAAAAATTCCTTGTTCATGTTTTAGGCTAAGATTCTAAGCTTGAATTCACCATTTAGAATTAAATAAATTTCATATAAAATTTGTAGGCACTTATTATGCAATGAGGTATATACATTTTTAAATAAAAAGATATGAACACTAAGTGTAGTTGGTATCTTATTGAAGTAATATAGAAACCATCTTACAAGTTTTGGAACATTTTGTGAGGGTCACATGGTTTTGCAAATTCTAAATCATATTGAAAAAGTGTAGTACACAAAACAATTACACATTATTTATTATAAATAAGAAATGAGGGTGAGAGAAGATGAGTGGGTAGTAATATGCATCTTCACACAAGTTTATTACCTATATAACATTACTTCAATCAAGGGAAAGTCTTCTCATGTGTGCTAGTTAAAAAGGACTTAGATTTGGAGTGTTGGGGATGATTTTATGTAAAAGATTAAATCATCTTGCTTACCATATATCTAAATCCTAACATCAGTGAAATAATTTACATTAGGGAAAAAACAAGGTTTATTTCTATGTACTTGTTTTAATCAATGTATGTATTCTTTCTTTTCCCTGGATGAATTTGGATGATTATGATTTTATGACTCTAGTTTGACATGAACTAAAAATTTTCTCCATTAAAATGAAAACTTGAAACTTTATATCACCCTAAAATAAATTTTCATAGAAATTTTGTATTGAAAACATACAATATCTCCATTCTATATATGACATATCTCTTCCATTAGAGTGTGATATTATGGAAGTAAAAATAATAATGTCCATTTACAATAAAATATAGTTGATGTTTTAAAAGGAATTATCTATCGTCGAATGAACTTAGTAAGGATATATGAATGTGATTAAGTTTTGCATTTCATGTGTTATAAGAAATCCTTTGGAAAGTGATCGAGTTATGGTTTAAATCTACATTAGATATTATTTATATCCTAATACCAGGATAGTATTAAGGAATAAAAATGTGTTAAGAATGGGAAATTAATGACATTTTTTTAGACCAAGACAACTTATAAGGATCTATGTCTCCAATTAAACTTATTGTACTAAATTTAGGTATGCATTTTTGGGCCAAGTATGTTTAGTAATTTGTATTTCCTTGATTAAAGATAATTGATATTGGAACTCTAAGTTATTTTGCTTCAAATAATTTATGATATTAATATCATTTTTGAGAAAAGAGGTGATTACAGTTGAAGTATTGATATTCACATGTCTAGTCAAATAGTTAATTTTCCCAAAAATCATTGAGTCTAATGCTATGAAGTTCTTTAACCTCTTTAGAGCATCTTAAAAGATTCTTTTTTTTTTTCTACATTTATTCCCCATATATCATACATATAAAGTTTCGTTTGTTATGTTACTATGGAATAAGTTTGAGCCTAAAATTAAAATTTTATTACTATAGTTGTATCTTAGTTGAATCATGAAAAAGGTTCCAAGTTTAGATAGTTACCTTGTATGTGATTAATTTAATAGGAGCATTCGATGAATCTTAAAGGCTAGGGTATTGATAACATTTGGTACTTATTATTTAAATATTGTTACTTTACAACTAACATATTCTATAAGCACAATTTATACTACTAAATTAAGGGTGTTTTCAAATAGATAAATAGATCCAATAAGAGACATGTTGGTAAAATATATAGGTGATTTTGACAACCATCTAAGGAGATCATTATTTCTCTCAAAGAATTCTCGTTCCTATATATTGAAATGGACAAAAGTATTCCCTTATGCTAAAACACAAGGATGACAAGTTGAATAAAAAAGTAAGAAAAAAAGGTTTCAAACTCTTACACATCCATAAAGAAAGTGGAATTTATTTGTTTTGAAAGAATTTTTGGCTATTATAGTTGTTTTTCTCTTGAATGTTACTTTAGCCAACATTTTTTATGAGCTTCAGGTATCCTCTAAAATTTTTAGGTGTAAACCACCTACTTATAATGGGCAACTATTGCCCTCATAAACTGTTTGTGGAGCAATCCTAGAAAGGATAGCTCACTCATTGATTAATTTTTATGGATCATTACTATTTGTATTAGTAGCATGAGTATTTAGTTTATTCTTGAAACATATATGATAAATTATTCATCATTACTATAAGTTTAGTAGCATATAGTATTCCTAATAAATCTATAATATATAGTCTAATGATCATTAACAAGGACATCATATATTCATGAAAATATCTTATGATGTCCTTGCTAATGATCATTAGACTATACTATAGATTTATGAGGAATACTTTATGCTTACTAAAAAATAAAAAATACATATTTAAAAATTCTTGCACCAAGAATCAACTATTTGATTATTGTGTTACTAACTATACTGGTGATTCTATTTTAGAATGTCTTCAAAATAAATGGTGCACATGCTCTTACATAGATGGCATAATATTTACAAAAAAACTATCTTCTATGTTTTTTTAATCAAGGATACAAATACAAAATTATCTCTTGGAGAATCATTGTGGCCTTGAATATTTATGGAAGAGTTTCAACTAGATACTCGTAAAAGTACCACCTTACTGTATGATAACTATAGTTATTTTACTCTTACCAAATAATCTCATATCTGAAGAGAGAGAAACACATTGAATATCATGGGAACCTCACTCAAGTGAAAGAATTCCATTATAAAATTTCTCTATAGTTCTATTCAAGTGAAAATATTTCATCATAAAATTTCTCCCCAGTTCTATTCTAGTAAAATTGTTTCATCATAAATTTCTCTCCAATTCTATTCATCTAAATATCTAATGTATGGTATGATCAAGAAGAACTAGATATCACTTATCAAAACCTTTGTGCAATTATTGGCCTTAGGTTATGTCATTGAGGGGGAGTATGCATGACACCACCTCATGGATAAATCCTAGATGTAAGACCTAACATGCATAATATAAGACCTCTAGGCATTATATGCTTCGAATTTATATAAACGCTTTGTCTTAGGTGATGCCATTGAGGGGGAGTGTGCATGTCAATGTCACCACCTTGTGGATAAATCCTAGATGTATAAGTTCTACAGGAATTTATTAAATTTCTTCTCTCAAGAAATCTCCCACTTATAAAAGCATTGTATTAAGTCCTATGAGCACTATGTAATGAACCTGAGGTGAGGCTGATTTGAGGAGACTTGGGCATTGATAAAAATATTTATAAGACCTCATATATATAATCATTTTTAAAATATGGGGATTATAAATTATGACAAAATGACTTTCATGTAGTTTGAAATACATGGTCTTCATTTTGGCATATATTTGTGTTGGGCTCTTTATCATTGTCAAGGAAGACCTACGCTACTAGGGTGCTTCATTTTTTAATGGAAATTGACATGTGATGCCCCCTATTAACATTAAGGGGGAGTGTTAGAACTTAATGTTATTAGGGTCCATACCCTTATAGCATTTATATAATTTTCTAATATAAGGTTATTACACCATATACATTATATGCTTTATTAAGCATATCTCATTTGAAATAATCAGTCTAATAACTATTAGATTATTAATTATTTATGAATGGTTATTTTGAATATGTGTGAATAATTCCACTTAAGGTATAATACCACCCTTTATCCTATATTTAAGGAGGTTCCCTTTCATTTGAGATGTGTAGAATTTAGAGATTGATAGTGAGTTCTATCACTATGCACATGAGGTATTATCGACCATGTAGATGTATGGAGAAGTGTTCCCCATGTTTGATCTATGTTAGAATAGACCACTTTTGTAATATTTTTTAATAATATGATGCTTTACGGTGTTTTTTTTACCCAAATGGGTTTTCCTCATGTATATCTTGTGTAATGCATAAAATATATGCTTGTATGATTCTTATTTTATTTATTTTTATGTTTTGTTTATAATGATTAGTATCCTAAGATCCTAATTTTTAAAAATTATTCATGGTAATAATATCAACATCATACTTGCATTAGGGAGAGGTGTGAGAAGCAAAGAACCTTGAAGTCAACACAACAAGGACATCGACTATGAAAATGTTTTTTTTGTAGTGTAGAAAAATGTACACCTTTACATTTTCACGTGCTATGTTTGCATCCCCCTAATTAATTGGACTTAATTAAGCCTCTAATTGACCCAATTATGTATTTAAAGCCTAATTAATTTCATTTTTTGAAAGAGGAACCTACATTAAACAATTGTAAACATCAAATTACACATCTTGGAAAATGTGTGTCCTAGGTTTAGGGCCTAGGAACCATTCACCTAAGGGCGATTGGGCCCTCCTTAGACTTGGGACCCCATTTTTAATATTTTTTTGGTAGTATTTTGTAATTCAAATTCAAATTACAACTGTCAACCTTTGATGTTTAATTATTGAGAAATTTGAAAATTACCTATAAATACAAGGTCTTTTTATCATTTAAAATCATAGAATTTTTATGAGAACATTCCTATAGAAAATATTATTGTTAAGAGAAGATTTATCAGTCTTCTACATTAGCAATCAAGATCAAGGTCATCATGTCAAAGTTATTTGCATTCATGCGTGTTTTTGGAGCTAACATTGTAATGTAGGTTTCAAGCATTAAAACATCAAATCAAGTGTCAAATCAAGCATATAATCAAGCCATTTCATGCATGATCCAATCCTTGGAGTGATGTGTTAGAATTTAGTCCTCTAAGGGTAGCCATTAAAGGGTTTGGTGAGTTGCAACAAGCTAGTGTTCATTCATCATTCCTTCATTTCATTATTAATTCATTTCAAGGTTTAATTAACAAAATAGGGTTTGACCAAGGTAAACCCCTATTCACCAAAAACAAAAAAATTCTCCTATTTGTGTGTTTGTAGATTTACAGGTGAAGAGGGATTGAAGTTTGATCAAAAGTGCAATTTTGCAAAGTTGTCAAAGTTGTCATCAAAGTTGTCAAGCCATGGAATCTTATTTGCAGAATTTATTTTTGACTTTCTGATATTGAGATCCAAAGAAATCAGGAGTACAGATCCATGAGTAGAGGACTGTGAAATAAGATTTTGGACCCTTGTAGTAGGACCCATTCACCCTAGGGAAAATCTATCCCAGGAGGACACTCAACAACAACTTTTGGTGACAGGTGCATGGTGTCTTACTCTTCTCAGATTTGTTGGAAGTCTATTGTTTTTTATTGTATTATGCTTTAAATTAATGTTTAAAGTTTCGCATTGCATAATTGAGTTCATTTGGTATTTTTGTTTTTTCTCCCAAAAGTGAATTTTAGGCATATTTAACCCATCTTGTCATAAGGAAAAACAACAAAATATCTTCAATACGGTTGACTCACCTAAGGGTTGATAGTCAATCCTACCTTTGGAGATCTCTTTTTCCTAATTAAACAAGAAGGATAAGTGCATCATATATCCAATCGTGTCATTTTGATAAACCTAATTTTTAGTATCTCATTTATTTCAACCCAATTGATGTTAAAAGCCTCAAACATTTAAATGGTATCCCACATAACATTCAGATACATTCTCAATATTTTTTATTTTGTAGCATATGTGCCTCTAATTTGAGACACCACATGTTCATAATCATCATGCACTCTAATGCATTTGATCCCATATTTTAAATCTATGTTTAGACCAAGAAGGAGAGCTTCATACTCTGCCACATTATTTATGCATTCAAAATTTATTTTTAAAGTGAACTTATAGTTTTTTTGTTCAAGGGACACTAGTACAATCCCTACACCATTTCCCTCTCTTAAACAAGCACAATCAAAATGCATATTCCAAATGACATTATTTCTTGGATACTGAAGAGGAGGGATCAAATCAAGATAAATCTACTTTTCATATTAATCACCACTGTAACCTACAAAATAATCAGGTTCCATATAAAAATTAAAAAAATGATTCTTTATCTCACTTGGATTTTCCACGATAGGTATCATTTTATTTTCTCTATGTAATTGGAATTCTTTTCCACACAATAGTAAGGTAGCATAAGATAAATCCATTTGAATACTACCACCCATTGAAGATGCCCACTTTTTGGATAGCAACATACCCCATTTATTAGGACAATCAACTATAATTATATCTATTGATTTTTTTTACCTAGGTATGCAACAAGTTGTATTGGTAAACCATTTACTATCCCAATTATTTTCACTTCCTGAGAATCCATGGCATAAAATTTACCACAATATTTTGAAACTTTCAAGCCTAGTTGGTTCATGACTTCCAATGACATAATATTGATCAATGTCTGAGAATCTAACATACAATTATGCACCTTGAACCAACCATTTATTAATAGACAAGTATAAAATGGGTCAAGTATTTGTTTGTTACCTCCAGATACTATGCCCAAGTATATTTAAGGGACATCTTGCATACTAATTTTATCTTTTATGTCTTTGGGAATATTTACAGTCTCATTAGGTTGATTAAGAATGGTAGGGGTAGTGATATATAGGAATTCCCTTTCACTATGCTAAAAAGTCCTTAGAAGTCCACTAGTTGACACTTGAACTTTTAATTGGCTCAAAGATTCGGTCATATCAATTGAATAATACATAGGTAGAGGAGTTGAAGGGGGAACTATTATGATGTTATTATCAAGGATGAAAGGCATCATCTAATCACTAACATCATTTTTTTTGTATGAACTATATTTTTAGCCTCTTTTGCTGCCTTTTGTTTATTATTGTTATTTCATTGCTTGTTTTGGTTTGGTATTGTCTCCAATAGCCTTTGGATTTCCTATATTTTCAGTTGAAACATCAACACCTTTTTTCTTTAGGACATACACTTGTTATAGAGGTGCATTTGGAAAATGCATCTTTTTCCTAGGTGCAAAGTTCCCTACAAATCTATTAATTGTTCTTTCTATATTTTTGTCATTTTTCTTTCCTTTATTTAAATTTGAAGCTAACACATTTGAGAAGATACACCTTCAAATTTGTCTTTGGAACCCACTTTCCTATTCTTTAGCTAGTAATCACTTTGCACTTGAATGACAAAAAATTCAATGAGAACTCTAATGTCTTCATTAGAGGGTTTTTCTCTATTGTGCCTCTGTCGAGCATCTATTCCTTGTACTATTCATAAAATATTTTTTTGGTATCTCATAAGGAACATGATGGTTGTCATAACTATTTTGAAAAAATTCCTCACCCTCATAGGCATCCAATTGATCTACATTGTTGTCATAATAATACTTAGGTGTACCTTCATTCTCATAGAATCCTTTATCTTCATCAAGTGAAATTGTAACAAAAAACTTAGATTAATCATGAGGAAAGTAACACATATCACACAAAAATGAATCTTGTTGTAGACTCATGTGATCCTTCCCCAAGGGATTAGAGGCGTGTTTCTCTTGGTACCCTTGGTTTGAGTTCCTTGGTGTAATTTTTCTTTCATTACCTCTAAGTATTTTAGACCAATCATAATTAAGGGGCTTGTTATGTAACTTCTAGCCTTCATTAAAATGAGTAGTGTATAAAAGATCCTTCATATTTCCCATCATCTTGTCTAATTTTTCTTTAGTAGTGGGAGGCTTGCTAGAATTTGTTGCATTTGGTTTCAAGAATTTTGCATCATCTCTTTTGTTATCTTTCCCAAATTCTTTCAAAATTATCTTATGTTTATTTCCATTGCATATGATTCCCTCAAGGTATAAGGGTTCTTATTTCTCAAAAGGTAGCCCAAATTTGAATCAAATGCTCCATAATACAACACAAGGCACATAGGGTCATTTGGCCTTACTCGAGGAGGCACTTTCCTCATTGTCATCATAAACTTGTTGTTTAAATCAACAATAGTTCATTTATCCATTTTCTTATAGTATTCAACTCATGGATTACAAATTTTGGGTCTAATCTTTTTCCATATTGCAATTGGAAAACTCTCATAAACTCATCCCATGAGTATATGTTATTTTCGAGAAGAATTTTATACCATTCCTTTGCACTCTCTTCTAGTGATTGCATAAAAATCTTCATTGTGACATCCTCATCTTCTATCTCATATTCATTAGTGATATCAATGAATTGTATCAAGTGGTCCTCACTAGTGACAACATTGTTACCTTACAATTTTGGCACCTTCCCTCTAATCTCAGATGGAATTGGATTATAATAATTGGGAATTCCACAAAATTCTAATTGTCTCTACCTTTCTAATCCTAATAGAAATCTCGCTAGAATGAATCTTTGAGTTTGTCTTATGTAAAATTGACCCCTGAAATTGTAATATATTTTTTTTGTGGGGGGCTTATGTTGATTCTATTGCACATTATGCATTTGCTGAATTGGAGTAGCTTCTGCAAAATTTAAGGTAGAACATTTTATTTTGTTGAGCCACATTTTGATGATCCCATTGAGCAAGATTTTTATTTTGATTTAGTTGTAAGGCCTACTGAGATAGTTGGGCTTGTTGCAATATAATTTGTGCTTGTATTTCACATTGCCTCTCTCTGAGATGACCAATAAGATCTATGTGCTAATGTAGTTCCCTTTCTCTATGCTTATTCTCTAGCTAAATATTCGGGTTGGAATCTTGGAATGGGTTTTCTACTTTCTTCTAAAAAATATAAGGAGTATCATATCTACCTTTCTTTTTATTTCTTAGGGGTGGAATCAAAGGATTTATTAGAGGTGAAATAAAAGGTATGCTCATATCTATATTTTTTGTACATGGATTTATTTCCTTTCCATACCTAGTATAATCATGTTTAAATTTCTTTTGGTAGTTCTAACTCCGTTATCAACTAAATCATCTAATCTATATTGATCATAATTTTTGGAAGTAGATATTATACCTGAAGTACCTAATTTTTTTCTAAAGTATTTTTTAAATTATGCAAAGGGTACTTACCTTGTCTTTTATCTTTCCATCATTCTTGTCTCCTTACATCAAAATTCAACACCCTAATCATCTCTTGATCTTTGAAGCGTTGATCCCTTTTCATTCCTTTTTATTTTGGAATATTTTTTGAGTTTTACTTGATAGAGTCACCACTTCTTAGAGGAGAAAATAGTTAGATTTACCGAAATTCTGATTTTACAAATCAAAGGTCAACACTTTCTTGGTTACACCATGGTCACTAAGTAACTTGGGTCTTCAATTTGATTTTTGATTTTGAATTTTCCTCAGCAACAATGCCAATTTGTTGGTGATCTAAGTTGTAGACCCCAAATCCCTAAGTTTTGATAATCTCCCAAGTGTCAAGGGTTTCATACTTGAGAAGATCACCAAAAACATATCTTGGGGTTGGGCAGCTAAGAACCAATGGTTGGGGTGGGTAAAACCTCCTTAACTTTTGGCTCTACAAAACAAATGGGGGTTTCCTTGAGGTGTTGGCTTTATGATTGGAATACTAAACAATCCCTTACAAAAAACATTATCCACTGCACAATGTATCCCAATACTAGTGTCACAATATACCTATGTGCTAGTTTGGATGTGTAAGTCTGAGCACCTTATTAAAAAATAATCTTCCATATGAGTGTCCAAGATGTGATATCTCCTTAGATTGTAATTTTATTGCTTCTGGTTTTGATTCTGTTAAGAATTTTTTCATCAACATTTCAGATCACACTCCATGATCCATCATCAGGATATAGAGCTGAAGAGAGAAATAAATAAGTTGTAAACCTAGCTGGGTTTAAAAAGAGGGAGATGTTTGAGAGAAGTAAAAGCACAAAACCCAAGGAGAATCACAAGAATTAAAAATAACAAAAAATGGATAAGTAAAGAAAAACAATTTAAGAATATGCAACAAAGCAAGAAAATAAAACAAGGGGAAAATTAATAATGAAGGATAAAAATTAAAACCGGATGTGTACATATATATTGCAACCAAATACTAACAAAAAAAGACAAAAATTCAAATTTACTTGCAAATATAAATGAATGTATATCTATATATACATGTATGCCTAAATGGGATGTGGGAAAATGGTCAATATTAGAATGCAACATAAGAATCAAACCCATGTAGGAGATCCAATTAGCATTAGGTGGAAAAATTGGCTTGAAATGGCTCTAGAAAAAGTTTAAGCACGGATATGTGTGGACGCCATCACAATCCACACAAGGTCTTATTGACTCTTGGATCCTCACAAAACTCTATATGTGGGATATTATAGCTTCTATTAGGTTTCATGGCAAGTTGGCATCCTTATCTTTTTGGTATTTACAATAATTTAAACTGCTATTGATATATTGGAAAGATGGTCTCTATGTGAACACTTCAAGAAGTTGGTCTTCGTTGGGTCCTTGTAAAAAATCAAAATCCAATAGCTCATGTAGGGAAATGCTACCAAAATTCCAACTTCACCAAACACATAAGACTAAACTAGTTTGGATGGAAAATTTTGTTAATGACATCAACAAAGGTGGTGTTAACATGATGTCATCAATGGTTTGGGAAGCTTTGGATGAGGTGATGTCATGAAGACATAAGCAAGGTGAGATGATGCTAGCATGACATTATCAAGGTACAAATGCAAGAAAATGAGTTGGAAGAGGTTTGCGAGTGAAGGCATCTGAACTAGAAATGGAAGTTTAGATGGATGATAAAATTCACAAAAGGAAATATGCCAGGGAGTAGAAGTGAAACGGATAAATGCACATCATAAGAGAAGTTCACTTATAAAAGTTTACAAGGGGAAGATGATTTCACCATGGGTGGCATGTGGGAAGATGGGCTCCATCCACCTATAAAAATTTAGCTTAGTCCATTTTGGAATCAACTATGCTTGTGGGGAAATCATTGGCAAGTGGAAATGTGGTAAGTCCATTGGCAACTAGAAGTGGACAATTCACGTGAAAATTCCCGCAAAGCTAAATGGACACCTTTTTCTCATAAAGTAGGGAAATGCAAGTAAACTAGATGAATATCAAAAAGTGAAGTTCTCTTGGATATCGAGATCTCACAAGACTTATACTTAGCCAATTTTCTAATTTTCTATCCTTTCTGGGGATTTCTAACCGAACCAACATTTTGTAGTGAAATCCATCTAAACCAGACTTGGGCTAGATGAAAGAGAAAGCCTACAAGAGCATAACTTTTAGCCCTTAGTGAATTTCACAAATATTCAAAAGATAACTAGGCTTAACTTTTCATGCTCTATCAAATTGTGCCTAGAAATTTTACAAAGGACCACCCAAATTATATTTCTTAGATGGGTTATCGACAATGGGTGACATAAAGCCAGGGGTTAGTCTTGTTATCATGAAATCTAGCAGCACTCATTCCACAGATAACCCCCTACGAAACATGTTTGTTTCCTAGGTTCATGATGTTCAAGCATGCAAACTGAGGCAAATTTCAATCCACCTCGAAGTGTGTTACAAAGTATCAAATAGTCTGTTTGAGCATCCCTCTACGTTTGTCTCATGAAGACCTTCGAAACAAGTATCTTCGTGAACTCTCATTGTTTATACTTACTAAAATTGGGAAAAGTGTAAAAGCTCCGTAAAAAAGCGCTCTAACATTTTCGAAAAAACTTCTAAGTGTTGAAAGTGTAAGGGCGAGGTTTTTTAGCGCCATTGCACTTAAGTGAAATGTTAACTTGGTGCAAGGGCATTGATTTTTAGCGCCTTTACACCAAGTCTCCAAACTTAGCCATTTTAAGGCTGGGGTAGTGATTTTCAACTCAATTGCAAATTTCACTAGTTTTGCCACTTTTCATGCCTTAATTAATTGAAACGACTTGAGTTATTTTTCACACTTGCAAATCACTTAAAAGTGATTTTAGGTTTTTTCTTCCTCACTCTTGTCATTTTTCTTTCACTTCTCCTTGCTGGGCGACCATTTTGCATCTACAAACTCGTGTTTTTGAGAAGATCTCGAGCTTTTTCAAGCTAGGTTTTTTGTGCTTGTTAAAGGTACGCGGTTTTCTTGTGTCCTCTTTCATTTAATTTCGTTTTAATTTTGTATTTCTCTTTTTATATGGAAACACATTTGGAGGTTTTAATTTCTTATTTGTTTTTCATGGTATTTCTTTCTTTCTCCACACGTTTCTTGTTTTCCTTCAAATCTTCTTTGTCTCTCATTGCACGTTGGTTTTTCTCTTCCTCTCAACGCGTTTTCATGCCCTCTTCTAAGTCGGGCTTCCTTCATCTTTTTTGTTGGGGTTTTTATTTGTTTTGTGTGCGCCTTTGTGTCTCATATTGTTTCTTACTTCTCCCTTCCATTTTTTTTACTTCTCTCTTCCATTTTTTGTACCGCCCTTCTTTGTCTCTCATCGTGCCTTTGTTTCTCTCATTTCAATGTTATTATCCAAGTAACAAGAACATGTGTGGGTTTGAAAGAACTCGTTTCAAAGATCATGCCAAGGTCCAACTTTGAAAGACTCACTCTAAATTTTCAAGTGGTGTTTTTAAGAAACATTGCACGAAGGTACTTAACCTACGTTTTCCCCAACTCCTGGTGTAGGAGCAATGAAAATCGCCGCTCCTACACTAGAGTGCTTTTTCATCATTTTCCAAAGCACTTATTTTCCACTCCAGTATACTTACCAAGCTATCTCCACAAGAGGCTAAGTGTCAAGGCACTGATTTTCAGTGCCCTAACATATTTTTTGCCAAACTTACACATAAAGTGCAAGGGCGCTAATTTTCAGCACCATTGCACCTGAGAACATTCTCCTAAGTGTAAGGGTGTTGATTTTCAGTGCCCTTACACTTTTAACAGTTTTTTCCTTAAACTCTTCAAACTTGCTCTATTTTTGTTCTGAACCCCGTTTCTTCGCTCTCGTATCATTTTTCATGCCTCGTCACTCATACCACGCTTGCTCAATATCGTTTCTCACTTCACGCATCCCAATGCTACTTTTTCAACTAACATTTGTTGATTCACCATCTTTGCATTTCCTTTTCAGATCTCATCAAGGGATCCTCGAAGTTGCATCTTTTGATTCAGTTGCTCTCACATGACAACCAAGAAGCCTCCATCATCTTCAAAGACTAAAGGAAAAATGAAATACACATACCAAGGTGTTTATTTTTCGATAGTAGTAATTTCAAATGTGGATGAGATAAAATATACCGAGGTTGGTCATCAAGACCTCGTTGATTTCATGAAAAGAACTAAGCAAAAGCCTCTTGAAGACTCCTTGAGAGCCATTGTTCACAGTAATCTACACTTGGTGTCTACATTCCCTACTTCTGCACATAATACAAAGTTCCTTCTCTAAGTTGCATCCCATTACATCAAGGAAAGCAGAAGTGTGATTGGCTCTTCTGGGCAAGAGATATTGAGACTAGACCCTGATTTCTTTGATATTGTTTTCAGAGTCCCATAGATGGAAAAACGCACTGAAATTTCAATACAACAAGCACAAGAAGTCTATGACTCAGATAAAAATAAGGCTAAGTACTTGATCAATAGCCAATGGTTGAAAGAACCCAAGCATACTATCTCAAGATGGGCGAAGGGACTTCTGTGAAGTGACTTCAAAGAAGATGTTAAGGGATTGCCTAGAACGTCTCATTTTCAGGATTGGATGTATGAGTATATTCAGATCATAAGAGGAAAAAATGCTCATATTGATTGAGGCAAACAAATCAGCAATGAAATCCATGAACAACTGATAAATGTGCCAAACAGCTTGAAGTTCTATATGACTTATTACCTAGTGTATGCTGCAGTCATGATGAGGCAGTTCCTGGATTTATCTACAAAAGGGAACTGGATTTATGTACCTATGTACAAATATTTCTATCAATTGGAGCTGAAGGAAAGCCTTCACCATTTCAGGAGGGTCATCAATACTTTCTTTCCGCCTTTTCTTTTCAGCTTTGACCTGACTCTCGAGAAGAAGAGAGTGTACGATGAGGCCTACAAAGTGGTAAGTAAAGTTGGATGCATATTATTACAATTCCTAACTTTTACTTACATAGGGGTAGGATGCTACACTGGGTTCCCTTACATGTTGCCCAGATATCCCTCAGATAAGTGGATACTCATGGAGTTATGCAAACAACTAATTTCAGTTCACAAAGAATGGATGAGGATTCACAAGCCGAGATTCAAGTTAACACTGATAATCGATAGGTCTACCATCAAAAGTGTACACAAAGAAAAATCATTCTATTCAGAGATGTAGGTCATGACAATCAGGACCTATAGATACAGATTTGATTTTGATTACTGAAGTGTAAAGAAGAAGTTGAAAAAGGGTCACAAGCACAGGTACCACTTTGAGGAAATTTGGACTAATTGCAGAGATGAAGAGGCTATTCATAAGATGCATTTTTACAAACTAACCATATAGTAGATCAAAGATCTTGGTGTTGCTTACCTACCAGAGGATTTCACAGATCTTGGTGACATCATGAACCCTGCTTACAATGAACAAGAAATCTCCAAGAGACCTTTGCCTGTAATCCAATGGTCTAGGAAGGAAAAAATCTCCATCAGAGAGAGGTTGGCACCAATATTGGCTAACGCTTCAGAGTGGTTACACAAGCATGGATTTGAGATGAAAAATTCTAGGGCAGAATCTAAAAGGAGAAGAATCCAGAGAAGAAGCTAGTCGACAACAAGAACCCTGCATGAAAGATAAACCTATGACTATTCCCACTTATTCCCAAAGAGGCCCTGGGATTAAGTTCAATGTTGGAAAAAAGGATACTCGAGCCGTCCGAGAAGAAGAAACAATAGAATCTGAACCATCTCGCTCAAAAGGAAAAGGGCCCATTTGTGAAGAGATAGATTCCAATGAAGAAGAAAAATCAGGTGACCAATATGCTGAAGAAGAAGATTCAAAAGAAATATACTCTGATATGGAAGAAGATTTTGAAGGTGAACAAGAGTCTAAAGGTGATCAAGTAGGTGAAAAAGAGTTAGAAGATCAAGAGGGTGATCAACAGGAACTTGGGCATGATGAAAAATGAACTATGTCTCCACCTGAGAATGTAGTTGAAGATCTTCCCTAGACATCATCGCTCATAACTTCAAACATTCCTCACACACCTCCTAATCCAAACACTCCACCACCTTTTCCTACATCTACCATACCCATAGTGGATATTTAACCACCCCATGCAACATCAAACTTACTTGATACTCCTTCTGTGACAAGTATATAAACGACTGACATTTTGTCAAGCCCTCCATTGTCCATTCCTAGCTTATCATCTCCATCCTATGATATTACTTCAGAAGCTGAGTTGAATAGGTTCATGAATGAATCCATGCATGATTAACTCAATGTGAAAGCTACTAGAGCAGTAATAATAGACACTATGCCAACTATCACTATATCAGTCATTCCTTCAGAAGTGGTGGTGACAAGAGAGTTGACGGTCAACCAAGAAGTTCTCATATCCTCTCTTCCCCCCTGGTTGGTATCTCAAGTATCAAAGAAAAAAAAGAAAATGATCTCTCTAGAAGAGCTCGATCTTGAAGAGATAGCCCCTCCAAAAGCGAAGGGGAAGAAAAAGGCAAAATTGTATTCACGACTTCATGTTGACAAAGCCGATCAAAAGTAAGGAGAGATTGGCATACCACCTAAAGAGGAAGGAGATGTCAATATGGAGGACTACACAATGACAAGAGTCCAGCTTGGGAAGGTCACAAATGAAAGTTCCAAGGCAGATGCACAAGTAACCTTGGATATACTAGCAGGAAGACTGGACAAAATGGAGAAAGCTCAAAACTTGTACAAACATAAGGCAGAGCATTATGCCACTGTTGTAAGAAAACTTGTAGGATCTTCAAGTAATGCACAACCATTGTAAATGGTAAGCATCGAGGACCGAGCTGTCAAGAAGGCTGAGAAGTTTTCCTCCAAAGGCAGAGTGTTATATGATATTATTAATAAGATTATAGAACATGGTTCTCATATTATAGTTGTTGCGGATGAAAAAGATACTCAGATAGCCCAAATCAAATTAGAGCTCGATAAGGAGGAAGGTGTTCTTTCCCAAGAGCTTAGAGAAATGAAAAAATGCCTATTGTTGTGGTCACAAATGAAACAAGAAAAGCTCAGCAAATTGGTGGATGTTGGGGTTTTCCCCGACAAGGAGAAATACGTTGAAGTAAGAGAATCACTGAAGAATTGTATTCAGATAATCAAATCTATTACATAAGATCTCCACCAAGTACTAGAAGATGTCAAAGGGCATCGTGATATCCTTGACAAAATAATTAATGAGTTACCAGGGCAACTCCTTGAAGGGAACCGTATCTTCCTTCCATCCACATAATTTTTTGATATCTTGAAAGAAGCCATCATGAATCAAATAGAGATTGTGGAATTTTCAAAATCCTCTATGCATGTTATTTGTGAAACAAGGCTCACTCTGGAAAATATCAAGACACATCTTGACAAGTGCAAAAGGGTTCACTCATCCGCCATGATATCAATCATGAGGATTCACTTCATTGTGGATTACACCGTTGGTTTAGATGAAAAGTTCATGCAGGAGCCTAGGAAGAAGTATGATGAATTTCGCACCCAAGCAAGGAACCATGAAGATTCCTGATCTCTAGTGTTGGAAATTTTTTATGCTTCCCTTGATGCATTTTGTAAATAGTTTTCTGACATCTTAAATGTCTTTTTTTCAAATGTAATTACACTGAAAATATGAGATGTAATTTTAGAGAGATGAATTACATGTTGACTTAGTCAAAGTTAGGGTTTCCTATTTTTGCTCACCTAACTTTCCTATTTTTACTCAACTGATTTCCTAGATTAGCTCTTCCCTCTTTTCTATAAATAAGAGGGATTTCCATTGTAATAAGGACCTTTAGTATTTTGCAACGAAGTGATGCTCTTTTGAGAAACAAACATTGAGACTTTGTGTTCAATTTTTTGAATCTAAATTTGATCAATAAATAAGGAAGTTGCATACTAGACTTTGTGTTGGAATCAATTCTCTTATGGTTTGAGTAAGATTGGTAGTGATTAGTGGATGAGGTTTAAAGGGATTCAAATAAATTTATGTAAACTTTGTGTTGCATTCTTTATTTGGATTTACGTTTACTTTTGGTTAACTATTGTTGAATGATCTACAAGGCTTTGTGCCTATAATTTTTCACGTTGTTCATGGAATTGTTGTATCTAGAAAAATTTGTGCTTCTAATATGACAAATGGTACATCTATCACAGATCCATCGGTGAAAAAGCTACAAAATGAATTTGTACCTTTGTGAGCTTTCCTTTTCCTTTTCCTTTTTATTGTTATTATTATCATACCTGGTATCTCTACGCTTTTCTTTGAAAAGATCTAGAGGAATTGGCATTACTGCTTGTTTTTAGTTTAAGGTTAATCTGAATCAAAATTGTCAACTGTGAAGCATTGTAAAACATCTTCTCTAAAACAAGAGAGAAGCATGAATTTAACACACAACCCCCATCTCATACTTGTAGCGTACATATTGTGAATATTTAGTTAGTTTTATTTAGATTTTGTAAGCAGTAAGAAGGGTGCCTCCCTTTTATGAGAGGAGAGATTATATCTCACACAAGTGTGGTTGAAATCTAGGTTGAGCAATCTATTGAAAATTTTATTACATAATTTTCACCCAATAGATTTATGGCAACTCTACTGGGGAATGAATCACACAATATAAGCCTCACGCTTTTGATTGAAGTGAATAAGCTTTCTAGTTTCTTATTGTATCTTGTATATTTTAATTTGTAAATCTTCATCCCATTCAGATCTACACTTTGGTGGACATGAGTTATACACGAGGATTGAGGGCTTAATGAGTAATAGATCCACTTTTTGAAGAGTTGTTGCAACATAATTTTCCATTCAATCCTTCGTGAGTAAGGTCACCATTGTAATGTACTACGAGCTACCCTCCACAAAAGAAAAGATCTCCTCTTCCAAGTGTTTGGTCTATCTACCGAAGGCGTCTAGTTCGGGTACTTGTTGTGCAACTAGTTATGGTTGCACCACCTACAGGACCATGGGGAAATGCCTTTGGTCCCCTCTGTTTGGTCACACCTCTGCATGAGCTTCCACGTGTTTCAAGAAAGAATCTCCTGAAGTTTTAAGGTGACAACAAACAATATCTCGATGAACACATCGTCACCTTCTACATCGTTTGTGGTGTTTTTTCTATAGAGCATCAAGACATTTTTGTAAGGTTTTTCATTGAAGTCCTCCAAGGGGCAACTGCCAAATGGTTCTATGCTCTTCTTAATGCCACAATCACTAGTTGGGCCACTCTTCGAACAGAGTTTGAATAAAGATTCAGACCTGTCGAGGACACACACGCTTTGTTGGCATAACTCACAACCATGCGGAAGGAGGACCATGAACCCATGCGCAAGTTCATGGATAAGTTCAAAAAGTTGGTGACACAGATTCCACATGATACTAAACCGATGGATCATAATTTGAAGTGCTTTTTCATCAACACACAATTGCCCAAAGTAAGTTTCTTCTTACATAGGGAAAATCTTGCCAACGTTGAAGAAGCACAACAATTTTCCACCAGTCTTGAAGATGACATGATCCTAGCTGGAAAGATAAGGACCAACACCAACACCAACAAGAGGATGCAAGCATCAGGATCTTCAACATCTAATGCCAATACTCCTGATGCCAGTTCCAAATTTGTGGATCCCATGGTTCAGAGGATGGAAAATGAAGTCTTAGCTTTGAAAAAAAAAGTCTCTTAGAACAAAAATACCTACAAGGACATCCAAAGAAGAACCTTCCCCAACTATGCCGAAAAAAGGAATCAAAACCGCCTTACGACACCACAAGGTAGACTTGCACTTGAAGCTCCACCTAATAACATTGTTGTAGGATACTATGAGGCCGAACAAGAAGACTATGCACAACCAAACTATCTTGAGGAAGAAAATGCTGACCTCTTCCAAGATGAAGAAATGAGATCGAGTGGTGACTCCAAGATTGGCTATTTGTAGATAGCAGATGAAGATGATGAAGTGACAAACATGTATGTTGTTTTTACGCAACATCAACAAAATCAATTTGATAAAGCTCAAGCTTCTGCTCGACCAAAAAAAGAGAATCTGCTAGTTACAATTGCCAAAAGAGGGTCTCCTCTCCCTTGGCAACCCAATAAAGCAACAAATCCACAAGTAAGTGTACCTTGTCCCTCTTCATCAAATCATGTCATTCCTAAAGCCAATCCACCAATTCCAAAGACCAGTATGCCTTTTATCAAACCAATTAGTGAAGTTACTACTTCCAGTTTACAAAATTATTTCTAGGCTTTCAACATCATCGACCATGCCAAGAAAACCAAGGTCTAGATGTCTAAGGCTAAATACCTTAAAGCCAATCTTGACCAATTTGATAGGCTCATCAAGTTTGTCCAAGACCAAGGAATTACCCCAAGTTAGGATTCACCTCCTGATGTTCCTATTGCTCGTAATCCTAAAATGCCAAAGAGTAATCTTGTGTCAAATCCTCCAATAGCCTCTGGACGCATTGATCTATTTTTCATCTCGCTACTTGTGATTGGTTTTAAACTAAGTAACCATGTTATAGATTTTGGTTCATCTGATAATGTGATGCCCGCCAAGGTAGCTACTGCCTTAGGTTTAGATATGACCAAAAATTTCTTCCGTTGTTTCTCCATGGAAAAAAAATGAGTTCCCTTGGTCGATCAGATGAAGGATGCGTAGTATGCATTTTCTGCATAACTTGAGAAAATGATAAAGATGACAATCTAGTAGTCGACGTGTCAGCATCTTACAAAATATTCCTCAGACAATTATTTTTTAAGGATGTTGTGGGGAACTAAGCATGGACATGTCTAAAGCCAGAATATCGATGAAGGGCGTGATAAAAAAGTTGGTTCCTGAAAAAGAAGCAAAGTTTTCAGTGAACCAATCAGATGACCCAAGAGTTCAGATCCTGTTCGAGTCTTCAGGCGTGGGAACTTACTATCCACAAAAAAAAGAGGTTGGTGAATCTTTGACGATACATGAGTTGGAGAGTGTTGAATCTCATTCAATAACAAATGAGTCGTCACCAAATGATTCATCAACATCAGATCCTGAAGCTTCATCAAATGATGAAGCTATAGATTTTGACACCGTTGGCCTCGGTGATCCAAATGATGTTTGTTTACTAGAGTTTGATGATAGTTGTTCTTCAACCGATTCTAGAGTGGGAATGGTTTTTATTTCCCCTAATGTGAAATTTTTCCCTTTTTATTTCAAGCTACAATTTGACAACACTAATAACATTGTCGAGTATGAAGCCTTGTTGCTAAGAATGCAAGTTGCGCGCAAGAAAAGTATAAAAAATCTTTATGCACAAGGCGATGTTGAGCTAATAGTATGTAAGGTAAGGAAACTTTATCAGACTAAAAATGATAGGCTTAGATATTATCGCAATCTTGTTTGGGATTGCATTGAATAATTTGAGGCCTTTGATACATCTGTGGTTCTAAGGGAATACAATGACATGGATGATTCCTTAGCTATCTCAGCCATGCTCCTAATATCACATAAAGAATTTCAAGGTTCTACCTACACCATCGAGTTGGTTTTCTACCCAAGTGTTCCTGATAATTCAAAGAACTAGCAGATCTTCAATGACGACCATCAAGTTGTAGCCTTCTTAGAAAAGGCAAAATTTTTTAATGAACTGTACTTTGAAGGAAGTGATTCTCCTCCTTGAGAATCTGTGTCTGATGTGGATTTATTCACGGGTGAAGAATTCTTGCAACTCAAAGGGAACAAAATTCTCAAAGGATTGGTGTCTCTAGAGAAACATTTTGACAAGCACGATCGCTATGTCAAGAAGCAACTCGCAGACTCCAATTCATCCAATGAGGTGGAACAGATCAACTTGGTAATTGAAAGTGATCCTAAGATGGTGAGCATTGGGAAATGTTGCACAATCGAAGAGAGGAAGCAGTTCACTAGGTTATTGCAAGAATATATGGATGTATTAGCATATTCATATGAAGATCTAAAATATTTCCAACCAAAAGAGGTGCAACACAACATTCCCCTTAAGGTTGGAGCATTGCCTTTTAAGCAAAAAAACAGGCAATATAATCCAAATATTTTTGGGACAATCCTTGCAGAAGTCCAAAAAATGTTGAATGCACGAATAATATTCCCTATCCATCATTCAACATGGATAGAAAATATCATTCTCATTCATAATAAAAATGGTGAGATCTGTATCTGTGTGGATTTTAGAAACCTCAACCAGTTGCCACTCAATGATAATTACCCTCTCCCTATGATGGACCAAGTTCTACAAAATGTGACTTGATCTAAGATGCTCTCCATGTTGGATGGGTTCTTTGGTTATAATTAGATTGAAGTTACTTCAAGTGATCAACACAAGATGACTTTCAAAACTCCATGGGGTACCTTTGCGTACCATAGAATTCCTTTTGGCCTGATAAATGTCAGTGCCAAATTCCAATGAGCTATGGACTTGGCGTTTCATGATGTGATGGGTAATTTTATTGTGGTGTATCTTGACGATCTCACAGTGTTCGCTAAAAATTATCATGAACACTGCTATCATCTAAGGCAGATCTTGGAGAGATGTCGACAACATGGTATTTCCCTAAACCCCAAAAAGTTAATTTTTGGAGTCACGGAAGACAAAGTTCTTGTTCACGTAGTGTGCACTGAAGGAATCAAGACTAACTCAGAAAGAGTCAACGGTATCAAATCTCTTACCTTGTCATCAAGAAAGAAGGTTGTCCATTCCTTCTTTGGAAAGGTGAATTTTCTGTGAAGGTTCCTTCCAGACTTTGCAAAGAAGACTCCTCATATTTTTAATATGATGAAAGGCAATACTTCTTTTCACTAGACAAAAGGAGGGAAATCTACGTTCGATGACATCAAGGAGGTCATTGCTCATGAGCCAGTGTTGGTGTGTCCTAACTACACCAAATAATTCATGTACAATTATGCTTCTGAGCATACACTTTCGACGATTCTGGTGTGCAGGAAAACAGTGAGGGTTTTGAATCACCAATTTCATTAATGAGTTTCCCTCTAAAAAATTATGAGTTGAAATACTCCCAGATGGAAAAACATGCCTTCTTTGTGGTCAAGGTTGTTAAACACTTTTTGTTCTACATTCTAAATAGTCATGTCAAATTTTTAGTCCTAGATTCAACTATTAAGTCCATCTTAACATAGCAAGAGTTCAGAACGAAAAGAGGCAATTGGGTTGATTTAGGAATATAACATGGAAATAAAACCCACCAAGCTAATACGGGGATGTGGATTGTGTCAGCTTATCGCTGAAAATAATCCTAATGAAGAAGTTTCACCTATGGGGAATTTCTTGATCATCTAACTCCAAAGGAGAAAATATTCATCAAGTTAAAATAAAAAAACTTCATCTTATGGGACCACGGTTTGTACAAGCGTGCTCTGGATGGAACCTTTTTGTGATGTGTTGATCAAGAACAACAAGAAATATTGCTAAAGTCATATCATGACTTAGCATGCGGAGGGAATTTTTCAGTACTAGCGACTGCTCAGAAAATTTTGAGAGAAAAGTATTACTGGCCCACACTTTTTTAGGATGCATACTCTTGGGTGTGTAAGGGCAAGCTATGTCAGCAGTTCGTGGGCAAGCCGAAGTTGGCATCTTTACCCCTAAAACCAGTTGTTATCAAAGAGCCCTTCCAGTAGTGGGGGATTGAATTCATCAGTGCAGTAAATCCATCATCAAGTGTTGGACACATCTTTTTCCTAACTTCAATTGATTATTTCACGAAGTGGGTGGAATCAATTCCGACTAAACGCGCTACTTCTAAGGTGGTGTGTAATTTCTTGAAAGAGAATATCATTTCCAAGTTCGACATGTTGGACAAAATTATTGCTGACAATGCTTCTTCCTTCTTGTCAAATGAGATTACTGAGTTCTGTTTTGAACACGACATAAATTTGTCACACTCCTCCGACTATTACCCGCAAGGTAATGGTCAGGCCGAGTCAAGCAACAAAAACTTGGTAACAATCATCTACAAGTTGGTGAACGAGAATCAACGTTTGTGGCACAAAGCTCTATACGATGCATTGTGGGTAGACAAAATAACTCTGAAGCGTGCCATCAGTATGTCTGCCTTTCAGATCTTGTACAGGTGGAACACCGAGATTCCTATAACCTTGGAACTTCCAACCCTCAAATTGGCTAAGGCCATTAAGGATGAGACTTTTGATAACTCTATTGATAAGCACATTATGTATCTCTCCGAATTGGAGGAGAATCGAGTTCAGGTGGCCAACCACATTGTGCAACATCAAGACCAGGTCAAGAAGCTTTTCGGCAAGAAGGCCAAGTCTCGAGATTTTCAAATTGGTGATCTTGTTCTACTATGGGACAAGTGAAGAGAACCAAAGGGTATGCATGAGAAGTTTGATTCACTGTGGATGAGACCTTTCAAGGTTCATTAGCTAAATGGTGAAAACAATTTCCTATTGGCATATGAAGATGGAACACCATGTTCCCTTCCTCACAACAGGAAACACCTCAAGAATTTTACTTAGTAAAATGGTAGGCGTTCTAATGTAAATGTCTTTTACTTTTAGTCCTTGTGTCTTTTTGGTTTAAGTCTTTTTGTCGTTGTCGCCTAACTCCAAGCCCAATGGATGGATAAAGGTACTTGAATTATGGATTTCTTCTCCCTTCATTCGTTTCAAAGAATGGTTGAAGGAAGATCCCCACTAGGAGCTAATTGTTATCATAGAATATAGCAACACTCATTCCACTGATAACCCCCCTACAAAACTTGTCTATTTCCTAGGTTTGTGATGTTGAAGCATGCAAAACGATGCAATTTTCAATCCACCTCAAAGTACGTTCTGAAGTCTCAAATAGTTAGTTTGAGCGTCCCTCTGCATTCGTCTCGTGAAGACCTTCGAAATGAGTATCTTCCTGAACTCTTGTTTATACTTAGAAAAATTCGGAAAAGTGTAAATGCTCCGTAAAAAAGCGCTCTAACATTTTCAATTTTTTTTCTAAGTGTTGAAAGTGCAAGGGCAGGGTTTTTTAGTGCCACTGCACTTAAGTGAAATGTTAACTTGGCGCAAGGGCACTGATTTTTAGTTCCCTTACACCAAGTCTCCAAAATTAGCTATTTTAAGGCTGGGGTGGTGATTTTCAACTCAATTGCACTTTTCACTAGTCTTGCCACTTTTCATGCCTTAATTAATTGAAACGAATCGAGTTATTTTTCACACTTGCAAATCACTTAAAAGTGATTTTAGGTTTTTTCTTCTGCACTCTTGTCATTTATTTTTCACTTCCCTTTGCTGGGCGACCATTTTGCATCTGCAAACTCACATTTTTGAGAAGATTTCGAGCTTTTTCAAGCTAGGTTTTTGGTGCTTGTTACATGTACGCGGTTTTCTTGTTTCCTCTTTCATTTAATTTTGTTTTGAGTTTGTATTTCTCTTTCGATCTAGAAACTCGTTTGGAGGTTTTGATTTCTTATTTGTTTTCCATGGTATTTCTTTCTTTCTCCACGTGTTTCTTGTTTTCCTTCAAATCTTCTTTGTTTCTCATCACATGCTGGTTTTTCTCTTCCTCTCAAAGCATTTTCATGCCCTCTTCTAAGTCGGGCTTCCTTCATCATTTTTTTTGGGGTTTTGATTTGTTTTTGTGTGCGCCTTTATGTCTCATGTCATTTCTTACTTCCCTCTTCCATTTTTTGTACCGTCCTTCTTTGTCTCTCATCGTGCGTTTATTTCTCTCATTTCAATGTTATTATCCAAGTAACAAAAACATGCATGGGTTTGAAAGAAATCATTTCAAAGATCATGCCAAGGTCCAACTTTGAAAGACTCACTGTAAGTTCTCAAGCGATGTTTTCAAGCACCATTGCATGAAAGCACTTAACTTGCATTTTAACCAACTCCTGGTGTAGGAGCGGTGACAATCACCACTCCTACGCTGGAGTGATTTTTCATCATTTTCCAAAGCACTTATTTCCCATGCCATTGCACTTACCAAGCAATCTCCACAAGAGGCTAAGTGTCAGGGCGTTGATTTTCAACACCCTGAAATATTTTTTTGCCAAACTTACACATAAAATGCAAGGGTGCTGATTTTCAACACCATTGCACCTAAGAACATTCTCCTAAGTGCAAGGGCACTCATTTTCAACACACTTACACTTTTAATAGTTTTTTCCTTAAACTCTTCAAACTTTCTCTATTTTTGTTCTGAATCCCGTTTCTTTGCTCCCGTATCATGTTTTGTGCCTCGTCACTCATATCACGCTTGCTTAATATTGTTGCTCACTTTACACATCCCAATGCTACTTTTTTGACTAATATTTGTTGATTCACCATCTTTGCAGTTCCTTTTCAGATCTCATCAAGGGATCCTCAAACTTGCATCTATTGATCCAGTTGCTCTTAGATGATAGCCAAGAAACCTCCGTCATCTTCAAAGACTAAAGGAAAAATGAAATACACATACCAAGGTGTTTATCTGCCGACAATAGTAATTTCAAAGGTGGATGAGATAAAAGACACCGAGGTTGGTCATCAATGTTGGTTGAAAATTTTGTATACTTGGGAAAGCGTACAAAATTGTGGTTTCAGCCATAGTACGTGAGATAAAAACTCTCCTAATTAAGGGAAGGCTCCCCCTTTGCTTTCTATTTGAACAACTCAGAAATAAAGTCAAACTATAAATCTATTCTAAATCTGGGTGAAACTCTGTCTTGTTCTCTTTTTTTCAGAAAAGACAATTATTCTTTTCTCTTATTTCAGAAAAGAATCACAACTGAAAGCGTAAATGATTAATGAAGTAAAAAAATAAAGAAGCAAAGTTTCCATAAAGGCACAAAGTCCTCCGTTGCACCTCCGGGATGGGAAAACAAATTGAAAGCACAAAGTCTTTGACAACTTACGCTCCTATCAACCTTTTTAGATGATTTTCTAGTAACCAAGTATAGTATGTAGCAGCTCAAAGTTTAAATACATGATGCACTTGTTATGCACAAACATAGAAAATAAAAGCAACACAAACTTTACAAGTTACCCCCTTTTGCTTGAGCGTTCTACAATAGCTTCAAACGTAACAAACAACTCAAAGTCTGCAAAGTTAAGCTTGAATCCCTCTTGTATAACACCACAAAACTCACAATCAATAAGAAGAAAATTTTGTCACATAACACCTTGAATCAAGACAATGTTTGAAAGCAATTTTCCTCTTTTATTGACTGCAATGAGATCTACATCTAACCTCAAAGAATTAGAGTGCACATACAAACTGCCAGAGTTTTGTTGCATTGCCAAAAGATAAATTTTACAATAGACCCCCTCAAGTATTTATAGGAGAGAAGCCTTTAGAAAAAGGTGGGAGGATCCAAACTAACTTGGGAAATTCTCTCAACCACTAACTAATGCAATTGAATTATTCAACATTACAAGTCTTATTTTAATTTGATTTGTAATGTAATTACATGTAATTACAAGTTACAACTTTTCAAGTGATATGATTACTTGTAATTATATTTTTCCATTTTACATGTAATTTGTCAAAACTAAAATTACAAATACATAATTGAAACTATTCTAAGTGTCTGAAGACACAACTTTAACTACATCATCCTCGATTGGGTCTTCATGCTGCTATTTGGAAAACATTCTTCCATCTCTGTCTTGAAAGCATTCTATGCTCATCAAACATTCCTGTCACTTATTCACTTTCTTATATGGCTTTGTCACTTTCCTAGCTCTTAGGACCGTCTTCATCTTCATAAATTTGTACTGCAACTTGATATAACTGCCCCTTGGCATAGAACATCATATTTTGGTGTCATCCTCTATCAATGAAGTCCTCATGCTCAAAAATACATTACAAATTGCTTTTTAATCAACTATCTTTTCCTTTTCATAATTCTAAGATGTCTTGATTCACTGTCCTATCTCAATAGACTTGTATAGGACTGCCTTTTCATGTCACTAATTTCAGTAGGTAAGAAGATATTTTGGTGAAAAACATCCATTTTGAAGTTTTCTTGGAAATATTATCACTTTCCCTTGGCATGACCGTGCTTTAGCTTGTTGTTGTTCTTTCTTTGTATCATATGTAGTAATACAACATAAATTTGACCTTCATTACATTGTCTATTCCATATCTTCACTTGAATCTACCATCCTATGCCTTTTCTCTTATCATCATTCTCTGCCTTATGCTCACAAGTTATAAGTTGATAAAACAAATTACAAGTTGTTGATAAAAGAAATTTCAGGTCTAGAAACCAACATTGCAAATGATTTCAAAACATACAAGAGATCATGTTACTTGCAATTTCCTTTTGGTGGCTTTGTCATGTGGCTGTTCTTTCCTTGTATCATTCTCCAACCTTGGAATTTTCTTGAAAAATAAGGCATATGCCTTATATTATTGATTTGGTAGGTCATGTGTGAAAACAAGACTAACAAGAATGAGACAAAGAGGTTGCAAAAGTGAGGCCAAAGCTCAATTTCGGGTTTTGGAAGGCTGACTGCAAGTGCAAGTGAAAGGTGACTTACTTGCAATGTGGAAAAATGTTTTTACAAGTGAAAAATGCTATGTAAAACTCTCTTTCAAGCAAATCGGGTCTTGGATGGATGTTTGCAAGTGATTTAAACTTGAACTTGAGACCATTCACTTGCAAATTGGGTCTTAGGACCCCCATTTCAAGTTATCAATATTTAAAAAGACTTAAAAGGTCCTTACTTCTAATTTGGGTCTTGGGACCCCCATTACAAGTGACATGAGACTTGACTTTTACCTTTCAACTTGTAATTTAGGTCTCAAGACCCCCATTACAAGTTACATATGATTTATAAAATGACTAAAAAGTGCCTTCACTTGCATCTCAAGTCTCAAGGCCCCCATTACAAGTTACATATGATTTATAAAATGACTAAAAAGTGCCTTCACTTGCATTTCAGGTCTCAAGGCGCCCATTACAAGTGACATATAAAAAGTAACCTTTAAAAAAAAAAACCTTCAACTTGTAATTCGGGTCTCAAGGCCCCCATTACAAGTTATATGAATTTTATAAAGTGAAAAAGTGCTCTTACTTGAAAATCGGGTCTCAGGGCCCCCATTACAAGTGACAAACCAATTTTTATAACCTTTACTTGTAAATCGGGTCTTGGGACCCCCATTACAAGTTAACAACAAAACACAAGAGTGAATCAAAAAGCCAATAAGTGAAATAAGGTCTTGGGGACTTGATTGCAAGTTAAAGTATCACTTGCATTTTAGAACTTAAAACCCCCATACTTGCAGTGAGGTCTTCAAAACCCGAAATTGACCAAAACCACACCAAAAATGACTCAAAATTCTATGAAAATGAACGAGAGTGAATGAAAAATGTTGGCCAAAAGGACTATAGACCCAAAACTTAAAGTGCTTAACCTATGTACCTTATAATATGTGCCTTGAGGGCTAAAAATGTTAATTTTTTTGATGGGTTATGTTTGATTTTTGCATGTCAAAAATCAGGGACAACAATCAAGACCTCATTGATTTCGTAAAAAGAACTGAGCTAAATCCTCTTGAAGATTCCCTAAGAGCCATTGTGCATAGTAATCTACACTTGGTGTCTATGTTCCATACTTCTGCACAAAATATCGAGTTCGTCCTCCAAGTTGCATCCCATTACATCAGGGAAAGAAAAAGTGTGATTGACTCTTCTAGGTAGGAGATATTGAGATTGGACCCTGATTTCTTTGATATTGTTTTCAGAGTCCCACAGATGGAAAAATACATTGAAATTTCAATACAACAAGCGTAGGAAGTCTATGACTCAGATCAATATCCAATGGTTGAAAGAACCCAGGCATACTATCTCAAGATGGTCAAAGGGACTTCCGCGAAGTGTCTTCAAAGAAGATGTATGAGTACATTCGGATCATAAGAAGACATAAGACTCATATTGATTAGGGCAAATGGATCAGCGATGAAATCCATGAACTGATAAATGTGCCAACCACCTTGAAGTTCTATATGAATTCTTACCTGGTGTATGCTGCAGCTGTGATGAGGCAATTCCCGGGTTTATCTACAAAAGGGAACCAAATTTTTGTACCCGTGTACAAATATTTCTATCAACTAGAGCTGAAGGCAAGCCTTCACCATTTTAGGAGGGTCACCGATGCTTTCTTTGCACCTTTCTTTTCAGCTTTGACTCCAATCTCAAGAAGAAGAGAGTGTCCAATGAGGCCTACAAAGTGGTAAGTAAAGTCAGATGCATATTCTTATAATTCCCAAATTTTACTTACATAAGGGTAGGATGCTACATTGGGTTCCCTTACATGTTTCCCAGATATCCCTCAGACAAGTGGATACTCATGGAGTTATGTAGATAGCTGATTTTAGTTCACAAAGAATGGATGATGATTCACAAGCCGAGATTCAAGTTTCCACTGACAGTCGGTAGGTATACCATCAAAAGTGTACAAAATGCCAAATCAATCTATGCAGAGATGCAGGTCTTGACAATCGAGACCTATAGATAGAGATTTAATTTTGATTACCGAAATGTAAAGAAGAAGTTGAAAAAGGGTCACAAGCACATGTACCACTTTGAGGACATCTGGGCTGATTGCAAAGATGAAGAGGCTATCCGTAAGATGGATTTTTGTAGACTAACCCTATAATAGATTAGAGATCTTGGTGTTGCTGACCTATTAGAGGATTTCAAAGATCTTGGTGACATCATGAACGCTGCTTACAATGAACAAGAAATATCCAAGAGACCTTTGCCTACAATCCAATGGTCGAGGAAGGGAAATGTTTCCATCAGAGAGAGGTTGGAACCAATATTGGTTAACACTATAGAGTAGTGACAAAAGCATGGATTTGAGATTAAAACTTTCAGGATAGAATCTGAAGGAGAAGAATCTAGAGCAGAAGCCATGAAAGATAAACCTGCGGCTAATCCCACTTCTTCCCAAAGAGGCCTTAGGATTAAGTTCACTGTTGGAAAAAAGGATACTCGAGCCATCTAAGAAGAAGAAATAACAAAATATGAACCATCTCACTCAAAAAGAAAGGGGCCTGTTTTCGAAGAGATAGATTCTGATGAAGAAGAAAATTCAAGTGACCAATCTGTTGAAGAAGAAGATTAAGAAGAAACATAATCTGATGAGGAAGAAGATTCTAAAGGTGAACAAGAGTCTAAAGGTGATCAAGAAGGTGAACAAGAGTTAGAAGATCAAGAGGGTGATCAACAGGAACTCGGGCATGATGAAGAACGAACTATGTTTCCACCTAAGAATGTAGTTGAAGATCTTCCCTAGACATCATCACCCATAACTTCAAATGTTCCTCGTACACCTCCTAATCCAAACACTCCTCCACCACCTTTTCCTACATCACCTGTTCCTACATCTACCATACCTGTAGTGGACATTTCACCACCCCCTGCAACATCAACCGTACTTGATACTCCTTCAGTGACAAGTATACAAACAATTGACATTTTCTCAAGCCCTCCATTGTCCATTCCCAGCTTGTCATCTCCATCCTATAATATCACTTCAGAAGCTGAGTTTAACAGGTTCATGAATAATCCATGCATGATTAGCTCAATGTGCAAGCTACTAGAGCAGTAATGACAAACACTACACCAATTATCACGATACCAATCATTCCTTCAGAAGTGGCAGTGATAAGAGAGTTGACGGTTAACCAAGAAGCTCTTATCTCCTCTCTTCCTCCCTAGTTGGTATCTCAAGTATCAAAGTGGAAAAATAAAATGATCTCTCTAGAAGAGCTCGATCTTGAAGAGATAGCCCCTCCAAAAGCCAAGGGGAAGAAAAAGGAAAAAATGTATTCACAGCTTTATGTTGACAAAGCCGGTCAAAAGTATGTAGATATTTGCGTACTACCTCAAGAGGAAGGAGATGTCAATATGGAGGACTACACAGTGACAAGAGTCCATCTTGGCAAGGTCACAAATGAAAATGCAAAGGTAGATGCACAAGTAACCTTGGATGTACTGGCAGGAAGACTGGACAAAATGGAGCAAGCTCAAAACTTGTACAAATAAAAGGTTAAGCATTATGCCACTGTTGTAAGGAAAATTGCAAGATATTCAAGTAATGCACAACTGTTGGAAATGGTAAGCATTGAGGACCCAACTGTTAAGAAGGCTAAGAATTTTTCCTCCAAAGGCAAAGTGTTATATGATTTTATGAATAAGATTATAAAACATGGTTCTCAAATTATAGTTGTTGCGGATGAAAAAGCTGCTCAGATAGCCTAGCTCAAATTAGAGCTTGATAAGGAGGAAGGTGTTCTTTCCTAAGAGCTCTAAGAAATAGAAAAATTCCTATTGGAGTGGTCGCAAATGAAATAGGAAAAGCTCAACAGATTGGTGGAAGTCAGGGTTATCCCCGACAAGGAGAAATATGTTGAAGTAAGAGAATCACTGAAGCTTCGTATTCAAATAATCAAATCTATTACAAAAGATCCCCACCAAGTTTAGGAAGATGTCGAATGGCATCGTGCCATCCTTGAAAAAATAATAAAGGAGTTACTAGGGAAAATCCTTGAAGAGAACTGTATCTTCTTTTCGGCCATAAAACTTTCTGAGATCTTCAAAGAAGCCATCATGAATCAAGTAGAGATTGCAAACTTTTCAGAAGCCTTTGTGCATGTTATTTGTGATACAAGGCTCACTCTTGACAACCTCAAGATGCATCCTGATAGGTGCAAAAGGGTTCACTCATCCGCCATGAGATGAATCACGAGGATTCACACCATTGTGGATTACACCGTTGGTCCTGATGAAAAGTTCATGCAGGAGACCAGGAAGAAGTATGATGAGTTCCGTGCCCAAGCAAGGAACCATGAAGATTCCTGATCTCCAGTGTTGAACTTTTTGATGCTTCCCTCGACACATTTTTTAAATAGTTTCTGACATCTCAAATGTCTTTTTTTCAAATCTAATTACATTGAAAATATGAGATGTAATTTCAGAGAGATGAATTACATGTTGAATTAGTCAAAGTTAGGGTTTCCTATTTTTGCTCACCTAACTTTCCTAGTTTTAATCAACTGATTTCCTAGTTTAGCTCTTCCCTCTTTTCTATAAATAAGAGGGATTTCCATTGTAACAAGGACCTTTAGTATTTTGCAACGAAGTGCTGCTCTTTTTGGAAACAAACATTGAGACTTTGTGTTCAATTTTGTGAATCTAAATCTTATCAATAAAGAAGGAAGTTGTATACTAGACTTTGTGTTTGAATCAATTCTCTTATGGTTTGAGTAAGATTGGTAGTGATTAGTGGATGAGATTTGAAGGGCTTCAAATAAATTTATGTAAACTTTGTGTTGCATTCTTTATTTGGATTTACGTTTAATTTTGGTTAAGTATTGTTGAATGATCTACAAGACTTTGTGCTTGTAATTGTTCATGTTATTCGTAGAATTTATGTATCTAGAAAAATTTGTGCTTCTAATATGAAAAACGGTACATCTATCACAGATCCATAAGTGAAAAAGCTACAAAACAACTTTGTGCCTTCGCGAGCTTTCCTTTTCCTTTTCCTTTTTATTATTATCATACCTGGTATCTCTACGCTTTTCTTTGACAAGATAGAGGTATTGGCATTACTGCTTGTTTTTAGTTTAAGGTTACTGTTATACGATTTTCACCTTACAGCTCAAATCAAGTTGAGCTTATTGGTTAAGTTTTAACAAGAACTGTTACTAAAATTCTACACATGTTGAAATTTAGCCTAAATAGTAACATTACATAAGAATTCATAGGCTGCTCTTTTCTCATTCATCTGTTTTCAGATCATTTCTGTTTCCAATTATTTTTATTCTGAACAAAGAGAAGGAAGAATAATGTTCATTGTATTATCATTAACTGATATGAGCAATTTTCATTTACAATTGATTAAATGATTGTAATGTTGAAAGGAAAAAAGATCTCACACAAGCCGTGAGTGTAGCCTACTAACTTGCATATGCACAAAGTAATACATGAACAAATAGAATAAATGAGGTTAGAGATAACCAGTCATTACCTTTTTTTCTTTGTCTGGTTATGTGTCCCTTGACGTCATTCCACATCCAGCTCCTAGCCCCTGAGTTCCTTAGTAATTGCATAGGAGAAAGAAAAGTGGTATTAGATCCCGAAAGATCTAAGCAATGACTGAATATCCTAACTAAGTTACTACTACACATATGCTATCTGTTGATGCATTCTGTTACAAAAGAGAGTAAGCTACACTCAACATCAAGACATAAGGTATTTTTATTGCTAATATGTTTGTTCCATGTACAGATCCAAACGCATCTGTTACTAATATGTGGATGCAAATGAGGCTCCCACAAGGGTTTGAGCCCAGCATATCAGTAAGAGATGTTTTCTGTCATTATACATAAGTGATCAAAGCTGCAAATATTTTTAATATGAAGTATTAAAGGGACATTCACTTTGTTTGAAACCTTTTGCTTCAGAAAGCAGAAGTTTACAAGGAAGTTAGAATTGAAAACCAATTTCAATGGAATTTAGTGTCAGTTTTCAAAATATATTTATGACTACCTTTAAGAGATAGACAAAAGAAACAACAGAGAAGGGAGAAACAGAGCAAGTACAAACATAAATGACAATGAAAACCAGTATGTTACAAAAGGAAACAATGTATGTTTTCTTTCTTCAATGGCGGATATACAATGAGCAAAAATTTTAACAACATAGATCATTCTCCCAATACAGTAGAGGCGGCAGACAATATTTGCAAAATGAGAAAAGAAGATAACAACAAATCTCTTTGAAAGCCACGTTATTCCAACAAAGAATACATTAGAAGTATGTGTTTTTGAAACCTTGTAAAAGTGGTGAACAAAAATTGAAAGGAAAAGCATGCAATATTGCACCCAGAAACTCCCAGATATTAATAAAAATGTAGTTAAGAATGGCATAAATAACTCTTACACAATACAAATGGTGGCTTTGAAGATTGAAGACTTCACAGATGCAGCATTTTCCTCTAGGACTTGCGGCCATAACAGCAGAATTTTTTCCATTTTTCCTGGCTTTTCTCTAGGGTTTCGAAACCCTCTTCCAAGTAGTTCACGTTTTCTCCAAAAGATATCAAATGCAAATAAAGATCGAAAGTTCTTTATTTTTCTTTTAGGGCTTCATAATTTCAACTTTTTGTGTTATTTTTTGAGGTCCGTGGCTTTTAGAGTTTGCATCGGATATGTTTTTCAAATCCACATTGTAACTCATAACATGTAAATATTTACTTTAAGTAATATAGTAGTGTATTACCTATATTAATATATTACTTAAAGTATTTAATAAAAGAGTTATTCTTGTATAAATTTTACAATGATGTAATTAAATAATAATTAATTGATGTGTTATAAATCGATTAATTATTATTTAAAATTAAGATGCAAAGTTAAGATAAAATAGATTTGGATTGAAAGAATAAGTCCATTTTCGGATTTGGAGAGATAAGGGGTTGAAAAGTCAAGTTGTGACTTGGGAGAAGAGGTAGAGGTGGCATTTTGACATGTTTTTGGTGTTTGTTTTAAAACTGGACTCTTTTATGAGTCATTGGAGTCATTTTATGGGCTTTTATGGCCAGACTGGAGTGATCACTATTAGTCCTTGGACAAATAGGTCTTTTAGACTATTTGGATTTCTTAGGTGGAGGTTTTGAGTCCTTTTTGGGAGTTTTTCCTTTATATTGGATCTCCTTTGTCATTTTTTTGGTAGGAGTTTTTGGAGAAAGAAAGTGTTGTTGTGATTAGTTTGGATATCCTTGGCATTTCTTTGGAGTCTACTTCTCATGTGAGCTATTTTGTCATTTGCCTTTGAGCACAATATAAAGATTTTCAGATCTATCTTGGAGTTTCATTGTTGTGTACTTGTGATTGATGTTGTTTTTGTGTTTCATTTCTTTAGAAGCCTTTAACTAATGTCTCATTTCAGTGCTTTCAGAAGCTAGTAAAAGTTATGCATAGGTCATGACCTATATGTCTGATTGGTAGTTATTGAATGTGATTATTTTCCTTTCATAATATCCAGTTTAGAATCTTTTCATGAAATACTTATATGTGTTATCTTTCCACTACGGTTGTATCATTATCATTTCTGGCTATCTACTCATTGTGTTGTTAGATAAAGTGGTTCCATATTATCATTTTTGGTGCATCACCTTTTCCATTGACATTCTTTAAATTCTGTAAATTTTTATTCTCTTATCCCTTTTCCATCAAGTTTTAGTTTCGTTAAGTTAGGTGAAGTATCAAGTTGCATTCAATAGGAACCAACCTAGAACCCAGAGGTTTAGTCACCTTCATAGTTTACCCACAAGCTAGTGATTGTTCCCATGTTCTCCAAAATTTCTAAGTATTTAGGTGCTTAGTTTTTAGGGTGCAAATTCTGGAGTTAACAGTTTTGGCACGCCCGGTGGGACAGAGGACTAATTTTCAGTCTCTCTTATCCTTTTGTTACTGCTGTTTGGTGTGTACAGTGGTAGTTTCAACATTTTAGGGGCAAGTTCAATCACATACCTGGTGACTCCAAGTGTGGAAATTTTCTGGTTTTAGCAGTTCAAGTGCTGACATTATTTAAGTTTTCTTGGAAGAAAATCCAGTTTGAATGGAAAAGAAATGTTAGGTTTTCATGGAGACATGGCTTTTTATTCTCCATTTCATGAAAATCCTGCATATAGGTCCTCTTGTCAACCATATTATACAGAACAATTTGTTGTCATTATTCCAAATGACCCTGTAGCAACAGAATTCCAACATTTTTATCATGTCTCCCACCCTCCCACTCCTACTCAATCTCAATGTCACCCAACATATGCTTATATTTAGCACCAGCAGGACATGGAGGTGCAAGAGTGTGAAAAGGAAGTTGCTGCTAGACAAGTTGTAGTTGTAGAAGAGCAGATGACAAGCTTATTTGCACTTAAACAAAGGCAAAAGTTTCAATCAACCTTCCATGTTCCAGAGCAGTCTGTTCAGGAAGAGATTCCCAGGTACAATTCTTCAAGTTTTAAACAAGACTTACTTTCTGAGTTTTCAAGTCAGCCTTCTAGTTTTGAAATTCCAAGTTGGAAGGGGACATGTGTTCAATCATGTGAGTTTCCGTCATTAGACATTCAAATGGAACTAAACTCTAATGTTTAGAATGAAGAGGAGGAGCAATTTGTTGATCAAGATAACTTAATCCTTTGGGAAAAGCTTAAGAATGTGAATCTTTTGCATTTAGCCATTAAGTGTCATCAATTACAGCAGCAAAGAATTGGACAACATGAAGACAAAAGGGAAGTAGCTATTGAGAGAGACCCATTTACAGCTTGGGATGAGGGATCATCTATTTTCTCTCAGCTTAATGAAGAGGAGGTGATTGCAGAGTTTTGTTCAATATTGGAAAATGAAGAATATAAAATTTTGCAAGAAAATGAGGAGATTTAGGTTGAGCAGCTTGCTGTAATAAACATGGTTGAGAATCAAAAGGCAAAGTTAATCTTCTCACTTGACGAACTGCCTTGCTTCATTGACAAGGATGAAGAGTTAAACCAACAAGAGGTTGATAGAGGTAATGTTGATTCATTGTTGCATAAAGGTAAAGGTGAGTTTGAACTCTTCACTTACGAACAAGGAAGTAATAATAACACTGTTCAGGAAGAGCCACATTTCGATGTGCATGAAAATACCCATCAAGTTGAGCAAGTCCCTGAACTGGACTTACTGTTTTGTTTGGAGAGTGGTTTTGATGCTTTATCAAAGCTAGATGAGGACTGCATTAGGCCTGAATTTAGTCCTTCTTTTTAGAAAAGTAAAGAAGACATTGAAGAGGATATGTTTTGGAGCAATTTAGAGGCCTTCTGTACTAATCTGGATGCTGGAATGTCACTTCTTGATGAAGTTAATCATCGACAGCTTGACCTTACTGAAGAAGCCTCTGTTTTCTCATCAAACTAGTCACAGGGTTTAAACCTTTCTAGCCAGCAAATCCATAAAACAACAGTGAATGGGCAAGAGATCAGCAAAGAGAGCTCAAGTTTTGTCTTTACAAGGGGCTGTCCGATCAGAAGCTTAGCCCAACTGGAGTCTAATGAAATGTCGATGAATAACCAGGCACTCACACATGGAGCCACAACTGAAAGTGGCATGAAGGATGTTCTTGCAGTTGAAAAGGAGTGTGTTCAGTTTACTTATCCTCCTTTGAATATAAACACATGTGATCAATTTAAAGAGGTAAGTGAACTTGTTACCCTCTTTCATGAGGCAGTGCATTACTTTTTTAGTTTTTTCTCAGCATACCATCTTTATTCAGCTGCCATTATGCTTGAGAGTCATTACATACTGAGAAGAAAGGGAAGTTACCTCAATCTCCTAGTGAATGGTTTTGTTTGAGTTAGTGTACTGTTGTTATAGTAGTTTAGGATAGTTGAGTAGTTTTCAATTCCCAAAGTGCTGTTCCAACTCAGTTTAATAGTTTCCCTTCAATAATTTTAGTATTTTCAATAAGCCCCAAGGTGTCCCTGAGTTATTACTGCTGAGTTACCCAGGTCTGTTTTCGAGTTCTCCTAAAGACTCCATGCCCAATGGATTAGCTAGGCTACTAGTCAATTGTTTAGCAGGCAAACACTCCGCAGAGGTCACCAAAAATGTTACACGATTTTCACCTTACAGCTCAAATCAAGTCGAGCTTATTGGTCAAGTTTTAACAAGAACTGTTACTAAATTTCTACACATGCTGAAATTTAGCCTAAATAGTAACATTACATAAGAATTCACAGGCTGCTCTTTTCTCATTCATCTATTTTTAGATCATTTCTGTTTCCAATTATTTTTATTCTGAACAAAGAGAAGGAAGAATAATGTTCATTGTATTATCATTAACTGATATGAGAAATTTTCATTTACAATTGATTAGATGATTGTAATGCTGAAAGGAAAAAAGATCTCACACAAGCCGTGAGTGTAGCCTACTAACTTGCATATGCACAAAGTAATACATGAACAGATAGAATAAATGAGGTTAGAGATAACCAGTCATTTCCTTTTTTGCTTTGACTGGTTATGTGTCCCTTGACGTCATTCCACATCCAACTCCTAGCCCTTGAGTTCCTTAGTAACTGCATAAGAGAAAGAAAAGTGGTATTAGATCCTGAAAGATCTAAGCAATGACTGAATATCCTAACTAAGTTACTACTACACATATGCTATCTGTTGATGCATTCTGTTACAAAAGAGAGTAAGCTACACTCAACATCAAGACATAAGGTATTTTTATTGCTAATATGTTTGTTCCATGTATAGATCCAAACGCATCTGTTACTAATATGTGGATGCAAATGAGGCTCCCACAAGGGTTTGAGCCCAACATATCAATAAGAGATGTTTTCTGTCATTATACACAAGTGATCAAAGTTGCAAATATTTTTAATATGAAGTATTAAAGGGACATTCACTTTGTCTGAAACCTTTTGCTTTAGAAAGCAAAAGTTTACAAGGAAGTTAAAATTGAAAACCAATTTCAATGGAATTTAGTATTAGTTTTCAAAATATATTTATGACTGCCTTTAAGAGATAGACAGAAGAAACAACAAAGAAGGGAGAAACAAAGCAAGTACAAACAAAAATGACAATGAAAACTAGTATGTTACAAAAGGAAACAGTGTATGTTTTCTTTCTTCAATGGTGGATATACAATGAACAAAACTTTTAACAACATAGATCATTCTCCCAATATAGCAGAGGCGGCAGACAATGTTTGCAAAATGAGAAAAGAAGATAAAAACAAATCTCTTTCAAAGCCACGTTATTCCAATAGAGAATACATTAGAAGTGCGTGTTTTTGAAACCTTGTAAAAGTGGTGAACAAAAATTGAAAGGAAAAGCATGCAATATTGCACCCAAAAACTCCCAGATATTAATAAAAATGTAGTTAAGAATGGCATAAATAACTCTTACACAATACTAATGGTAGCTTTGAAGATTGAAGACTTCACAGATGCATCATTTTCCTCCAGGACTTGCGGCCATAACAGCAGAATTTTTTCCATTTTTCCTGGCTTTTCTCTAGGGTTTCGAAACCCTCTTCCAAGCAGTTCACGTTTTCTCCAAAAGATATCAAATGCAAATAAAGATCGAAAGTTCTTTATTTTTCTTTTAGGGCTTCATAATTTCAACTTTTTGTATTATTTTTTGAGGTCCGTGGCTTTTAGAGTTTGCATCGGATATGTTTTTCAAATCCACATTATAACTCATAACATGTAAATATTTACTTTAAGTAATATAGTAGTGTATTACCTATATTACTATATTACTTAAAGTATTTAATAAAAGAGTTATTCTTGTATAAATTTTACAATGATGTAATTAAATAATAATTAATTGATGTGTTATAAATCGATTAATTATTATTTAAAATTAAGATGCAAAGTTAAGATAAAATAGATTTGGATTGAAAGAATAAGTCCATTTTCGGATTTGGAGAGATAAGGGGTTGAAAAGTCAAGTTGTGACTTGGGAAAAGAGGGAGAGGTGGCATTTTGACATGTTTTTGGTGTTTGTTTTAAAACTGGACTCTTTTATGAGTCATTGGAGTCATTTTAGGGGCTTTTATGGCCAGACTGGAGTGATCACTTTTAGTCCTTGGACATATAGGTCTTTTAGACTATCTGGACTTCTTAGGTGGAGGTTTTGAGTCCTTTTGGAGTTTTCCTTTATATTGGATCTCCTTTGTCATTTTTTTTGGTAGGAGTTTTGGAGAAAAAAGTATTTGTTGTGATGATTAGTTTGGAATGTCCTTAGCATTCTTTGAGTCACCCTGTATGAGCTATTTTGTCATTTTGCCTTTGAGCATCGATTTTGGATCTATCTTGTAGTTTCATTGTTGTCTTATGATTGATTTTGTTGTTTTTTGTTTCATTTCTTTAGAAACTGCTAACTAATGTCTCATTTGATTACTTCGAGGAAGTTAGTAAAGTTATGCATGGAGTCTTGACATGTCTGATTGGTAGTTATTGAATGTGATTATTTTCCTTTCATAATATCCAGTTTAGAATCTTTTCATGAAATACTTATATGTGTTATCTTTCCACTAAGGTTGTATCATTATCATTTTTGGTTATCTACTCATTGTGTTGTTAGATAAAGTGGTTCCATATTATCATTTGTGGTGCATCACCTTTTCCATTCGCATTCTTTAAATTTTGCAAATTTTTATTCTCTTATCCCTTTTCCATCAAGTTTTAGTTTCGTTAAGTTAGGTGAAGTATCAAGTTGCATTCAATAGGAACCGGCCTAGAACCCAGAGGTTCAGTCACCTTCATAGTTTACCCACAAGCTAGTGATTGTTCCCATGTTCTCCAAAATTTCTAAGTATTTAGGTGCTTAGTTTTTAGGGTGCAAATTCTGGAGTTAACAGTAACTTGAATCAAAATTATCAACTGTGAAGCATTGTAAAACATCTTCTCTGAAAAAAGAGAGAAGCATGAATGTAACAAACAACCCCTATCTCGTAGTTGTAGTGTACATGTTGTGAATATTTAGTTAGTTTTATTTAGCTTCTGTAAGCAGTAAGAAGGGAGCCTCCCCTTTCTAAGAGGAGAGATTATATCTCACACAACTGTGGTTGAAATCTAGGTTGTGTAATCTATTGAAAAGTTGATTACATAATTTTCACCCAACAAGTCCAACTGAGTAAAATAACACAAAAATACACTCAATATTTTGGGGTGCCAACAAGTTCAACTACCAGATTATGAGGGTTTGTCATTTCACCATCACCCAAGTTTTGATATTGCTCATTTGAATTCTAAGGTTCTTTGCACTAAACAATATTCAAGCACTATGACATCTTGATGGAAGGATGCTCTTCCTCATTAACTTATTTTCAATGATCCTTCTATGGTTACTAATCCTCTTTCAAATTTTCCCTCACCACCCCTCACCACTTCTGCATGTTTCACAATTGTTAGGTGATTAGGAGCAGCTTGAGATTTTGGTGCCTACTCTCTCAGGGTTAGGATTCCTTAATTCTATTTCATGATATTTGGATGATCCAATTTTTCCAATGATGACCAATCCCACTTTTTATTAGAGGTTTACTTTGATGGACATGTTTTTGCTATATATGGTCATACTTGGTCTCCTCCAACATGACCAAGTTCTACTTTGGTTCTTGGGATGGTGGTGGAGGTTGCTTCTCTTTTGATGACTTCTTTGTCAAATGATGAATGCATGCCAAGTTCTTAGACTATCGTTCAAAAGAGGAGGAAAGGTCCTCCAAAATATGATACAAATTCGCTATCTTCAAAGAGGGGAGGCTAGGATGGGTTTATAGATTATGTAAGTTTGGTTGGTTGGACCTAAATAGTTTTGGTTGGAATGGGGACTCAATGTGTGTTGGAGGTCCTATCTCTTGGCACCTCTAGGGGTTATCTTTTGGTGGGCCAACAAGCTTTGTCTTGGTTTATACAAGGGTTTGGTCTCTTTTAAAAACCCAATCTTAAATACCTCTTTCTAAAAGAAAAAAATGATTTCATAATTAAGCTCATCTTGTTGTTTTGTATAAATTTTTTATAAGTGTAAATCTAATTCTTGAATACCATTTCATACATACATAAAAAAATTATGTATATAGGGACGAGCTTATATAAAATATAATGCTTGTATATGTGTGTGTATGAATATATAATGCTTTATATATATTTTTATAGAAATTGGAAGGGCTTTTGTATAAAAACACAATGAATAAGCTTCTCTACAAAAACATTAGCCTATATTGCTTCTCTAAAAGTATCAGCTTATATAATGGATACTACAAATTGTTGTAGCACAATTGATTGATTGATATCTAGTACAATATCTTTTTCGATGGGACAATTAACTTAGAATACTATTTTGAAAGGGTTATAATATTGTTATATAAAATTTATGCAACTATTAATAGGAGGGTATGTATTATCCACAATTAATATGAATATTTTTCACATACATACTATAATTAGACAAATATCATTTCACACATGTAACATATAACTAATAAAATTTGTCATTAATATTTTTATAAAGCTAAATGTATATTTAAATTATCTTTATTTAATTTTATTCAAATATACTCTTTTAATAAACATTTTACTACCAAATATTGATTGAAAATCTTTCTAGAACTATTATTACCTTATACTACAAATTACAAAAACTCAACCAACAAAATAAATTTTATTATAATTTTTTTAAATACTAACTCTTACAACAATTAGAGTCCACACGATCAATTCTTTAACATCTATAGGCCGCGGGGTCCCTCTCCCCTACAACAACGCCAATGAACATAAATTTAAATTAAAAAGCAACGGACATAAACTGAATCGAGGATTTTAAATTTAAATTAAAAAGCAAACGGTTTGAGTTCTGCAAATTTAGCAAGCGGGTATAGAATGTCTTGTGGAGGATTGATGGTAAAAGCAAGCACTAGATTTCAGTGCAGAGCTTACCAGACAGCAGCAAGCGAAAATGGTGGCGAAAAGACTGGAAAATTGAGAGCTGTAGTTGTGGGAGGCGGATGGGCTGGATTTGGCGCTGCACACACTTTAGCCAAAGCTGGAGTCGAGGTAACTCAGCACAGGCTTTAGGTTTGCTCAAGGAAAGTCAGTTGAGGCTGGCATCAAAGGGTTCTGGTAGTTTACACAACCATCTTAATTATGTTCATCGTCTGGTTTATTTACAGAATTCTAAACTGAACTTTCGAAATTACCGTCTACCTGATATTCAATTCGATGTAATTTTTTCAGTAGTGGTAATTATAAGCAAATTTTAAAAATCACTGTATAGCTCACACCCATTTTCAATATAGGAGGGAACTACACAAAGATTTTGAATTCTTCTAGTAATTATTCTTCAGACACATTAAATCGAATTGGGTATGATGCATAGACTAATTCTGAAGCATATATACATTCTGAAATGGATATGGGCTACAGAGTGATTTGAAATTGGAAAATTCTCTCGTAGCTATTACAGTTTAGGAATATCGAATTGAATTGTGATTGAATGCTCTTGCCAAAATTTGGTCCCCTCAAATCCTCGTGTACTTTTTGCATGTCTAATGATGACACGGAAATTTTTGATCATGATTCGTGCATCCCAATCCTATTAACTGGGTAGAATTCTATTCTATCATATTGTAATATTTTGGATCTAAAAGATAATCAGTCATTAACAATCTTCAAAGAAAATCCTGGCTTACTAGAATTAAAGAAATGAGTCATTTCTTGATCTGAAACAGCTCCACACGCATCTGCATGATTTTCAAAAGTAAGCACTATTCACTTATCCAGTTGAATGGAGAATAATAATCTTTGTCCTTTATTAGGGCAATCACCAATCTGATAGTAATTGTCTGACCACAATATCAAATGAGAAAGAATTCCTAAGATGAATAGTGATTTGTGCTTCTAGCAAGTCCAAAGCATCCATAATATAGAAATCATTTTTTTCTATATTGTAAAATATCTAAAATCTCAATTGGCAAATGAGGATCTATGGGAGCTATTGCGACAACTGCTGCAGTCTTGAAATCTGTGGTTAAAGCATCTGTGACGGAATTATTTTCTCCTTTAACCCATTTTATATCAAAGTCATAAATTGAGAACTCAAAATACCATCTGGCTCTTCTTCCTTGGGCTAAATTCTTATCTGGTTTTTGCTTCAATTAATTCCTCATTGCTTGGTTGTCTGTTCTGATTGCAATGTTCAGGATCAACAATTATTTTGAATTTTTCACTTCCTCTTTAAGTAGCAGGAATTTCTTTTTCATATATGTGAATTATTTTTCACTTTGTGAAAAGATGGCCCGATTTATAGCCATATATTTCACTTTTCCCACTTGAAAATTCTTAGTTTAATACTGCAGACCATGTATCGTTTGAAGCATCAGTACTGAGAATTAGAGGAATACCTTCTTGTGGCATTTGAAATGTTAGGAGGTGAGAACATTTCTGCTAAATGTTCTTTATTGCCTATGTTGACTTTTCATCCTAGGTTCAGCAATTTTTCTTTAAGTGTCTCTACAAGTGTTTTCTTGCTCTGGCCAGATCTTCAAAGCATGGTGAGATATCAAGGAAATCTTTGTAATTCCTATTTAATTTTAAGAATATCCGGGAATTCATGAATCCTTGTTGAAATGTGCTGTTGGAGCCTTACCTTGCCCTTGTCAAGATGTAGACCTACTATCTTTTTTTTGACAGACAAATTCCATTTTCTATAATGGTTGCTAAAGGCTGCTCAAGGTACTGTTATTGATCTTCAATAGAGTTAGAGAATATTAATATATCATCAATATATACATCACAAAATTCCTTTAAATGTTTTTAAGACATTGCTCATCCTTCTTTGAATGTAGGCTGGGGTTGTACTCAAACCAATATAATATGCATGACGTTCCACTCATAGAGACCTTCTGATGCAGAGGGAAAGGAATTTGCAGAAAAAGAACAATAATCAATGACTTGGTTGACAAATTGTTTTTCCCTAGCAGCCCTGCTTTTTGACAAATTGAATGGGACAACTTTTGTGGAGGTTTTGGGGAATCTAATCACACTTTCATATACCCTTTATGGAGATACAACTCCTCCTACAATGGCATCCTCCAAAATGAAACAAAAGGCCTTCAAAACGAACTGTTATCAGCCCCAATTAACCCTCCAAGTTGCAAAAACTGAGTTTTTAAGAAATAATGACCTCACACGTGCCAAACTAGTACAAAAACTATTTGAACATTCAAATCATGTTACCAAATACCTATAGACCAAATTTTATCAATTGGGTAGGCATATTTCTCCCAAAACTTAAATTTCTTGCTTAAAACCCTAGGCAGGGTTTTGACAGGGCAGCGAGTGAAAAAAATTCATCTCTGATTGAACATCCACTTTCAAAACCTCAAACCAAATGCATTAGGTCTGTATAACCCTTAACAAGTTTAGCAACAAGAAAATCAAACAAAGAACTCCAAAATATACTTATTTTGCAAAATATCTAAAATCTCAATTGGCAAATGAGGATCTATGGGATCTATTGTGACAACTGCTGCAGTCTTGAAATCTGTGGTTAAAGCATCTGTGACGGAATTATTTTCTCCTTTAACCCATTTTATATCAAAGTCATAAATTGAGAACTTAAAATACCATCTCGTAGTTCTTCCTTGGGCTAAATTCTTATCTGGTTTTTGCTTCAATCAATTCCTCATTGCTTGTTTGTTTGTTCTGATTGCAAAATGTTTAGGCTCAACAAATACTTTGAATTTTTCACTTCCTCTTTAAGTATCAAGAATTTTATTTTCATATATGTCATAATTCATAAATTGTAGACCATGTAGACCATGTATCGCTTGAAGCATCTGTACTGAGAATTAGAGGAATACCTTCTTGTGGCATTTGAAATGTTGGAAGCTGAGAACATTTCTACTGAATGTTCTTTGTTGCCTATGTTGACTTTTCATCATAGGTTCAACAATTTTTCTTTAAGTGTCTCTACAAGTGTTTTCTTGCTTTGGCTAGATCTTCAAAGAATGGTGAAATATAAGGGAAATCTTTGTAATTCTTTTTTAATTTGAAGAATATCTAGGAATTCATGAATCCTTGTTGAAATATGCTGTTGGAGCCTTACCTTGCCCTTGTCAAGATGTAGACCTACTATCTTTTCTTTTTTGAAAGACAAATTCCATTTTCTATGATGGTTGCTAAAGGCTGATCAAGGTGCTGTAATTGATCTTGAATAGAGTTAGAGAATATTAATATATCATCAATATATACATCACAAAATTCCAATAAATATTTTCAAGGCATTGCTCATCCTTCTTTGAAAGTAGGTTGGGGTTGTACTCAAAACAATATAATATGCATGACGTTCCACTCATAGAGACCTTGTGATGTAGAGGGAAATGAATTTGCAGAAAAGAACAATAATCGGTGACTTGTTTGACAAACTGTCCTTCCCTAGCAGCCCTGCTTTTTGACAAATCGAATGGGACAACAACTTTTGTGGAGGTTTTGGGGAATCTGATCACACTTTCAGATACCCTTTATGGAGATACAACTCCTCCTACAATGGCATCCTCCAAAATGAAACAAAAGGCTTTCAAAACGGACTGTTATAAGCCCCAATTAGCCTCCAAGTTGCTAAAATTGAGTTTTTAAGAAATAATGACCTCACACATGCCAAACTGGTACAAAAACTATTTGAACACTTAAATCGTGTTACCAAATACCTACAAACCAAATTTTATCAATTGGGTAGGCATATTTCTCCCAAAACTCAAATTTCTTGCTTGAAACCTTAGGTAGGGTTTTGATAGGGCAGCGAGTGAAAAAAAATCATTTCTGATTGAATATCCACTTTCAAGACCTCAAACCAAATGCATTAGGTCTGTATAAACCCTTAACAAGTCCAGCAACAAGAAAATCAAATAAAAGAACTCCAAAATATAGTTATTTTGCAAAAATGGAGTTCTAAAACACTACTAACACCCTGCTGGCATACCTGCAAACAAAAACTTCATTCCATTTCCTTCCAAAATGACATCAAATTCATTTTTCCGTGTTTTTCAAAGTTAAACATCACCCTAACTACTTACCTCATCCCATGCAAACCCAAGTTACAAATTAAGCATTCCAAAACCCCTAATTAGGTACTTGGCGTTGAATAAAACACCAAAATTTTGAATTTTATGACTAATTATTTGTCCAAACTTAAATAAAAGCCTCTTGACATATGATTAAACACCTAACAATATATTCTAATGCAAATCTATAACAATATAAAATGATGCTCCTGCATCATAGTCCCAAGAAGCAAAAATTTAGCTCGTGAGGTCTTCAAGGTTACTCCCATGCTTTTGGATGTCTGATTCTATCATCCAAGTAGACTCCTCTATTGAATGGCCTTTCCACTTCAGTAAGTGCTGGTAGTACTCTTCACCCCTTGTCCATTCAAAAACTTGCTTGTCTAGAATAGCTTCTATTTCTTCCTTGTTGGCTTTTGGTAATTGGTTTTTCCATTTCCTAATTGATATTTCCTTGCTCTCAGCTGTGTCACCTTCATCATCACCCTCTTTGTATGGATACAAGTCCGCAACAATAAATATAGGAGAGGTTCCAACACCATTTGGCAATTCTATCTCATAAGGATTGTTAAAAAACTTTCTTAAAATCTTACAGGGATCAATTTTCTTCATTTTCAGTTTGTTATACTCACCTTTTGGAAAACTTGTCCTTCCTCAAATGAGCTAATACCATGTCTCCAATCTGAAGATTAACCTCTCTCCTCTTGAGGTCTGCATGTTTCTTTTATTTGCTCACACTTTCCTCTAATTGTTTCTTGACTTGTTCATGTACTTCTTGCATAGCAATGGAATACTCCTCTCCCTCAACACTTCTTTTCTCCATTTTTCCTAAATCCCTCAACTCAAAACCACCTCTGGTATGTGAACCATAAACTGAGACTATTTTAAAAGGACTCATACCTATACTCCTATTAGGTGAATCATTGTAAGCAAATTCTGCTTGTGGCAAGATGAGATTCCATTGTTTTGGATTATCCTTTGTTAAGCATCTTAGTAGATTAACCAAAGTCCTGTTGACCACCTTTGTTTTCCCATCACTTTGAGGGTGGTATGCTGAACTGAAATTCAAATTAGTACCCAATTTCTTCCACAAAGTCCTCCAAAAGTGTCCCACAAATTTAGTATCTCTAGTTGATATAATGCTTAGTGGAATCCTGTGTAATCTAACCACTTCTTTGAAAAACAAATCAGCAATATGAGTAGCATCACTTGTGGTCTTGTATGCTATAAAATGAACCATTTTAGAAAACCTATATACTACAACAAAGATTGAATCATGGCCTCTCTGGGTTCTAGGTAGACCCAAAACAAAATCCATACTAATGGAGTCCCAAGGTCTGTTTGGGATTGGTAAAGGCTGATAAAGACCTGCATTTGTACTCTTTCTCCTGACATATTGACACACTTTGGACCTTTCTACAAACTTTCTCACATCTGATTGCATTTTAGGTCAAAAGTAATGAGCACTTAGCGGAGCTAAAGTCTTATCTAGGCCAAAATGACCAACAAGACTACCACAATGCTTTTCTCTAATTAAAATTTCCCTTATAGAATTCCTTGGTACACATAACTATGATCCTTTAAAAGGCAATCCATCTTTAAACATGTAGTTCATCTAAGGTTCTCTATTCCTTATAGTTGGCTGTTTACACACCTCATAGGCTTCTTAGAGATCCAAATCAGATTTGTACAACTCCTTAAAAGACTCTATTCCTCCACTTTCTATCTGAATTTCTCTTATGAGTAAGGCTCTCCCTCCAAGCATCTACTACCTTATTGGCTTGTCCTTTTTTGTGCTTGATAACACAGGTGAAATTTTGCAAATACTCCGCCCATTTCATGCGTCTTTGACTTAATTTTGGCTGACTGGTTATGAACTACAACACATGGTTATTAGTGAAAATAACAAACTCCTTAGGCATCAAATAATGTCTCCACTTCCTTAAGGCTTGAACCAAACCATAAAAGTCAAGATCATAAGTTGAATACCTCTTTTTTCATCATTTAACTTCTGACTAAAGTATGCAATAGGTCTACCTTCTTGACTTAGGACAGCTCCAATGGCTACCCCACTTGCATCACATTCAACTTGGAAAACCTTGTTAAAATCAGGAAGTGCTGGTATAGGCTGTTTAGTTATTTTCTTCTTCAAAAACTGAAAATTTCTTTCAGCAACATCAATCCAAACAAACTTTCTTTTATCCCCTCTTATAGTACCTATGAGTAGTGCACAAATTCCACTAAATTTTTAGATAAATTTCCTATAAAAATTTGCCAAACCATGGAAACTTTTTACCTCATAAGCTGTTTTTGGAGTTGGCCAATCAGTTATGGCTTTCACTTTGTCCTTGTCCATCTTTAGTCCATCTTGAGAAATCACAAAACCAAGGTACAGTAATTTTTTCCTCATGAATAAACACTTATTGATATTAATCAACAATCTTTCTTCTCGCAATCTTTGCATTACCATTTTAAGATGTTTGAGATGTTCTTCCTTGCTTGAGCTATAGATCAATATTTCATCCAAATAAACAATCACAAATTTACCTATGAAAGGCTTTAGAACTTCATTCATTAGTCTCATAAATGTACTTGGAGCATTGGTAAGACCAATGGCATAACAAGCCACTCATACAACCTCTCATTAGTCTTAAAGGTGGTTTTCCATTCATCTCCTTCCCCTATCCTTATTTGATGATAACCACTCTTGAGATCAATCTTAGAAAAATACTTAGATCCACACAAACAATCAAGCAAATCATCTATTCTTGGAAGAGGGAACCTATACCTAATGGTAATCTTGTTTATTGCTCTTAAATCTATGCACATCCTCCAATCTCCTCCTTTCTTTGGCACCAATACCGTTGGTACTACACATGGGCTAAGAATTTTTTATCAAACCTTTGTCCAATAGTTCTTGCAGTTGCTTCTTTATCTCTGCATTTTCTAGTGGAGTCATCTTGTAGGCAGCTTTGTTTGGTAAACTTGCACTAGGTATTAAGTCAATATGATGACTAATATTCCTAATAGGTGGCAACTCATTGGGCAACTCATTCACCACTATATCAGCATACTCTTCCAACATGGTTTGGATCCCTTGAGGCAGCTCATGTAATGTCCCCATTTTAGCCATTCGCTCTTCGGTGACTGATAGCCTATTTCCGAAAGCCCGTAGGCTTGTCAGAGGTGAAATTAGGGTTTCCTATCTTATTGGGGTTCTGAGGCATTTTTGAAGGTTTGCATGTATGCATTTCTAATGCATGTCTGGTGGAGTTTTCTGGGTTTTTGAAGAGCTTCAGAATGGTGTAACATGCATTTCCATCTGACAACCTTTTCCAAAACTTGCTATTTTTAGCTAGCACATTGGTGTTTCGAGTTTTGGATTGCAGATTCTTTGTGGGTTTTCAGAGAGCTTCGCAATGGTATGACATGCAAAGGCATTGGGCAACTTTTCAGAATTTACTATTTTTAGTAAGTTTTATTTTTGGCAGTGCCATCTTGGGCAGTAGCATCAGCAGTCAGCTCATTTTCCATTTCGAGCAGTGTAGTTTGGAGCATAATTGGCTTTCAGCATTTTGAGGCCCATTTTGGTGAAATAATATATTTCAAGGCATTAATGTTTTAATTTCAAGTTGACCCCTTGGCCTAGCTCATTAACTTTAAGTTGTGTTTAAAAGGTGGCCATGAAGGGGGACACCTTCATGAAGGAAATATTAAACATTTAATAAAGTTTATTTATGCCTTGAAGTGGACACCATTCTAAGAGGGATTTAATATTTGTGAATTATAAAATATTTCAAAAAGGGAACTTTTGGGATCCCATTCTTGGAGGAGTTTTGGGAATTTGTAAAGTCACCTCTTTTTCTATAAAAGAGAAGTCTTGCTCCAACTTTTGATTATCTTTGGAAAATATTGTAAGGTTATGCTGCTGGTTTGAAATCTAGAATCCGACTAAGGGAAAGCTTAGCAAATTTATTCCATTCTTTGGGCCTGAAACTATGGTTCCCTAGATGGTCAGTTGTGAGCGTGCTTCAATCAAAAGTGCATATTGTGCATCAACGTTGAAGATTTTGGTGAGATTTTCTAGTTTTGTGCTTTCTGGTTCAAGTATGACTGAAAAGAGTTTTCATTTACTGTTTTTGAAGTGATTTTAATTTGCATATGGGTATTTGCTCAATCATTTCCTATGCTATAGGCGATCATTCTTGTTAGAGCAGGTTGCCTTGTCCAAGAGGGTTTATCATTTCCAGATTTCTTCTTGGGATGCGTGCTTAATAATTAGAAGGGTATTGAAGCTGTTTAATGACTTGTTCTTGGTCACCTTTCATCTAGCTTTCATTTGAAATTGATTTGGTGTCATTTGGTTGAGTATCGAAGGAGATATGAGCATTTTAGTGATCTCCTAGCTTGCTGGTCTGAACATTCAATTTGCTGGTTTTGTATATCAGACCTGGTCATTTCCATTTCATGCTATATTTCTTGGGTGTGTTCATTCTTATTTGTAATTAGAAATATAGTGTCATCATTGCAGCTATTTTGGAGCAGATTTCTAATGGAAATCTATGTAATTTGGAGATAATTTACATTGTAAGGCTGAGAATTACTAGTACTAATCCAGTCATTTATATTTCTGCATTTACTTGTGTTTTAATTCACACACTGTAACCCCTGGATGGTTTACCGCCAGTGTGGAAGAATAAACATTTGTATCTTTCTATCTCATGCACTGTTTAAGTGGCGAATTCCCACTATTGAGTGGATGCCTGCCACAACAGATGAATTAGTTTGAAATTGTAACGCTTTTTCCCCCCCACTAATTTAAGTGGTAGCGTGGAATCTCTCATGGTTGGTTCACCGCCTATGTTCATTTCAGTTTTGTAATTAGTTCTCTGCCATATGCTATCACCTCGCCTTCCAAGGATCTTGGTGAACATTCTTGGCGTTGAGTTTTATTCCTCTCCCTCAATTGTAATCATTTCAATTATTGAGTTAATTAGATCCTAGGGATCCTCTAACCATATGCTCGCCCCTCCTCCCTCATCGGGTCTTAGGGCGCATTCTTGGTTAGAGTTACTATTCCGCATCGTTTTGGTTTTGGAGCTAACCTTAATGGATGCATGGTTGCATTGTATTTGATATTAAAAATGAAGACAAAATTGAGAGGGTATCTTTCAACTCATTCCACTTGGTTGCTTTCATAACATTTTTAGGTCTGACTACTAGTGCAAAACCCATATTTTCCTCTTTCATTGCATTCAAAAATTCCTTCTCACTCACTATCAAGACACTAGGACTAGTCACTTTTCCATCTTCTTCTTCTTTCAAAGGCAGCGATGTATGCTTTCTCCCATATTTTTCAATAGTATAAGTGTTTTGTCTCCCATCATGAATAGTTTTCCTATCATATTGCCAGGGCCTTCCCAATAACACATGGCACACATCCATTGGTATTACATCATAAAAAACCTTATCTTTATATCTTCCAATCTGAAAGTCTACTACACAACATTGTTCATTTACTAACACTTGTTGTCCTTTATTGAGCCAATAAACCTTATCTGGAGTTTGATGTGCAATTCTTTTCAACCCAAGCTTCTCTACCATCTCTATGGAAACTAAATTATCAGTGCTACCTGAATCAATAACCATTTTGCAACATTTACCTTGAGATTTACATGATGTCTTGAAAAAATTCTTTCTTTGGGCAGGTTCTCTCTCCTTGGGTGGTTTGATCGGCACTCTTCTCATCAACAAAGACTCTCCAGCTTTAGGTTCTTCTACATGGAATGGAGATCCTACATGTTCTTCTTCTACTTGGACTACTTGATTTCTATCCTCACTCCTTGAGCTGTTTGCTTGAGGGTTTTTTGGACATTCCCAAAACCTATGACCTGCAAACTTATTGCATTTGAAGCATTTACCAATAAATCCACTACCTCTTTGTGTGTTTCCACCCCTAGAATAAGGTCTTCTTCCTCCGAATCCACCTCTTGGATTGTGATTGTTCTTGGAAAGGACATGGTTCTGAAATTTCTTCCTCCTTTCTATCCTCTACCTTTGAAATTTCTGCCTCTACCCCTTATTTTTCTGATTTTGTTTTCTATTCAACGTATCGTCTACTTTTAGAGCAGGCAGGTAACACTCTTCTATTGTCCTTGGGCTGATTAGGCTAAGTTCATCTTGAATATTGTATCTTAACCCATTGAGATACCTGGCTATCTTCTCCATGTCTTCTTCCCCATATCCAGACTTGATGGTTAATCTATAAAACTCCTTTGTATACTCTTTCACACTCATCTCGTTTTGTTTCAGATTTTGTAACTTCTTAAAGAGGTTAGTTTGATAGTCACTAGGAAGAAATTTTGCCTTACATTTTGCTACCATTCTAGCCCAAGATTTAATTTTATGCTTACCTTTGTAGACATGCAAAAATAACAATCATGCATCATACAAATTAACATTCATTTCTTCTATTAATCAATTAAAACAATTTATTGATTAATTTCCTAAGGTTTATTAAATAAATCAAATTATTTAATCCTATGTTCTTCTCATTTGATTTAATAAAACAAACTGATTTAATCAAATATCAAATCCTTAAAACTCCCTAAGTTAATTAATCTAAATTAATTAACTTCTAATCATAATTATCATTCTCTAGCTTTTGACTCAACTAGAGTCAAATCCAAACTCCTAACTAACCCACCCACTTGCATCAATAAATCAATTTATTTGATTTATTAAATAAACTTATTTTCCCTCAATAACTCTCATCTTTGACTTTTTTGGACAAAGATAATTCCCCCCAAAACCCTCAACAACATGCATTTATTGACATTTTTCAAATTTGAATGGGCACATTGGCCATTCTTTGCACAAGCTTTGGCCAATCCCATTATGACAAGTGTCTATATCCTATTGGATGGGATTTAGTCCCACATTGCCTAATTTTGGCCTCTCTTCTATCAACTTCTCCTATAAATGCAAGGCATTTTCTCTCATTTCTACAACAGCCACATTTGAAAGCATCTACACTATAGGCAACTTGAGCTCATAGCATCTCATTGTCTATCTTATTAGCTTGGAAAAGGATTGGGAAAGGGCTCTTTTACACATCCAAAGGGCGCCAATCCACCATAGAATAGGTTGTATTTCATTTCTTCTTTGCATGCTTGAGTTGGTTTTATCAATTGTCTGAAGGAATGTTATATGTTATTCTATGAGGATGGCTAAATTTATACAATCCATGTGTAAGATTTTGGCATCCTACAACCTTTATTTCTCTTCTCATCTTGTATGAAATCCCACCAAAGAGTTGCATGTCCCTTCAATCTGGTACAAGCAAACTTCACCTTGTTTTCATGAGGAACATTCTCATAGTCAAAGTATTTGTCCAATTCTGTAACCCAATCAATAAGTGTTTCTCCATCTAAACTTCCTGCATAGGTAGGGATCTCTACCTTTGGCTTGGACCCTTGTCCCATGATTACCTTAAGCAACCTATCTATTCCTCCATCTGCATGCTCTTCAACCTCTTCTTCTTCTTCTTCTTCAGGTGCTTGTGGCTCATCCTCTCAATCACTCACATCTCTTGTGATGACTCCTCTTCTCTGATGTTCCTCTACTCCTGTGAGTCTAGAATCCAAACTCTCTTAGATTCCTTATCTCTTCAAGAATGGCATCTCTAATCTAGACACCTCCTCTCATTCCTCTTCTAGGTGGCATTTTGACTTCTCAATGTAACGTACCAACACACAATCGAGCCTTTCTTGTCTCTTTTAGGTACCGAACCTGATCTGATACCAAAATTGATGTAGAGGGAAAGGAATTTGCAAAAAAAGAATAATAATCAGTGACTTGTTTGAGAAATTGTCTTTCCCTAGCAGCCCTGCTTTTTGACAAATTGAATGGGACAGCAACTTTTGTGGAAGTTCTAGGGAATCTAATCACTGTTTCAGATACAACTCCTCCTATAATTGCATCCTCCAAAATGAAACAAAATGCCTTCAAAAGGGACTATTATCAGCCCCAATTAGCCTTCCAAGTTGCCAAAACTGAGTTTTTAAGAAATAATGACCTCACATGTGCCAAACTAGTACAAAAACTATTTGAACACTTGAATCATGTTACCAAATACCTACAGACCAAATTTGATCAATTGGGTAGGCGTATTTCTCCCAAAACTCAAATTTCTTGCTTAAAACCCTAGGCAGGGTTTTGACAGGGCAGCGAGTGAAAGAAATTCATTTCTGATTGAATATCCACTTTCAAGACCTCAAACCAAATGCATTAGGTCTGTATAAACCCTTAACAAGTCCAGCAACAAGAAAATCAAATAAAAGAACTCCAAAATATAGCTATTTTGCAAAAATGGAGGTCTAAAACACTAGTAACACCCTGCCAGTATACCTGCAAGCAAAAACTTCATTCCATTTCCTTCCAAAATGACATCAAATTCATTTTTTCATGTTTTTCAAAGTTAAACATCACCCTAACTACTTACCCTATCCCCATGCAAACCCAAGTTACAAATTAAGCATTCCAAAACCCCTAATTAGGTACTTGGGGTTGAATAAAAACACCAAAATTTTGAATTTAATGGCTAATTATTTGTCCAAACTTAAATAAAAGCTCCTAACACATGACTAAACACCTAACACTATATTCTAATTCAAATCTATAACAATATAAAATGATGCTCCTGCATCATAGTTCCAAGGAGCAAAAAGTTAGCTCACGAGCTCCTGCTCATGAGGTCTTCCAAGTTACTCCCATGCTTTTGGATGTCCGATTCTGTCATCCAATTAGAATCCTGTATTGAATGAAATTTCCACTTCACTAAGTACTGGTATTACTCTTTACCCCTTGTCCATTTATAAACTTGCTTGTCTGGAATAGCTTCTAGTTCTTCCCTGTTGGCTTTTGGCAATTGGTTTTTCCATTTCCTAACTGATATTTCCTTGCTCTTAGTTGTGTCACCTTCATCATCACCTTATTTGTATGAATACAAGTCCACAACATTAAATATAGGAGAGATTCCAACACCACTTGGCAATTCTATCCCATAAGCATTGTTAGAAAATTTTCTTAAAATCTTACAAGGACCAATTTTCTTCATTTTTCAGTTTGTTATACTCACCTTTTGGAAACCTATCCTTACTCACATGAGCTAATGCCATGTCTCCAATCTGAAGATTAACTTCTCTCCTCTTGAGGTCTGCATGTTTCTTGTATTTACTCACACTTGCCTCTAATTGTTTCTTGAATTGTTCATGTACTTCTTGCATAGCAATGGAAAACTCCTCTCCCTTAGCACTTCTTTTCTCCATTTTTCCTAAATCCCTCCACTCCAAAACACCTCTGGTATGTGAACCATAGACTATTTGAAAATGACTCATACCTATACTTCTATTAGGTGAATCATTGTAAGCAAATTTTGCTTGTGGCAAGATGAGATCCAATTATTTTGGATTGTCTTTTGTTAAGTGTTGTACCCAAAATGAAATTTTTGGCATTCTGCTTAAATTGAGCTAAACAATGAAAAATGCCATTGAAAGTATGTTTTAGGTCAAACCAAACATGAAGTCTTTGTGGGTTTCTGTCAAGGAACCTATGGTTAAAATTATGAAAAAATGAAAATTAGGGTTATACGCCCCTATTTTTAAGGAAACCCTTAAAAATAAGACCTTCCTGGAAATGATTGAAAATAATTTTGATAGGGTTAGTTACCTTCACGATCACACTGATCAAGTCAGAATCATCAAAAAATATGTTTTACTCTGGTGGGTCTATTTCTATTTTTCAGGAACAAAGTTGGGAGCTCCGTAGCCATTAATGGCAGATTGGCCAATACCAGGTGCTGAAAGCTAAACCTCAAAAGCTTCAACGAAGAAGCCATGGTGGAAAAGGTCAAAAAGATGTTTCAACGAAGGAGATTCTCAAAACGGAAAAAGCCAAAATTTGGCTAACTTTGGAAGATGGACATTTTGTCTACCAAGGCAAAACACAGTCTACAGTGGCTAAAAGCGCCCCTCTTGAAGAAAGGCGCCCTTGGATCTCAGAGGGCAAATCAAATCATTTGGCATCTTCAACTCAGTCATCCTCTTCACTTTCATGCTAGCTCGACAACGAAACAATCAGCAAAATCATCTGATTCAGGAATCATTGACCAACCGTCAGCAAAGTATAGAGGATCCATCAACGACAAAGATGCCAAATCAGAGAGGTTCAAGGTAAAAGCGCCCCTGCTGCCCAGGGGCGCCCCTCAGTTGCAGGCACCAAATGAATCCATAAGCAACAACTCTATACATGATATCTTTCCAGCTTCCTCCCAGCTATGTGATCAATCTAACAGCAGGTTCACAGGACATGCCAAACGATCACACGTTGAGGTCAAGCAGAAAAATCTAGAATTGAAGAACTGGAAAGACAAGCCAGAAAATGGCTAAGGCATGGCTAAAAGCACCCCTCTTGAGGAAAGGCGCCCTTTCTTGAAGGCATCTAGATTCAGTCAGAATTTTCACTGCCTCCCAGGATGACCTTCTCAGCTATGACCTGTCTCTTCAGTGGAACTATCAACAAGAACTTCTGACAAATCAGTCATCTGATAGAGGAGGTCAAAGGCAAGCAGTTCACAACATAAGTAAAACTAGTCAAAAGCTACCAGGGGCGCCCTTAAGCTTGAAGGACCTGAACTTGTCTTTTCCAACTGAGAAGTCAGTCATCGTGAGCAAGACCGAATTGGCTACCCAATGCATTGTCAAGCAGAGTCATCCGACTCATCCATCAACGGGAACATCAGATCAAAGTACAGAGGGTTTGAAAAGGCCAAAACGAAGAACAGTCAATGAAAATTGACTAAGGCATTGTCAAAAACGCCCCTCTCAAGGAAAGGTGCCCCTCATTCTGGAGGTTCAAACTCAGTTTTCTGAGTTAATCTCTCCCAGGCATATCTCATCAGGATGATCCCATCTCAACAATGGATCCATCAGCAACTGCCGAAGATCAACTAAGCAGCCAAGATCAAAGATCAAACGGAGGCACTTCAGCCTGCAAAAATGATCAAAACTCCAAAAGGGAAGCCTAAGAAAGTCAAAAGCAAATGTTGACTTGAGTTAACAAATTTTGGAGGCAAAAAGAGGCCAAACACTCCACAATCAGTGGAAATCACCTTTTTGAACTCCAAATCAGGCTCAATCATGAGTTGGATGCCCAATTGATGCTTGCAACTCCAAATTGACATATCAAAGCATCTAGGCATCCATTATTCATTATTTCTTTGCAGGTTGAGGAGCTCAAGAACGGATATTTTTCTTCTCCAACATTTTTGAAGATCTGACAGAGGGGTTTTCACCGTTCTTCATATTTTTGAAGATCTGTTGCACAGAGGGATTATTTATCAGAGTTTGCATCAAAAGGCATAATTCTTCCAGAGTGGCAGTTTATAATTTCCAATCCATCTTATGTCTACTTCCTCTATTTCTGTCTATATTTCTTTGCATGTCACAGGAAACGACAGATAATCACAGATCTGGCCATCTGGGTATGATCAACACAACTTTTTCAACAAAACCCACATGTTGGATTTTTCCAGAAAAAAGTAGCTCTGCTACCCCTATTTTTTAGGGTTTCTGGAAAAAGTCATAATATTGAAAAACGGACAAACTGGGTTTGTTTAGCTTTGAAGCACGAACAAAACCCATGTGTTGGATTTTTTCGAGAAAAATCACTTTTCGGTGCCTCATTGCCTCTACCACCGAAGGGCTCTTCCATGTCATAGAAAAACACGTTTTTTTGAATTTTTAACGATCTGGGTTTGTTTAGAGAATTATTCTCAACAAAACCCATGTCTCAGAATTTTTCGTAAAAATTATCCCCGGCAAGGCTATTTTTAGTAGTTCCATAAAAAGTTGTCCGAGCAGCATCGTGTGCATAGTCAGTCTTCAAGGTTTTCAAAACGTGGCTCTCTCAAGACGAATACAAGACCAAATTGGTCTTACTCCACGATTTTTCTGAAAACGACTGGCACCAATCTGTGTCGGGCACACCCAGAGGTCAATCTAGCCAGATTGACAAGCATAGAAACAAGTCCATAGGTTCCATAATGGTTTCACCTCGTATATCTGATTGCCTTTCAAGGCCAGTTTAGAGGATTGTAACCGTTGGAATTTTACACATGCAGCAAGTTCATGTGCATTTCTCACGGGTGGAATGATCGTGGTCAAACTTCGCGGTTTCATCATCAAGCTTCGCATCATATGACATTCTTCCATTGAGAAAGATCAAGGAAAACGTCAAAGCTGCAAAAGAACGCAGAAGGTAGTCATTCCCAACATAGAGCCGCCATCGGTTAATACTACACTACCTTCCATGTCAAAGTGGAAACACAGACAAAAAAGAAAAGGAGTAACCCTCCTAAGGGAAGCAGAATCAAGGAGATGCATACATCAAGTTGCTGACAAGTGATAAGATGACAATTGACAGGCATGTAACGATCTCCATATGAAGAAGTCAACGAATGAACAAAAGCACCGTTGACCAATGGTGATGAGGTGTCAAAACATCTCAAAAAGGACGTCCTACCCTCCAAATAGCATTAATTATGACTGAAGTCAACTTGATGCCCCTTTCCAAGTTGACTCTAGATCTCCACAGATCATGCATGTCAGATCCCACTAATCTAGGATGTCTATTTGACTCCCACGATTTGTGGATCTCAAATCTCCTTTAAAGGTGGATGTCTATTTGGAGACACATTTGTAATTATAAGTTCACTTTTAGTTAGGTGTCAGTCAACTGAGGTAGACTTCTAGTTTGACTTTTGTTTAGTTTTAGTTAACTGAAGTAGATTTCCAGTTAACTGTTTGCTCACCTACTTTTAGACATAGAAATAAATCTTGCTGATTGGCAAGAACTGTTTGTTAACTCAAGGAGATTTTAGGGTTGCCTACTCCTTTGAGTTTCTATAAATAAGAGCCTTAGGTTCTTTATTTGTTTAACCTTTATTTGCTAGCAAAATTGCTGCGCTAGTGTTGCCAGAGTTCGCTTGTTTATATCTGTTCACTCTTGGATGAGAGTTTGTTGGTTGATCGCAATTGTGCATGATTTCGTGCCTTTGCTATCCTGACCTTTGTAATTCTTTGAAGAACCTTGAAGAAATAAACCAGATGGTGCAAGCTTGATTGATCTAATTATTTGAGTTATTCAAAGTCTTGTTTTTAAATAGTGCATTGTTTCAATCTCCTCCTTGGATAGGTGTCGTCGCCTCCTTGGATATTTTGTTATCGATCATTATCGTTTGATGTTGTTTAATGATCTCTCTTGCAGCCTAGACTTTGGACAGGTGTCGTCACCTCCTCAGGAATCCTGTTAGAAAGGCCATCGTTCCTTGTTGTTTCCAATGAGCTGCTTCCAAGCCTATACCTCGGATAGGGGTTCTATTGTGACCTTTTTCACACATCACCCCATCCCAGATGGGGACCCCCTAATTTTTGCTCCATTCTGGTCTTTTGGCTTTGGTTAGTGCGTCTCTCTCTCTATCTTTGGTCCTTCCGGGGATGTCCCGTCGTTTGACCTGGATTGAAGTATTGTTCAAGTCTGTGAAATTAGGGTTTTCATTAGTCAGGCTTATTAAAGGTCAAACTGAGTTATAAAATTGAAATTCGAGCTTAGTACAGCAGTCAGAAGACTTCCAGCAGGGTCCCACTAAATTTTCACTGTATTCCGACAACTTACTATTTTAAGTAAGTATTCAATTTGGGGCTATTTTATCGAGATTTTGGAATTCTGTCAATTCCACCACAATCAGGCAGCTTCAGAATGCTTACACGCGAAATTTGAATGGATTCCGACAACTGGCTATTTTTAGCAGTTAAGCCTTCAGAGGCTATTTTTAGGGCTTAAACATACAATTCTCCAATGAATGATAGGGGAATTGATCTGGGTTTTTCAAGACCTTCGCAATGATGTTACATACAAACCGAGATGGTGACTTTCAGATTTCAGCCTCCCGAGGCTATTTTTAGGGCTTGCATGCAAGAAATTTCGGTGCGTGTTCAGATATTCCATGTGGGTTTTGCGAGGCCTTCGCAATGATATGACATGCAGATGGATCGGGTCAGTTTTCAAGGACTTACTATTTTTAGCTAGTGCCAAAACTTTGACCAGTTTTCTGGGTTTTTCTGGGTTTTTTGAGATCCCACGGGCACTGTGACATGCAAACTCGCCCGACATCCGGGTGACCACTTCCCAGGCATTTACTATAAATAGCAGTATCATCCCAGCAGCTACCCACCACTCCAGTCCAGCAATCAGGTGCAGTCAGGCATGATCAAGGACAGCCAGGAACAAATCAGAGCACTTGCAGATCAGATTAGGGTTTCCCCTGCCACGTCTAAAAATAGATGAAGCAAAATGCAGAAATGACAAAACGAAGCATGCCACTGGAATCCGCATCCTTCGGGCTACTTGCTGGTAGAATTTGAACACGATTTGAATACTTACTATTTTTAGCAAGTCACCAAATGGCTAAAAATAGCACGTCCTCGTCAGGAAAAAGGTGTGAACGAGCCCCTTGCAGCATAAAGTACAAGTGGAACAAATTTCAAAGCAAACAGAGATATAAAATTGGTCAATTCTAGGGTTTACTAAAAATAGCAAATGGCTAAAAATAGCATGTATTGCACCAGATAAGATATGAATAGGATGACAGCACCCAATGGAGGCACAACCACGCCAGTTCCAGTTCAGAACAGGGTGAAAATCAATGAAACCCTAATTTCTTCGAATTTACTAAAAATAGAAAGCCAGGCTGGGGCATAAAGGGCATTGGAAATTTTACAAATATAGCTGACAGGCACACACCTTCATATCAGCCCAGGAGGAATAAAAGATACAAAATTTTCCAAGCGTGAGATTTTCCTGAGCAAGGTGTGAAATGCGCTAAGGGGAAGGTGAAAGGTCACCAAAATTTGGGAATTATTCTAAGGCATCAAACTTCCTAAGGCATCCCAAAATGCGCCTTCAAGAGGCATTGAAATTCTTCTAAGGCAAAGGGTTTTTCCCTCTCACACCCCCATATGCGCCTAAAGAAGCTAAAGGGTCACCAAAAAAAATGTGAAAAAATTCACTAAGGCATAGAATTCCTCCTCACAAGGTCAAATGCGCCTAGAATGGAAGTTCCATGGCCTAAATGCGCCCAAGGAAGCTGAAGAGCCACTAGCTAGGCGTGGGTTTTCCATCTTGCATAGGAGAATGCGCTTGGGAAATGGAAGTTGCTTGGCCTAAATGCGCCAAAGGGAGGTGAAGGGCCACTTGGTAGAGGCGCATTCCTACACGTGAATGAAGTGCGCTCAAACATGGAAGCCAACACCCCCAAATGCGCCAAGAGGAGGTGAAGGGACACTTGAAAGGGGCGGAATTCCTCCTAGCACTAGCAATGCGCCCAACATGAAAGTATGCTAGCCCATATGCGCCAGAGGGAGATGAAGGGTCATGTCCTAGGCGTGGGAATTTCTCTTCTCCATGGCATATGCGCCCAAGGTAAGGATGAAAGGTAAAACGGTGAAGGTGGAAGCTACACATGAAAATTCGCAAGGGATAAGGTGTTAGCCTCTAGGCGTGAAAATGCCTAAGAGGTAAAGGCAAAAGTTGATGCATAAGATGAAGTACGCCCCTCATGGCTAATTTTAAGTGAATTTTCTAGGAATTTTTCCTAAAGCAAAAAAAAAGTTGCCTAAAGAATAAAATGAAACTCATGACATGTTCAAATGCGTCCTCTAGAGATAAAATTTTAACTTTCAAAAATTCCTAAGGCATTTTCTTAAGGGAAAATAAAGAAGGAATACGCCTAGAGGATGATGCCAGTTGCCAGAGGTACAAAAAATCTTCAGAGGAAAACTCTTCAGGGAAAATCAAGATAATTTGCCAAGGCCGAGAAGATTGAAATTGCAGGAGTGGACGACATCCGGAAGGGGAGAAATAAACATTAGCCATTTTTATTATTTTAAATAATAAAAATTAAACGTACCCCTTCATCCGGATACACATGAAAACAATGGATTCCGGGAAGATTTTTCTTCTGGGTATTAAACGTTTGCAATTCGGAAGTGAGTCAGAGTTATTCTACGCCTCACTCACGTCGTTTCGATAGATATTTTGCCCAATACCTATTTTTAATAAAATTCCTAAGGCAAATTTAGTGAAATTTCTCTAAGGCAAACAACTAAAATGGATGAGAAATTTCGCTAAAAAGTTTGAACTTGATAATTTTGCCAGAATGCCTTAGCCAAACTTTTCGAAATTGTTCAAAGAAGTAAACGATTTAACATTTTAAGAAATCAAACGCAACGAGGCAGGTCTGTGCAGAGGTGATGAATTCATAATTCTAGAAGTCTGAGATTCCGATGCTTCAGACGACAAGTGTTACGACTGGAAAAGAGAGGGAAAATGAATTCAAAATATTTGCTAAGATTAGCCTCTGCAGGAATTCGCCCAAGCTATAAGTTTTTGAAGTTCTCTTCATTTTTCTCTCGCAAGTTGCTGAAGAGCTGAAAGTGAGAAGTTTGAATTTGTGAGAAGAGCTGAAGGTGAGAAGTTTGAATTTTTGTGAGAAGAGCTGAAGGTGAGAAGTTTGAATTTGTGAGAAGAGCTGAAAGTTGCTGAGGATTTCGAATTTTTAGAGAGCTGGAGGTTGAGGATTTCGAATCTCTGAAGGACTGGAGTTGCTGAAGTACGAATTGCTGAAGTCACAAACTTGCTGGAGAAGTGCGACCTACCTTGTCAGGATTTCAAGTTGCTGGGAAGTGAGTTTCTAAATTGCTGCAATTGTGAGGAAGTTCGAATTTACCGAAGTGAAGTTGCTAAATGCTGAAGTGCGACTTGTGAAGAAAGTTTTAAGTTACTGAAAGTTGCTAGGTTAGGAAGAAAGTACGAACTTGAAGAAGGAAGTTTCAAATCCGCTGAAGGCGAATTGCTGCAGGCAAACATTTCCTAGCATCTGACATTGTGTTGCTGCAAGTAGAGAAACTTCTAAGAAAACCTTGAAGTAAACAGGCGCAGTTGAGGTTTGCAGCTGAAAGTGGCAAAGTGTTGCAGCCTTTTTATTTAAAAATCTGCTGGCACCCTCAAAAGTGATATTTTATTGTTATGAAATCTTGTTTGCTGACTATCTTACCCTTTTTACAGAATGGCCGAGTCAAGTAGAAGAGTTGCAGGCAAGAACGTCCACGCTGAGTCCAGGTAGGCAGTAATCAAGAAATTAAGCAAGTCTTTCCTGCCAAAATCAAAATTCACATCAAAGTTGGGCAGGCTGGCAGACACAAACCTAGGCTCGTTTAACCTGGAGGCGTTCAAAAGAAGGATAATGGGGACTGGAGGCCATCGCCCATCAGTGACTTCACATAGCATTGTCAGAAGCGGGTTATATGCAGCTGCAAGTTTTCCACCAACCATCCGGTGCCCGGAGCTCATTATGGAATGCTCTCACCACTACGATTCAGAGAAGAGGACGATCGTTGTGCCAGATGGCAAGGTGCTGGCTAACCTGACACCACAAGCAATCGGAGAGGCATTCGGGATCCCCGCCCACGAGAAAATGATATACAAAACGAAGGACAGGGCTGACAGAATGTATTCATCTACAACGGACCGGTGTGCTGATGTGATAAACACTAGGTGGATGATCAAGCCCAAACCAACTCGTACGAAGTTGCCCAAACAGATAATTTTCGAAGACTTGAAGCAAGAGTTTGGCGACCTGATTATGATGTTGAGTAGAGTTGGAGGGTGTCCCCAAGCGTTCGTCTTCGAACCTTGGATGTTTTACTTTATCAACTTGGTACTGGAGGGCAAGGATTTCATGGTTTGGGCACTGTTAATCAGTGATGGTCTACATGAGTAGCTCCGCAATGTGAGGAGGACAAACATTTTATATGGGCTCTTACCTCGTCTATATGTTGGCTCGCATGACAAGATACAGGGGGATCTCTTACAAAGAACCAATTGGTTGCGGTTCTCAGCAATTCAAAATATACGAGGTTTGTCCGCAGTTGCATTTGACAAGCACTACTAATTACAAAAGAGTCAACGATGCCTTTACTATGCACATCACAAGGACCTTGTAGCAAAGGACCCATCACAGAATATCGAGGGAGGCACAAGAAATGATTGAGAAATTTGGATGTTAGTTTATCCAATTCCCAAAATTCACTTACATAAGGCTGCAGGGATTCTCTTCCTACCCATACAGGTTGCCCCGATATCCCACGAACAGGGTAGTGATGCTGGAAGTTTCTAGGCAACTAATTGCCTACGATAAGATTCAAAAGAAGAAGAAGGGCGGACTTGGGTTCCCGATTGCTATGGGAAATTCAGACGAAGTATGCTCATCACTGCAGGCAGCAAGGGAGGCAGAGGCGGAGCTCCAGTTCTTTCAGCTTTCTTACCATTCCAGCAGGCACTACTACAGTACTACGATCCTCATAGAAATATCATGTGGGTATTGACAGAGGAGTTTAGGCACAAGGCACAAATAGAAGATTTTTGGGCAAGTGCAGTAGATGAGGTCGAAGTCAGAAAGAGGATGTTTTCCCGGATACCATTGGCAATGATCAGAGAGTGCGAGATTATTCTTGTGCCAGATCAGATTGAGGAGGACATAAACGTTGTACAGGTTGATTACAACATAGTAAGAAACACGCCCTTGCCACTCCCAGATTGGTCAGAGCCAGAGATCACAGGCTTGGATACACTTTGTATCCCAGTCCTGACATTTACACGGAGTTGGATAGAGAGACATGTCAGCCAACTAAAGGGAAGGTCAATTCCCCTTACCTACAATTTGATGGGAGACAGCAGGTTACCATCGGCTGATCCGAGGAGACGGAGTAATCCAGCTCCAGAGCCTAGGGGAAAAGAGCCAGCACGCCCGGAGCCTGTGATAGTTGAGGAATCCTTGCACATGCCGGTTCGAACACATTCTCCGAGCATACAAGAAGTGTCCCTATTTGCTGATCAGAGGGAGAGGTTACAGGCAGTACAAATAGAGAGCCAACCACTTCGTAGGGAGTTCGTGGGCCAGAGCATCAACGTGCCCCGAGAGGATAATCAACAGGAGAACTGGCAGGAGACCGATGAAGGCACTGCCACAGATACTCAGTTTCAGCATGAGATTGAGGTAGCTCTCGAGGACGATGCTGCTTCCGATCGAGATGCCCAGAGCTCAGGAGACACTGAGCCCATAGATGATGATGAGCCTCGTTAGAACGAGGGCCATGAAGTAGAGGTCGAGGTAGAGTAGCCTTTCATCATAACAGACACACGACAGGAGGTGCCAGACTGGCTGAGGGATAGGATGAGGCGTGATCCTGTGGATGAGACTGATCCTATAGTCGAGATGGAGGAATTGTTGCGAAGGATCAATGCACCTCCCACGAAGAAGAAGGCTAGGAAGTTTTCCAGAATATCCATAGATGAGGATGGATCCCGAACCTTGCATATGGCAATTCCACGGGAGGAATGTGATAGAGACGAGGCCGTTCCTAAGAACTATATTGTGACAACCATGGAACTAGGCCGCCCTACTGGGGCACAGGTGGTAGAGGAGTGCGATAATTCCTATCGGGCACTCAAGGACAGATTGTCCCATGTTGAGGGCAAGTACAAAAGGTTGAAGGTAGAGCATCGGACACTGATTGGCTACGTGCAGCACTTGTCCCGTCCTTGTGGGCAAGAAAATCCTGCAATCGAGCTCCCCGCTGAGTTTTCCAGGGAGTCAATCAGTGGATTAGAAGATTTAAGGAGAATGGCACAGCAGGCAGACACGTGGGTTGCCAGTGTGCGTACAGAGACAAGAAAGTTTATGGAAGATCTTGCACATGCCTATGGGCAAGCTTCCGATATTATGGCTAGAGTGGAGGCAGTTAACCATGCTTGGGGTGAGGCTCGCATCTATCAGACGAGAGTTGTTCTCCGTCTAGGGGCTTTGATGAGCATACCTCAACACACTTTGGTTGAGGGAGGTGTTATCCAGCAGGGAGATAGATACGACTTTGCCAGATGGTATTCTTCAGTAGTCACAGGCCGGGGATTCTATGATGCATCACAAGCAGATTCTGTCAGGGTCAAAAAGGCCATGACGAACATCTTAGATGGAGTCCTCAACACGTTGGAGGCAATCTTTGCCAGGAGGTTGACTTCTGAAGAGATAACTGCAGATGGACTAAAGGACAGATTGACGCCATTCTTCTCTGAGGTGAAAACCTTCACTCAGGATGATTTCGAGAACACTGCCACGTTCTCCAGTATCATACAGAACACCCAGGATGCCCTTGTTGCCTGGAAGAAATCATGTGCCCGCCATGGACAAACGGTTGCAGTTTTAGAGTTTCAGTTGGATCACATTCCTCCTATCTCCGATCAGGAAGTTGAGGAAGTATTAGCCAGATTCACCAGATTTGCAGCTAGGGAGAAGGAGAAAGGAAACGCTCTTCTGGATGACGATCTGCTGCAGGAGGACGATGTGCATTGATTGCAGGTAGTGGACCTGCAGAGGAGTGGAGAATATTCTGCACATTCATTGCCCCACTCCTCTCAGTGGTGGTTTTTAGGGCATAAACCCTAATTAGGGCATGGGTGGCTCAATCCGAGCCCTTTATTGTAATCAGATCTGAACCGTCCACTGGACTGGGTTTATTATAAAAGGGGTATCCCCCCTCATTTGTATTTTATTAGAACTAGATTTGAATCAGAGATAGAGTTGAGCTAGAGAATAGAAGGCATATAGCATTTAGCTTAGAAGTTAGCTTAGATTGAGGAGGAAAGGAAGTTCTCCCATTGAGGACTTTGTAAGAAGTTGTTGTGAACACTCTCATAATATAAAGATTTATCATTGTTTGGTGGTTCTATCTTCTATTGTGAGTAGCTAGCAAGGCTTGTTCGTCTTTCCAATTCGAATAGAGTAAAGTAGAATAGATTTTGTTTCCATGCAAGTAGCGTTAATTGTGGAATGCAACATTGGTTTGAGCATATCTCTCTATATCCATACCACTAGCAGGCTTGTTGACGGTAAGTCTGCCCTGTGTGGTCAACTGGAATTTCAGCACTTAACTTCGGTTGCGATTTGTGTGTCCACTTGCTTCGTGGTGAAGGGGTGTGCATGTTGAATCTCGATCTGAATATCTACCTATCCTTTGAAGATTGCATCAGCTTTGTCAGAGTTGTCCGAGGGGGAGACGATACAAAGTTTGGTTTGGAGATTGTTAAAGCTAGTTTTGCCTTCCATCCTTAGAAATAGATTGTAGGATTCCTATCCCTTTCCCTTTAAATTCAGTATTTCTCGATCGATTCGAACATCAGAGCAATATTGTCAAAATCATTCATTGTTTCACTATGATTGAACAACTATGTAAGTCCCCTTGAAATAACCAGCATATACACATCAACCAACTGAGTCTATTCGCGATAAAAGGAACCTTGGAGTTGAACGCATGAACTTTCACGCAATCTTAGCATGCGGAATACTTTGATCAAGAGAGAATAGAGTGACCGTTGGACAACTTTATTCTGTGTTGATGTCGTTATAAAAAAACACGTCAACAGGTTCCTCCTCTTTGGCAAGTCTCAGATCCAGTTTACCGTAACGAGTGTTTGCTTGTATCGAGCCCTATCTTGGTATATATCCGAAGGTTCAAAGCCTCGGCCATATTCCATTGAGACGGAGGATTCAAGTGATCCAACCATACCATTTCGCTCCTACGCCCTCATGCTCTGTTTATCTTGAGGAGGTAGGATAGTCTAGAAGTTAGTTAGTCGTAGTTAAGATCTGCGGAGACCAAAGAAAAAGCTTAGCTACGGCGCATTGGTTTATGCACCCTTGTGTCCTGCCGTTGAGTAAAAAAGATAGGAAATCTTAGTACACCTCCTTTTTTACAGTATAAAATCAGCAAAGAGAGATCTTCCTCTCTATAATCCGAAGAGCATGTACTAACACACTTGCAATAGCTGTCTGTTTCCAATAAGCATTCCAGAGGTGCTAATTGAAACTCCAACATTAAGCATCTTAGTAGATTACCCAAAGTCTTGTTGACCACCTCTATTTTTCCATCACTTTGAGGGTGGTATGCTGAGCTGAAATTCAAATTAGTGCCCAACTTCTTCCACAAAGTCCTCCAAAAGTGTCCAAAAAATTTAGTATCTCTATTTGATATAATGCTTTGTTGGCTTAATAACTAACACCTCTGGAGTATAAGTTAGTACAAACAGCTATGCAGACTGCGTAATGAGTGCTCTTCAAATTAGAAGGGGAAGCTCCCTCTTTTGCTGATATGCTTTCTAAAAGTAAACTATTCTAAGTCCTATCTTTTTGTTCTCAGTTGGAAGAGGCACAAGGTTAAGAAAACCGAGAACGTTGCAGCTAAGGATTTTCTAGTTTTCCAGATCATTAACTACAACTAAACTAACTACTTTAAATCTATCTAGTTTCCTCAAGAAAACAGAGCATGAGGAAATGGAGCAGGAATGTTCTATACGATAAACTTCAGGTATAGTCTCACAACATGAAGGCAAGGTGGGCTCAACTATTTGCGTGGCTAGGAAGAAGTCTATTGGAAACGACAAATATACGGTAAACCAGGTACAACTTCACAACATGAAAGCAAGGTGGGCTCAACTATCTACTTGGCTGAATAATTTTACTATTACGCACATCAAACGATAAGCTTTGATTACAAATTAGCAACATGAAGGCAAGGTGGGCTCAACTATTTGCTCTTCTGAATAGGCTTATTATAAACAGAACAAAGGTAAGCAACTAGGACAACAAATTGTATTAGCGAAAGACGCATACAACCAACGATCAGACTAGCAACCCCATTTAACTAAGATTGAACAAACACCATGATAATAACATGAAGGCAAGGTAGGCTCATCTATTTATTGTAACAGTAATCACTCATGAAAAAATATAGAACAACAATATTACAGGCAAGGTAGGCTCATCTATTTATTATAACAGTAATCACTCATGAACAGATACAAAACAACAATATTACAAGCAAGGTAGGCTCAACATATATTGCTATCGCGTGCAAAATTTATTTACAAATGAGCCGAAAGCTCTTATTTATAGACATCAAAGGTGTAGGCAACCCTAAAATCACCTTGAGTCAACTACAGTCTTGCAATGTGTTGGTGTAAAAACTAACACCTCTGGAGTGTAAGTTTGTATGGACAGCTATGCACACTACGTAATGAGTGCTCTTCAAATTAGGAGGGGAAGCTCCCTCATTGTGCTAGAATGCATGGAATAGAAAAGTAAACTAGTATCCTATCTTTTTGTTCTCAGCTGGTAGAGGCACAAGGTTAAAAAAACCTAGAACGTTGCAGCTAAGGATTTTCTGGTTTTGTAGATCATCTAACTACAACTAAGCTAACTTCTTTAAATCTATCCAGTTTCCTCAAGAAACAGAGCATGAGGAAATGGAGCGGGAATGTATTACACGATAAACTTCAGGTGCGGGCTCACAACATGAAGGCAAGGGAGGCACAACTATTTGCTTATCTGGGAAGCAGCTTATTTAAAACAAACGAATAAATGGTAAATTTGGTACAACTTCACAACATGAAGGCAATGTAGGCGCAACTATTTGCTTGGCTGAATGAGTCTACTATCACACAAATCAAACAATAAGATTTAAGTACAGTTTCGCAACATGAAGGCAAGGTGGGCACAACTATTTGCTCTTCTGAATAGGCTCATGATAAACAAAACACAAGGTAAGCAACTGGGACACTATATTGTATAGACGAAACACGCATGCAATAACGATCAAACCAGTAACCCCATTTAACTAAGATTGAATGAACACCATGACAATAACATGAAGGCAAGGTAGGCGCAGCAATTTATTATAACAGAAATCACTCTTGAACAGATATAGTAATAGCAATACTACAGGCAAGGTAGGCGCAGCATGTATGCTATCAAGCAAAAGTTCTAATTTACAAGGGTGAACCAATCTTGAGAATAGGCATGTTGCCGACAATCTAGCAATTCTCTATCACCAGGAAAAGCTAATTACAAATGAGCTAAAAGCTCTTATTTATAGACATCAAAGCTGTAGGCAACCCTAAAATCACCTTGAGTCAACTACAGTCCTGTAGTGCATGCAAGATCTTATTCTCTAAACCTAATTGAATGAAACTACACTGTTAATTGGAAAGATACCATCAGTTAACTGAAACAAGACTCAAGAAAATGGACATGTGCAACATGCACGTCCTTATTGAAATGAAAACTAACTAATCTAAACTCCAAGTATATGTAGATGTTTCCAAGATAGACATGCGTGAGATGCATGACAGCGAGTTAACTCAAAAAAGAAACGTTGAGTTTAACTCCTGTGTTTGATGTCTATCCTGGAAAGGTGGGATGCCCTGATTTGGAGTTCACTGGCTGTGATCTCAAGCAAGTAACCCCTCCACGAGGTCAGTGACTGCATCACCATCTAGAGGTCATCACATGTTTTAACTGTCAATTCACTGCTTGTCAGCAACTCAAGCAAACTTGGAAAGCTCTTGGCACTTCACTGACTGGTAACTCTGGCGGCTCTGCAATTGAAGTGATGGCCACTGTTTCTTCTACAGCTTGATACTTCTCACATTTTTGACACTTTTCTCTATGGAAGAGTGTTGCATGATGAAACCGCAAAGTTTGACTGCGAACACTTTGGTTGTGAGAAATGCAAATGAACTTGCTGCATACGCAGAAACCCAATGGTATTAACCCTCTAAACTGGCCTTGGAAGACAATCAGCTATATGAGGCATGAAACCATGTGAACTTGAGTGACTATGCTTGTCAACCTTTCTGAGGTGCTTGATACAAATTGATGTCAGCTTTTCTGATGAAATCATGAATTAAGACTAACTTGGTCTTGAATTTGTTCTATGTGAACTGCATCCTGAAAAACTCGCCTGTTGACTGTGAACATGGCTATATTTTGACGACTTCTCCAAAAAACCAAAAATCTCTCCTAATGAGGCTAAAAATAGCTTGTCGAAGGGCAATTTTCACAAAATATTCTGAGACATGGATTTTCTGTAGGATCAAATTCTAAGATGACCCACAATGTCAGAATTGTGAAAAAATGTGATTTAGGCCCTGTTGATGTGTTTTTCATGACAACACCAACATAGAATAAAATGTCCAACGGTCACTCTATTCTCTCTTGATCAAAGTGTTTCGCATGCTAAGATTGCGTGAAAGTTCATGCGTTTGACTCCAAGGTTCCTTTAATGCGAATAGACTCAGTTGGTTGATGTGAATATGCTGGGTATTCCAAGGGGACTTACGTAATCGTTCAACTTTATATGTTCAAGCAAGTAAAGGATTTTGACTATGATGCTCTGGTATTTGAATGGATTGGGAAATGCTGAATTTAAAGGAGGTAGGGATAGGAATTCTACAATCTACTTCTACGGGTGGAATGCAAGGATTAGCTTTGACAGTCTTCAAACCAAGCTTCGTTTCGTCTCCCCTTTGGACAACTCTGACAAAGCTGGTGCAATCTTCAAAGGATGGATGAGATGTTCAAACTGAGATTCACCATGCACACCCCTCCACAACGAAGCAAGTGGGCACATTGAACACAATCGAAGTTAAGTGCTGATATTTCAGTCGACCATGCAGGAGCAGACTTACCGTCAGCAAGTCCGCCAGTGGTATGGATACGGGAAGATATGCCCAAACTAATGTCACATTCCACAATTAAATCTACTTGCATGAAAACAAATCTACTTTACTTTACTCTATTCGAATTGGAAAGACGAAAAGATCTCGTCAACTGCCCATAACACAAAATGAAGTCACCAATCAATGAAATCTTTATATCATGAGAGTCTTACACAACAATCTTTTGCAAAAACTTTCAAAGGGAAAGTCTTTCTTTCCTTTCCAACTAAGCTACCTCCTAGCTCTACTTAAATCAATCTCTATCTCTATCTAGCTCTGATCTATCTCTGATTCTAATTCTAACTGTTTACAAATGAGGGGGGATGCCCCTTTTATAATGAGTCCAATTAGTGGACGGTTCAAATCTGATTACAATAAAGGGCTCAGATTGAGCCACCTATGCCCTAATTAGGGTTTCTGCCCTAAAAACCGCCACCGAGAGGAGTGGGGCAATGAATGCGCCCTCCACTCCTCATCAATGCACCACACCTGGCCATCAATGCATGTCTTCTCCCTCCAGAAGGTCATCGTCCAGAAGGGCGTTTCCTTTCTCCTTCTCGCTGGCTGCAAATCTGATGAATCTGGCCAAGACTGCCTCAACTTCCTGATCGGAGATAGGAGGAATGTGATCCAACTGAAACTCTAAAACTGCAACTGTTTGCCCATGCTGGGCACATGATTTCTTCTAGGCAGCAAGGGCGTCTTGGGTGTTCTGTATGATACTGGAGAACGTGGCCGTGTTCTCGAAATCGTCCTGTGTGAAGGTCTTCACCTTAGAGAAGAATGGCGCCAATCTGTCTTTCAATCCATCTGCAGTTACCTCTTCAGCAGTCAACCTCTTGGCAAAGATTGCCTCCAACATGTTGAGAATTCCATCTAAGATGTTCGTCATGGCCTTTCTGACCCTGATAGAATCTGCCTGTGATGCATCATAGAATCCCCGGCCTGTGACTACTGAAGAATACCATCTGGCAAAATCGTATCTATCTCCCTGCTGGATAACGCCTCCCTGAACCAAAGTCTGTTGAGGTATGCTCATCAAAGCCCCTAAACGGAGAACAACTCTCGTCTGATAGATGCGAGCCTCACCCCAAGCATGGTTAACTGCCTCCACTCTAGCCATAATATCGGAAGCTTGCCCATAGGCATGTGCAAGATCTTCCATGAACTTCCTTGTCTCTGTACGCACACTGGCAACCCACTTGTCTGCCATGCTGTGCCATTCTCTTCAAATCTTCTAACCCACTGATTGACTCCCTGGAAAACTCAGCTGGAAGTTCAATTGCAGGATTTTCTTGCCCACAAGGACGGGACAAGTGTTGCACGTAGCCAATCAGTGTCTTGTGCTCTACCTTCAACCTTTTGTATTTGCCCTCAACATGGGACAATCTATCCTTGAGTGCCCGATAGGATTATCGCACTCCTCTACCACTTGTGCTCTAGTAGGGCGGCCTAGTTCCATAGTTGTCACAACATAGTTCTTAGGAACGGCCTCGTCTCTATCACATTCTACCCGAGGAACTGCCATATGCAAGGTTCGGGATCCATCCTCATCTGTGGATATTTTGGAGAACTTCCTAGCCTTTTTCTTTGCTGGAGGTGCGTTGATCCGCTGTAATAATTCCTCCATCTCCGCTGCAGGATCAGTCTCATCTACAAGATCACGCCTCATTCTGTCCCTTAGCCATTCTAGCACCTCTTGCCGCATGTCAGATATAATAAAAGGCTGTTCTACCTCTGCCTCCACCTCGTGAACCTCTCCTCTGCCATCGTTCTGACGAGCCTCACCGTCATCAATAGGCTCCGTGTCTCCCGAGCTCTGGGCATCCTGATCTGAAGTAGCATCACCCTCGAGAGCCGCCTCAATTTCCTGCTGAAATTGAGTATCAGTAGCCGTCCCCTCATCTGTCTCTTGCTGATTTTCCTGCTGATGTTCTTCTTGGGGCATGTTGATGCTCTGACCCACTGATTCTCTACGAGGTGGCCGATTCTCTACTTGCACTGTCTGCTCTATGTCCAATCTCTCCCTCTGATCAACAAATAACGACACCTCTTGTAAGCTTGGAGAGTGTGTCCGAGATGGCGTATGCATGGACTCCTCAACTACCAATGGCTCGAGTCGAACTGGCTCCTTTCCTCGAGGCTCTAGAGTTGGATTACTCCGTCTCCTTTGATTAGTTGTTTGCAATTTGCTGTCTCCCATCAAATTGTAGGTAAGGGGAATTGACCTTCCCTTGAGTCGGTTGACATGCCTCTCTACCCAACTCCGTGTAAATGTCAAGACCGGGATACAAAGTGTATCCAAGTCAGTGACCTCTGGCTCAGACCAATCTGGGAGTGGCAGAGGTGTATCTCTTACTGTCTCGTAGTCAGCCTGTACTACGTTTATATCCTCCTCAATCTAATCTGGCATTGGGATGATCTCACACTCTCTGACCATCCCCAACGGTATCCGAGAAAACATTCTCTTTCCGACCTCGATCTCATCCACTGCATTAGCCCAAAAGTCTTTGATCTACACCTTGTGCCTGAACTCTTCTGTCAATATCCACCTGATGTTTCTGTGGGGATCGTAGTAGTGCCTGCTGGTGTGATAGGAAATGTGGAAGAATTGGAGCTCCGCTTCTGCCTCTCTTGCTGCTTGCAGCAATGGGCAGATTTCATCTGAATTTCCCATAGTAATCGGGAATCCGAGTCCACCTTTCTTCTTCTTCTTCTGAATCTTATCATAGGCAATTAGTTGCCTAGATGTCCTCCCTACCATTGACATCTCTCGGAGTATAGGATTGGCCTATTACACGACCCTCGTAGGTTGATAGACTGGATAGAGGGTCACTTCGGAGCTTGGCTCAGCTTCAGTTGGCAGAGATTGATCAGTAGTCTTTCGTTTTGGCTCAATCAGAGACTTTTTGCAGAATTGCTATTTTTAGCAGTTCCTGGCAAGCAGTGTGGGACCCCTGCTATTTTTTAGCAGTATGGCTTTGGCAGTATCCGGAATCACTTCAGAGTTCGTCAGCATTAGACGGATCAGTAATCAGATGAGTAACGAGGAAGATATTAATATTTAATTATATTGATTAAATATTAATTATTTAATGATTTATAATATAAAGTTATAATGTTATATTATAACTTAAGTGTTTTGCCTTGAGGGGTGCGCCCATCATCAGAAGGGGCCAAAAGTGACAGTTAAATTATATGAAAATATTCAGCTGTGACTATTGAAATATTAAAAGATTAAAATATGAATATTTCATTAAAACCCTATTCTTAAGGAAATCGCACTTTTCAGCATAAAGAGGGTTTTGCCTTGGGTTTTGAGCATTATGTCATTTTTACGAATTGAAATTGATCAAGTTTTGTCTGAGCAAGAAGCTTTAGGGTTTCAGTCTCGAACTCATTGGGGAACGAGCCATCTCCATTGAAAGCAGTTCAGAGGGTGTGAAATAACATCTGATTTATTGCCAGCACAGAGATTTCTTCATTCAGAAGAAATTACAGAGCATCACAGATAAGAAATATTTAGGGGGTTCTTTATCAACAATTTATCCAGCAGAGGTTTATACAGTGAGGCGCCTATTTTCTTCAGACCTGGAGACTTTAGAGTGAGCCGTACCTTTTATTCATTCTTTGCTGTGTTCAGGCCGTACAAATCTGTACCAGGTCGTACTTCCATTAAAAAGGGGCGTACTTTCTCTTGCAAGCAAAACGCCTTCTCTTTGGGTCTTCCAGCTTCACCAGATGGGGCGCAGTTGTAACTGGGGTCATTAGAGCTTGCCAGACGGAGGGAGAAACATTCACTGCAGCCGTGCCAGTTATTACCAGCTTGCTGATTATATCAGGTTCTTTATTAAATAATGTTGTTTTCATTATTGCATGTTACCGGAACTTAATTGTATTGAAGCCAGATGATCAATAAATGATTAGCCAGCATTAGATCTCAGTATTTCCATCATTATTGATACTGTAGTATTTTATCGTGAATTTATTATAAATTCTTTGCAAAATCGCATTCTTTCTTTTATGTCCAAAAATCACAAAAAAAACCAAAAACCATCAAAAACTATAAAAACAATCAGATTTCAGAAAAACGGAGAACAAGGGTTTGGAGCCTGATACTTCGGCATCACACTATCTTGTTAAATTTGGGATACTGAGGCAATCTGTATGGATAGGAGGAAAATCCTTGCAGCCTTATGTAGGTGAATTTTGGAAATTGGATAAACCAACATCCGAATTTCTCAATCATTTCTTGTGCCTCCCTTGATATTCTGTGGTGGGTTCTTTGCTGCAAGGTCCTCGTGATATGCATTGTAAAGGCGTCATTGACCCTCTTGTAATTGGTTGTGCTTGTCAGATGCAACTGTGGACAAGCTTCATATATTTTAAACTGATGGGATCCGCAACCGATTGGTTCCTTGTAAGAGATCCCTCTATATCTCGTCATGCAAGCTAGCATATAGACAAGGTAGGAGCCCATGTAAAATGTCTTCGTTCTCCTCACGCCACGAAGCTGCTCATGTATGTTATCACTGATCATCAGTGCCCAATCCATGTAATCCTTTCCCTCCAACACCAAGTTGACAAAATGGAACATCCAAGGTTCAAAGATGAACGCTTGGGGGCAACCTCCAACTCTGCTCAGCATCATAATGAGATAACCAAACTCCTGTCTCATGTCCTCTGAGACTATCTGCTTGGGCAATTTAGTGCGAGTTGGCTTGGGTTTAATCATCCACCTAGTGTTTACCAAATCAGCACACTGGTCTGTGGTGGATGAGTACATCTTTCCAGCTCTCTCTTTCGTCTTGTAGATCATCTTCTCATGAACTGGAATCCTGAATGCCTCTCGGCTTCAGGTGTCAGGTTGGCCAGCACCTTTCCATCTGGCGAAGTGACCGTCCTCTGTTCTGCATTGTAGTGGTAGGCACACTCCATGATGAGCTCTGGACATCGGATAGCTGGCGGAAAGTTGGCAGCTGCATACAATCCACTTCTGACAATACTGTGTGAAGTCACTGACGGGTGATGGCCTCCAGTCCCCAATATCCTTCTTCTGAATGCTTCCATGTTGAATGAGCCTAAGTTCGTGTCAGCTAGCCTACTGAGCTTGGATGAAAATTTGGATTCTGGCAAGAATGACTTGCCCAATTTCTTGATCACAGCTTGTTTGGACTCGGTGTGGTTGTTTCTGCCTGCAGCTCTTCTGCTTGATTCGACCATTCTGCAAAAAGGCAAGAGATTCATTTAGAAAACAAGATTTTATAAAACAATATAATAACCATCATTGAGGGTGTCAGCAGATTTTTCTTTTAAATGACAAAGGCTGCAACACTTCTTGATGTTTCCAACGGCAAACCTCAACTATCTTGTTTACTTCAGCTGTAAAATTTTCTGTATTTGCAGCAACTCTTGAGACTTCTTTCAAATTCGTACTTCACTCCTAGAAGAAATGTACTTTCAGCAACTTGTAAATGTTTTCACGAATGTGAACTTTCAGCAACTGCAGCCCTCTTAACTTCAGACTTCTCAGCAATCGGATGAAACTTCTTCACAAAGTCGAACCTTCTCATCAATTATAGCAGCTAAGGAATTCGCACCTCTCAGCAATTTGAGACTTCAGCAAGCTAGGTCGCACCTCTTCAGCAACTTGAGTCTTTTCAGCAAATTCGCACTTCTTACAAATTCGAAATTAGCAACCTCCAGCTCTCTCAGAAATTCAAAACTTTGTAACTTCAGCTCTTCAGAAATTCGCACTTAGCAACTTTCAGCTCTTCAGCAACTTGTGAGAAAAAAATGAAGAAGACCTCAAAAACTTATAGTTTGGTCGAATTCTTGCAGAGGCTAAACTTAGCAAATATTTTGAATTCATTTTCCCTCTCTTTTCCAGCTGTGACACTTGTCGTTTGAAGCATCGGAATCTCGAACTTCTAGAATCACAAATTCATCATCTCTGCACAGGCTTGCCTCATTGCATTTGATTTTAAAATATTCATTCCCTTGAACAATTTCGAATTGTTTAGCTAAGGCATTTCATCTCATTTTATCCTTGGCAAAATTATCAAGTTCAAGCTTCTTAGCGAAATTCCTCATCCATTTTATTCGTTTGCCTTAGAGAAATTTCTCAAATTTGCCTTAGGAATTTTATTTAAAATAGGCATTGGAAAAAATATCCATCGAAACGATGTGGACATGGCGTGGAGTAAGCTTGAATCACCTCTGAATTGCAAATGTATAATACCCAGAAGAGAAATTCTTCCAGAATCCATCGTTTTCATGTGTATCCGAATGAAGGGGTTCTTTTAATTTTTATTATTTAAAAATAATAAAAATGGCTAATGTTTATTTCCTCCCCTTCGGATGTATTCTTCATTTTCTCCTTAGAAAATACCTTAGGAATTATTTTAAAATCTAAATTTCATCATTTTATCTCTGAAGGGCGCATATAGCATGTCAACTTCCATTTCCTCTCTTAGGCAATTCCACGCCCGGACATTTTCTTTCTTACTTAGCCATTTTCACTCTCCAAGTCCCCACTTCTAGGCGCATTTCATATAGTGGAGAGGAAAAATATAAATAAATATAACCCTTGGTCTTTTAAACAATCACGCCCCCTTAGCATTACTTTTCCCTTGGCGCATTTCACATGGTGACCCTTCACCTTCCTCTAGCGCATTCATCATGGGTAGCTTCCACCTTCAACGTTTTACCTTTCATCCTTACCTTGGGCGCATATGCCATGGAGAAGGGAAATTCCCACGCCTAGGTGTCTCTTCACCTCCCCTTGGCGCATATGGGGGTGTTGACTTCCATGTTGGGCGCATTCACTAGTGTTAGAAGAAGTTTCCACATCCTAGGTGACTCTTCACCTTCCCTAGGCGCATATGAAGGTGTTGGCTTCCTCCTCCAAGCGCATTCATCACATGTGAAAAACCTTCCACGCCTAGGTGTCTCTTCACCTTCCTCAAGCGCATTTGCTAGTGTGAGAGGGAAATCTCTTGCCTTAGGCGCATATTGGCTTTGCAAAGGAAGGCGCCTCCATCTTGTGACCCTTCAGCTTCCTTGGGCGCATATGGGCTAGGCTGCTTCCACTCTTGGGCGCATATGCATGTGTTGGAAGGAATTCCGCCCCTTTCAAGTGGCTTTTCACCTCCCCTTGGCACATTCAAGCTTGTAGACTTCCTTCTTTGAGCGCCTATTGAGGTGTGTGAGGAAAATTCCATGCCTTAGGAATTTTTTCCGCCTTAGTGAATATTTTCATGCTTTGGGTGACCTTTCACCTTCCTTGGGCGCACCTAGGGGTATGAGGGGGAAATTTTATGCCTTAGAAGAATTTCCATGCCTCCTTTGGTGACCTTTCATCTCCCTCTGGTGCCTTTCAACCACTACTCAGGAAAATCTCACCTAGAGATTTTTGTATCTTCCATTCTTCCTAGGCGCATATGAAGGTGTCTGCATGCCAGTCATCCTTTATGAGTTCCCAATGCCCTTTATGCCTTAGCTTTCTATTTTTAGTAAAATTAGGGTTTCATTGCATTTCACCCTGTTCTGAACTGGAAGTGGGGTGGCTGTGCCTTCACTGACTTTTGTCACCTTGTTCATACCTCATCTGGCACAGTACATACTATTTTTAGCCACTTACTATTTTTAGCAAGTTTCAAAGTTGCCTGCTTCAGTAGCTCCGTTCGACCTGAAACTTGCTATGTCTGATCATGATAACTTGAGTGCTCTGTTCATACCGACTTCTAGTACAGGCTTGCTATTTATAGCCGTGTCCTGACTTACTAAAAATAGTAAGTCCTTTGATTTTGCTCAAAATTTGCCAGTAGGTAGCTTGAAGGATGCTGATCATGGCAGCGTGCTTCGTTCTGACATCTCTGCATTTCGCTTCATCTATTTTTAGACGTGGCAGGGGAAACCCTAATTTGATTTGCATGTGTTCTGGACTGCCCCTGATCGCCTGATTTCTACTGTTTTCCAATCTGCTCGCTAGAATGAAGTAATAGGTAGCTGCTGGGATGACACTGCTATCTATAGTAAGTGTCCGGAAAGTGGTCAACCGGATGTCGGACGAGTTTGCATGTCATAGTGCTCGTGGGATCTCAAAAAACCTAGAAAAACCCAGAAAACTGGTCAAAGTTCCGGCACTGGCTAAAAATAGTAAGTCCCTCAAAACTGACTCGTTCCGTTTGCATGTAACGTCATTGCGAAGCTCTCGCAAAACCCACATGGAATATCCGGACACACATTGAAAATTCCTGCATGCAAACCCTAAAAATAGCCTCGGAAGGCTGAACTCTGAAAGTCACCATCTCCTCTTGCATGCTACATCATCGTGAAGGTCTTGGAAAACCCAGATCAATTCTTCTGTCATTTGCTGAAGAATTGCTTGTCTAAACGTTGAAAATAGCCTCCGAAGGCTGAACTGCTAAAAATAGCCAGTTGTCTGAATCTGTTCAAATTTCACGTGTAGGTACTCTGAAGCTGCCTGATTGTGCTGAAGTCATTAGAATCCCAAAATCCTGAGGAACAAGCCTCGAATTAGGCACTTACTAAAAATAGTAAGTGGTCGGATTTCAGTGAGATTTCAGGGGGATTCTGCTTTGAGCTTTCTGAATGTGTTGCTGCACTTAGATTTCACCTAAGTAACTCAATCTTGACCTCGAACGGGTCTAAAGGATAGAAACCCTAAATTTGTCAATTACTTCAACTGAGGTCAAACGGGACACCCCCGGAAGGACAAAAGACTAGAGACAGAGAGAACCGAAGCCAAAAGACCAGAATGGAGCAAAAATTAGGGGGTCCCCATCTTGGATGGGGTGATGTGTGAAAAGGTCACAACATGGCCCGCATGCAAAAGGTTTTCAGTTGAGATCTGAGGGGCTGTGAGGACATTTTTTCCCGAGAAAATTTGAGATATGGGTTTTGTCCAAAAGATAATTCTAAGACAACCCACAACGTTAGATTCGAAAAATATCGACTTCTACTCCACCATGCAAAGGAATTTCACTTCAGAAAATCAGAGCCTCAAGAACTGATGCTCTGGAACAAATTTTCCCTGAAAATTCTAGCACATGGGTTTTGCTGAGAAAGCAATTCTGAATCAACCCAGATGATTTGTTTTGCCAAAAACGCCAATTCTTCAAACATACGAGAGAATTTAAGACGAGAAGATGGAAGAATTTTAGAGAAGAAGAAAGATGTTTTTTAGTTTTTATTTATTTATTATCTTCTTCTGTCAAAATCGCCATTCTGCCTTGAATTCTGCTGATGAATCTGGACTTGTACCTGCAAAAGAATATTTTTGATGCCTTCACAACTGACTGCTGAAGAAATTCGCCCAACTCTGGAAAGAATTCACCTCTGCTCAAGTTGAATGAATGAAATGATGAATGCCATGCTTGCATAACTAGAGCAAAATCGTACCACAAAAGCAAGACTGCAAGCTCAAACCCTAACTGTGAAGGAAGAATTTGATTGGCCCTTCACCAGCTGAACTGCCACTGTCTCTGAGTCTCAGATAAAAATCATATTTAATTTAAAACATGCAAACTAAAAAGAGGCACCAATATTTAGCTCTTTGAAGAAATTCGTCACTTTTTAATGCTTTGCATGCAAAAATATTATTTTAATCATTTTGCTAAAAATAGCATCTGAATGTGCCCAGCAAACTTCACTGATTTAGAAAGTCCAAATTTGACCTTCTAGGCGTCCATCTGTAAGAGTTATGAGATTTTTGAATATCTCCTACTTTATAGCTGACTGCAAAGTTACAATTGACCATGTTCAACTCTGTTTTCCGGGTGACTGAATGATCCTGCGACTGATCTGAGATATCTATGGCGAAGCCTGTATGACAAGGATGAAATGTCTGTTGGGAGCAACAACTGCTAAAATCATCATCTGACACCTTAGAAAATTAGGCACCTCTGATTAAATTGATGCTTTGATTCCAGACTTAGCCACTTCTCCGTATTACCTTATGATGCTTCAAACTGCTATTGACGGTGAATGATGAGCCCTGCTGACTAAATAGTAGATTCATTGAGTGACTAGAAGTATTGTGCATCCAATGACTGTATGTGAGGTATCTGCAAATTGAATCAGGAACCCCAAAAAGATGGGCGCCCCTAGCCTATGATAGCACAAATACCATTCTAACAAAAGTGGTACTTTCATCCAAGCACCATACTTTGACCCTTGATACCGGGAGCTGGAATACTCCGATTCGCGTGCCGCTTGTCTCTTTGTATAATTTGGTCAACTTGCAAGAGATGTTCTTGGAGAAGATGAAGCCAAAAAACTGCTTCTAAGGCTTAAAAGAGAATCGCCTTTTTCAAAGAAAATTCTAGCCTTATACTTAGTCATTTTTTGAACTGTCTTCAACCACTTTCACTTTACAGCATGGTCACCTTGACCTCACACGTACGAGCACTTGCCAAATCTCGGAGGCTGTCGACTGGACTCATTGAATGGCTGGAGTAATCGCACACAAGTCTTGTGAAGATTGCAATTGCAAATAACCCCATCTGTCAGGTCTAAAGGCTGGGCGCCCCTAGCCTACAGATGTGTAGCTTAGTGTAGCCATGCTTCAACAACCTTTGTTTTACGTGCTTGGTAGAACCTCTGTCATAATTTCTCAGAATACCGGATCATCTTGTGAACTGCTGCGTTGCAAAGCTGAACTGAACTGGAAAAGATCTCAGGAAGACCCTATCAACAAACTCATCCATTTGACAAGTCATATTGAAGGGCGCCCCTGGGCTATAGGGGCGCTCAAACCATGCTTTAGCAACCTTTGTTAATATGTATCCTACCTGCAGTTTCCACTTCTGATGTTGATAACCATATCTTTGTCCCGGATACGCTTCTGCTTGATAGCTCGTTGAAAAGCCAGACTAATTTTGCAAAGACTGAATCCATCAGCACACACATGCATCTAGATCTGGGCCTTCAAAAAGAAGGGCGCCCTTGGGCTATAGGCGAGCGGATCCGTATTTCTAGACTGCCTCCATGTGGAAAACACTCCTCGTAACCTCTGCTTCTGTCTTCGTTTGTCGGAGTTTTGTAACTCAGATGATCTTGCTCCAAAGTTAATCGGAAAGCTAACTGAAAACCGAACACAATGAATGCATTCTCCATCCAAAGCAATCAAATCTTGACCTTCAAATGGAAGGGCGCCCCTGGGCTACAGGGGCGCAGATTTGCTCTGAATTCACTGATTCTCACCATTTTATGCTTTACAAACACCGTATCTACTGCTTGGGTTGAACACGTTGAAATGATGTGAATGCCGAGGTGTGTGTATGACTATACTTCATCATTTTCACATGTACGAACATTGTAAAGTTGATTTGCACATTGATTGCGCAAGTGTCTACTACGTTACATAGTGAAAAGTTCTCAGACTTAGAATATTTTAGCACTTTTTACCAATCTGAAAATCCCCTTTGTCAAAAAGCATATTTTTCAACATCTTTCACCGTAGAGCGTTCTTCTTTGAGTTTCAGGCTTAGATTTTGATACCTAGTACTGACCAACTACCATTGACGACCTCAGAGGTCCTAACTTTTCTCCTGAAAAAGTTCTAAGTACCCACCAGCCTTAAACTGACTTTTAACTGAAACTGACTTCACCACTGTGATCGTGATGTGAAATAAGCCAATCAAAATTAATTTCAGCCAATTTTGACAAGTTCCTATTTTTTAGGGTTTCGAGCTAAAAATAGAGTTCAGAAACCCTAATTTTCAAAATTTTCAAATTTTGCTAGTATCTTCCTGGCATCACACTGACTAAAAGCCCATACTTTATTTGCCCAAAAACTGAGTTTTGACCTCATTTTTACAAGGTTTAGACCATTTTAAGCAAAATGCCTTAATGAAGCAAAAAATTTGGTTTGGGTACAACACAATGCATGCAAGATTTTATTGCTAATCCCTAATAAAGCAAACTATACAGTTAACTGGAAAGCTACCATCAGTTAACCGAAACATCTAACATAAATGGACAATGTGCAAGCATCCACGTCCTTATTCAAAGCAAGCTAACTAGAATACTACCATTAGTTAATTTAAAAATCTAGATGAAACTCCAAGTGGACGTAGATATTTCCAAGATAGACAAGCGTGAGATGTGAGACAACGAGTTAACTCGGAAAGAAGCGGCGAGTTTAACTACTGTGATTGAAGTATATCCTGAAAGTTGGGAACTGAAGTCTACTGGCCCTGATCTCGAGCAATCAACCCATCCACGAGGTTGTTGACTGCGTCACCCTCTGGGGAATGTAAGCTCCGCCGAAGTATATCGTGCCTATGCAGCATGTCCTCTCCGCCTGTGATTTGACACTGAAACTTGCCTTTACTCCTAGTTGCCTCGTCAAACAATGCTGACATGATTGTAAGTTGATTCATCTTATAGCCAATGGTCTCCCCATTCAAAATATCGTGTATGAGTGCCAGGAGCTCTGACTGAACGTCAGCAAGCTCAACATAGTCACCACCTACACGCTGATATTGGCATGGTAGTTGAGAGACGAAGGTTCTCACATAACGAAGTGCACTAGTGACGTGCTCTCTACTCCCAGCCAACTCTGATGCTATTGTTTCCTCTATCTTTGCCTTGAAGATCAACTGTGTCCTCCAAGTGTAGACATCCTCTTTATCTTCTGCATCTGTGACTGATTCATATGACATCCCAAAGTTAGCAATCAGGATCTCATCTTTCGGTCTACTAATAGCCAAGTCATGCTCCTCATCTTGTAGTTGTAGACGAAGCTCGCGTGCATTGTACCGCAACTGGTAGAACTCTGAAAGCACAAGATGACCTCTAGTGATGAACTCCTCCTCCCAATCATCCAAACGTTTACCATACGTAACCAAATGATCAAGCTGACCCTGTTCTGCTCGTGGTTCTAAGATCGGTGGGAGTGAGGTGACAACATTTCCTATTCTGTGTACAAGGCTAGAAATGTATTGACGAAGCTGTTGTATTTCAGCCTTGAGGGCTGACTTATCTTATCCATCTTTCACCATTCTATCCCTTACGCTATCTGTTGCAACCTGCAGGAGATCAATCTCTGTTTGGCGATTACTTCTACCAAAGTTGACTGTGCCCAATTCGAAGTCTTGAGCTTCAATCTCATTCAAACTCTTATCCTCTTGAAGCACGACAATTTCAACGATGATTTCCTTACCTGCATTCCTCTCCACGTGGACCTGTTTCTTGATCCTTTTATCAGGCGCATCTTGATAAGCATGAAAGAAATTTGAATGATCAAGCACATAAGATGGCTGTCTCCTCTTTCTTCCCAACTGACTCTCAAGCCAAGACGGATCCTGACTAATCCCGCTGGAATGATCTGTAGTATTAATGGGAGGCTCTAACGACAGTGAATGTGTAGAGGTATCACTGTGAGGTGGCGAGTCCACGTCCAAATCAATGTGAATTGGAACTGGAGGTTGCTCTGGTGTTGGTGATGACATGCATGGCTGAACCTCAGACTGTGGCGAACTCTGAACTGTTTCAATGACAGGCTCCATGTGTGTATCAGTAACAAGTGCCTTTCCCTTTGAGTTATTAGGTACTGAATTCCTCTTAGGAGGATTACTCCTTTTCTTCTGTTTGGGTTTAGACGAGGAAGGTAGTGAAACTCCCACTTGTGGTGGCTCTGTTCTAGGCATAGTTACCCTCCTGGTCCTCTTGCTTTCGAGATAAAGCATACTATTCTGAATGACTCTGCTCGACCTCTCCTTCATTGATGAGTATTCTTTGGCGTATCAATCAACAGTCGACAATGGTTGTCCATTAACCTGTTCTCTGTAAAATTGAGGAAGTGCATCTCCCTTATCCTTTCAAAATCCTTTCACCTCTTCTGCCAAGAAGACAAATATCTATGGAAGAGAGAACCTGCTATAGCTGCGTCTACGTACCTCAAAATCATCCTCGTAGTTTACCCAATAGTCCTCTATTGTAGGTTTATGATAGGAGCGACTATCAAGGCATGCTGAATAATGGCCCCAAGGATCATAGGTACGTGTGTCAACAAGGTACTTGAGTTTGCAATTTTCTAATTCCTGTCCCATAGCTTTAGCATCAACTGTTGTCTTGCACCAATATATTCCAAACTACATTGGAAAGTTGGCAGCTTGTTTACGCTTGTGGCGCAAACGTTTGTGAACCTCATACAATTGCCTCAAGAACTCCATGAATATTGTCTATCCGAAGGATAGCGTGGAAGCATAGCTAGATTTCCTGTGTATCCATAGACAGGGATGTAGGTGTATGTAGGGAACTGAATGAACCAATTCGCCCAATCCTCCATTGCTGCTCTAGCAACCGTTGAGATACAAACGTGCAACTCCCGGTCCAAGTCTCTCACTGTATATGTCAAGAAAGCCTTCTGCACACGTTTGAAATGTCTTTCAACCTTCGTGAACTCGAGCTGATCATAGTGACGATATAATTTCTGTGTACTGAGTACACCCACCGTGTTCAACCCTCTAAACTGACCCTAATAGGCGATTAAGTACACGAGGTAAGAACACATATGAAATTGGTGCGCAACTAGGAAACCGGTGATTTGCTCGTGAATAGCATCATTGATGAAGGATGCCCAGTCATAATGTTCTTGCCCAGAGATGATTCGACCAATGATATAGTACATCCATGGGTAAAAAGTATTGGCATCTGCATGACCTGAGACACGACTGAGAAGTGTAATCAAAATTGCGTACTCATCCTTGTATTCACTACGACTTACATTGTTTGGCAATTTGGTCTTTTTCTATTTCAACCACCTCTCTGTCATCTTACTGTGACAGTTATCCATCTCAGCATTGAATGCTCTCTCACTCCGATTCATAGAAATGACCAGACTATTTGGATGTTGAGGAATACCCAAACTTCTCTCAATAGCCAGGGGTTTGAGACTCCAAATAACACGCCCATCTATTGACTGTATCTCTCGTGCAGCCTCAAGTAACCCAGACTGCTAAATGTTCTGAATTAGGTATGGAAGCGGCCTCAAGTAACCCAGACTGCTAAATGTTCTGAATTATCGAATCTCTTATCTTGAGTGGATCTAAAACTGCTTCTGGAAGCACCTTATGTAGATTCGTATCGACAGTCCCAATGAAGTCATGAGTCAAGACTAACTTGGTCTTGAATTCGAGCTAAGTGTACTGCATTTTGAAAAACTCGCCTGTTGACTGTGAACACCGCTATATTTTGACAACTTTTTTGGAAAGCTAAAAATAGCCTGCTGACTAAGGCTAAAAATAGCTCGTTTGAGGCAATTTTCATGGCAAATTCTGAGATATGGGTTTTTCTCAGAAAATGATTCTAAGACAACCCAAAATGCCAGAAATGCAAAAAATTAACTTCTACTCAGCCATGCAAAGGAATTTCAGCTAAGAAAATCAGAGCCTCAAGAACTGATGCTTTGGAACAAATTTTCCTAAAAATTTTAGCACATGGGTTTTACTGAGGAAGCTATTCTGAATCAACCCAGATGGTTTGTTTTACCAAAAATCACCAATTCTTCAAACATGCAAGAGAATCTGGACTTGCACCACAAAAGCAACACTGCAAGATCTAAAACCCTAATTTTGAAAGAAAGAATTCGATTGGCCCTCCACCAGCTGAACTGTCATTGATTCTGAGTCCCAGAAATATAAAATAATATTAAAATAGTTCTCACATGCGAATTTAAGAATAAACATTAAAAGAGGCACCAATAATTAATTATTGGAGAAAATCGCCATTTTAATATTTTGCATGCAAAAATTAAATATTATTTTAAATAAAATATTCCAACATCTGAATGTACTCGACACACTTCACTGATTCCAAAAAATCCAAATTTGGCCTTCTAGGCATCCATTTGCAAGAGTTATTGAATTTTTGACTCCTATTTTATAGTTGATTGCAAAGTTACAGTTGGCCATGTTTAGCTCTAATTTTCGAGTGACTGAGTGAACCTGTAACTGAACTGCGATATCCACTACGAAGTCTGCATATCAAGGATGAAATGTCTGTTGGGAGCTGCAACTGCTAAAATCAACGTTTGACACCTCAAAAAATTAGACGCCTTTGATTAAATTGATGCAATGATTCCAGACTTGGCTATTTCTCTGTTTTGCTATCTGACGCTTCAAACTATCATTACCGGTGAACAATGACCCCTGCTGACTGGATGATAGGTTCATTGTGTGATTGAAAATATTCCGCATCCAATGACTGTATGTAAGGTACCTGAAAGCTACATCAACGACCCCAAAAAGGGCGCCCTTGGCTCATGAAGGTGCAAACACCATTTTGATAAAAGTGTAACCTTCATCCGGACGCCACACTTTGACCCCTGACATCGAGAGCTGAAGTGCTCCGATTCACGCACCGTCTGTCTCTTTGCATAGCTGGATCAACTTACAAGAGATATCTTTGGAGGTGTCGAAGCAAGAAAACTGCTTCTAAGACCTCAACAAGAGGGGTTCCTTTTTCAAGGAGATGTGTATTTCCCATACTTAGCCATTTTTCGGTTGCTTTCACTTGTCAGCATTCTCACACGGACCTTGCACGTACGAGCATTTGCCAAATCCCGGAGGCTGATGGTTGGACTCGTTGGATAGTTGGAGTAATTGCGCACAAGTCCCGTGAAGATTGGGAATGCAAAAAATCCCATTTGGCAAGCCTAAAGGTTGGGTGCTGTTGTGACCTTTTCACACATCGCCCCATTCAAATGGGGACCCGCAATTTTTGCTCCATTTTGGTATTTTGGCTTTGGTTTTGCGTTGTTTGGGGTGTGTGTGTGTCTCTCTCTCTTTTGATCTTTTTTTGTCCTTCCGGGGACGTCCCCATTCTTTGACCTAATTGGAAATTTTGGCTAAGTCTATAAAATTAGGGTTTCATTCTTCAGGACAGTATGGAGTTAAATTGAGTCGGCTAATTAACACTTGAGCTTAACATTGCTATCAGGAGGCTTCTAGCAGATTCCCACTGAGTTTTCACTGAAATTTGACAACTTACTATTTTTAGTAAGTACCTCAATCTGGGTCCGTTTCATCAGGATTTTGGAATTCTAACTAGTCCATTGCATTCGGGGTGCTTTCAGATGCTTGCATGCAAAATTTGGGCAGAATCAGACAAATTGCTATTTTTAGCAGTTCAGGTTTCAGGAGCCATTTTCAAGATCTTCACATGTGCTTTTCAAATGCATGTTTGGGGAATGTTTTTGGGTTTTTCAAGACTTTCGCAGTGATGTAACATGCAAATCGAGATGGTGACTTCCAATGGTACAGGCGTACAGCCTTCCAAGGCTATTTTTAGGGTTTGCATGCGGAGTTTTTCAATGCATGTCCGGACATTCCTTATGGGTTTTGCGAGAGCTTCGCAGTGGTGTGACATGCAAACAGAATGGATCAGTTTTCAGGGACTTACTATTTTTAGCCAGTGCCCGCATGTTGACCAGCTTTCTAGATTTTTCTAGGTTTTTTTGAGATCCCACAAGCACCGTGACATGCAAACTCATTTGACATCAGATTGACCACCTTCCGAACACTTACTATAAATAGTAGTTTCACTCTAACAACCACCCGACACTTCAGTATCACAAACAAAGTGGCATGCAACAGAAACGAGGTCAAACGGAGACCGTTCAAGGCACATGCAAGTCAGATTAGGGTTTCGGGCTTCAACGCCTAAAAAGAGGGGTAAAAAGCCAGAATTTTGAGAAACGAAGGTATCCCACTGCGATCAACATCCTTCAGGCAATCTACTGGTAAAATTTGGGCATAATCCGAGCACTTACTATTTATAGTAAGTCGTCTCCGGAACACGGCTATAAATAGCAGGTTAGGGCGAGATGCAAGTGTGAATAGCTTCATCAAGTGATGAGGACCACGTGGTGAAAAATTCAAGTCAAACGGAGCTGCAGAAGTCAAGAAATTATAGGGTTTGCTAAAAATAGCAAGGTGGCTAAAAATAGCAAATGATCTCGGGCAACAGGTATAGAAAGGGTAGCAAGGTCACAAGAAGCATAATCATGCCAGCTCCAGAGTCAGAAGATAAAAGGCCACAAAAGGTCTCACTTCTCCAAAAATTACTAAAAATGGAGTGGCAAGAGGTAGCTGAGAGCGTTGAAATTTCTAAGTCCACGAATGGAAACTGGCATGAGGACAGGTGAAATGCGCCCAAGTCAAGTTGATGAGAGCCTTGAAAAATCTAAGGCGTGGAAAATAGAAGCTTCACGTTCAAAATGCGCCCAAAGGGTCATGAAGTTAAGAAATTTTCTAAGTGTGGAAAATAAAAGCTTGGCATGTCAAATGCGCCCAAGGATGATGTGCCTTCAAAATTCTACTAAGGCATGAAATGCAAGTAAGACCACCTAAATGCGCCCACCTCAAGGATGAAGCTTGAAAATTTTCTAAGTTACGAAATAAAAGTACCACCTCCAAAGTGCGCCCTCAAGGTAAAGAGAAGGCTAAAAATTTCTAAGGCATGAGGATGGGAGTGAGCACATGGAAATGCGCAAATGATAAAAATAGAAGTAGACCTTCTAAAATGCGCCCAAGGAGATGAAGAAGGGACAAACACTTGGAAAATTTCTAGGGCACGAAATGGGAGTAGGCTATGTAGAATGCGCCCTCATGGAAAATAAAGCTCCACATGCCATTTGCGCCCCAAGATGAAAGCTAGCACATAGAAATGTGCCCAAGGCTGCAAGGAGGGTGAAAGGTAAATATCCAAGGCATTGAAAGTAGAAGCTGGAAGGCTGAAATGCGCCCAACTTGAGTTATGAGTTGAATAAATTTTCTAAGTGTGGTGAAAAGCTTCACCTCTTGAATGTGCCCATCAAGGTGAAGTGGCTCAGAATATTTCTAAGTATCACAAAGTTAAAGCACCACCTTCAAATTGCGCCCCACCTTTATGATAACTTAGAAAAGCGCCTAAGGCAATGGAAATGGAAGTACAAGGAGTTAAATGCGCCCTCAAGCAAGAACATCAAGTAAAAGGTTCCTAAGGCGTGGAAAGTGAGAGCTCACCATGGCAAATGCGCCCTAGCAGAGAAGATTTCCAGGAATATTTCTAAGGCTTGGCAAAAATAAAAGAAGTGAAAGCTCCCAAGGTAAAATACGCCCAAGCCTAGAAGAGATGATGCCAAGAAGGGAAAAATGCTAAGGCATGAAGAGTTGAAGTAGGAACATGAAAATGCGCCCTTGTTGTGAGGAAAATAAGAGAAGTCTAGGCGTGGAAAATACTTAGGGAATTAAAATGGAAGCATATGTTATGAAATGCGCCCAAGGTGAGTTAACAAAGTTTTAAAATTCTCTAAGGCATTTCCTAAAGTAAAGTAAAAATACGCCTAAAGAGGAGGTGATGCTAAAAATTTCCATAGGCAAGGTGGTATGCGCCCATGAGCAGGGGGGAATTCTTAAAAAAAAAAAAGAAAACGCAGAGGCATAAAAAATGAAGACTGCAAGTGTGAAGTACGCTCAAAATAAAATGGAATCAACCTTAGAAAATTTTATTATTCTTCAAAAAATAATAAAAATTAAACTTACCCCCTTCGTTTGGATACACATGAAAATGATGATTTTAGAGGGGAAATTTCTTTTGGGTATCGGACGTTTCCCGCTGGGAGATGATTTAAAGTTCTTCCACACCTTGCTTGTATTGTTTCGACAAGGATTTTGGCCTGGCACCTGTTTAACAAATTTCCTAAGGCTCAGAGGGATAAATTTTCTAAGGCAATGGAAAAATAAAACAACAAGGGGTCAAATGCACTCACGAGGATAGAGATGAAATTTGTCTAAGGTAGGGAGGAATTTGAAGGTGAAATGAAGCTCGAACATCAAGCAGGCCTTGGAAGTCAGAACATGAGAACTAGGTAAGTGAAGTGAGTTTATATTATAATGTTTTGATGCTCTTCCTTTTGTTCGTTTTGTAGGAAGGAGATGTTGAAAGAAATGGCTAAGTGTTGGGACAAAGTTGAAAAGGTTCCCAAGGAAGGAGAAATGGCAGTGAAGATTTGGCTAAGGCATTAAGAGCGTGATGCAAAAGAGGCTAAGTGCGCCCAAGGCAGTGGGCTAAAGAAATATGAAAGTTACAAGAGAGAAATGCATCCAGGTATGAAATCAACAGGAGGACTTAACGAAGAACTTTTTGCAAGGAGGATTTGAACCAAGTGTTGTGTGCTTGCCTCCTCCTAGCACAGCAGAATTGACGGAGAAGAACAGTGGGAACACGTTTCTGGACGAGAATCTTCTAGAAGATAGTGGGCATTGATTGCTCTTAATGGGGAGTGGAGAATATTCTGTGCATTTATTGCCCCACTCCTCTCAGTGGCGGTTTTTAGGGCAAAAACCCTAATTAGGGCATATGTGGCTCGATCTGAGCCCTTTATTGTAATTCAATCTAAGCCGTCCACTGGACTGGGCCAACTATAAAAGGGGTATCCCCCCTCATTTGTAACCAAGTAGATTAGATCAAGAGATAAGAGAGATAGCTAGAGGATAGAACTTAGAAGTAGCATAGCATAGATTGCATAGTTTAGATTGAAGAGGAAAGGGAGTTTTCCCATTGAAGACTTCGTAAGAAGTTGTTGTGAACGCTCTCATAATATAGAGAATTTTCATTGATTGGTGAATCCTTCTTTTATTGTGAGTAGCTAGCAAGGCTTTTTCGTCTTTCCGACTCAAGTAGATAGAGTAAAGTAGATTTTTTTTTATGCAAGTAGTTGTTAGCTGTGGAATGTGGCATCTAATTTGAGCAAGTCTTCTCTCGTCCATACCACTAGCAGGCTTGTTGACGGTAAGTTTGCCTTGCGTGGTCAACTGGAGTATCTGAGCACTTAACTTCAATTATGATTCATGTGGTAGTATGCATCGTGGTGATGGTATTTGCATGTTGGGTCATAGTTTGAACATCTTTCATTTTCCTTTGAAGATTGCACCGGTTTTTGTAGAAGCTGTCCGAAGGGAGGCAAAGCAGAATCTTGTTTGAAGCTTGTTGAAATTAATCGTCGTGTCCTGCCTTTAGAGTAGATGGTAGCACCTCTAATCCTTGCATCCTTTTACATTCAACATTATCCGGTTAGTTTAAGAACCCAAGCATCATTGAAAAATCTCCCGAAATTTGAGAATCCTTTCTTCTAAATGAGCCACTCATGTAAGTCCCCTTGGAATAACCAGCATATTCACATCAACAAACTGAGTTTATTCGCAATAAAAGGAACCTTGGAGTTGAACGCATGAAATTTCATGCAATCTTAGCATGCAAAATACTTTGATCAAGAGAGAATAGAGTGATTGTTGGACATTTTATTCTGTGTTGGTGTTGTCATAAAAAACACGTCAACAGAATTGGCGCTAGAAGGAGGGCTGAACGTAGTTCGCTCAAAACTGGAATAGGAGGAACTCTTTGCTCATCACTTTTATATCAACCATATACTCGCCTCTCCTCCTAACGCAACAAAATTGGCGCTAGAAGGAGGGCGACTTTAGATTATTCATCTTCAGAAAAGGAGAAATTTAACTGGATCAAACCGGTATGAATTGTGAAATGTCAAATCAGAGATATGTTAGATCTCTCTTATATCAAAAAATCCAAAAAAAGTGAAAAGTTTGAAAAATAAAAAAATCAAAGATTCATCAATGGATGGATATCGGCCACAATTTTCTCATGACAATGGAGGTGTTCAAGTTGATCTTGCCTTGCTACATTGAGTTTTGAATGTGCAGTTGTCTCTAGGAAATTTATCTGACTTTGCAGCAAATGATAGATGCAGAATTCGCGGTACCACTTGGCACAATGAACTGAATTGTATGACGTTCTTGTCATGAGTGCATCAGGCTTTGCAACGAGAAATTTTCTTTCGAGATATTTTCAAACTAGTGGTGCCAGAAGGTCCAAGCCTCATCGAATTGTTCGAGAAATACAAAGAAAGAAGCAAGAAGCAGTTGAGCGTTGAAAAGGTGCCCGTGGAATGCATCCTTTGACTGGCTGGTGTAGAATCCACAATGAGAGGCATTCAGAATCCACTTGTCAATTATGCAAGGAGGCCATCAATCAAGTGCAACATCAATTAGGATGGATTGGAACATTAAATGCTACAATGCAGAATTTACCGAGGAGGAGTGCAAAGAAGCACACATTAAATGCACCAAAGAAGGAATGCCTAGAAGACAAAAATATGGAAGGGCATAGCACCACATCATGTGACAATCAAGGGAGTGAGTTTCAAGAAGATAGCATGATCGAGCTGAAAAAATTGCGCTTAAAAATAAAGTTACAAACATTGCTTTGAATGAAGAAGGCGTTGAAACAATGGAAGGCGTTCAAGAGAATGAAGAAATTGTGGATAATAATCAAGGTTGAGGAAAATTGTCACGATGACCCCTATTACATGATGCTTCGCCAATCCAAGAAAAAGAGGAGATCCTTGTTGAGTATTCACCTGTGCCACAAAGAGAAGATCCAAATGAAGAGCTGCAGGCCGTTATAAGAAAAGAAATTTCAAGTACGCTTGGAGAAAGTGATCAAAAGGATGGGCAAATTGGTGAGCAGGATGTAACATCAAAAGAGGTGTATGAAGAACAATCATCATATTTCAAATGCCCCGCCTCCCGCCCACAAACAGAACGATTCGAAGGGGCGCTACCCTTTATATTTGAGATCCAACTTATTAAGGAATCCTTAATTTTGAAGGACACGCTTACAAATGTGCACAAGGATGCTTGGTCTATTCAACATGAGGATACAAAAGAGTTGTTCCAAGGTTTCAAGGATGAGTCAGAACTTCACGAGCATGACGTTGGTGCAAACAAAGTATTGTATCACCAACTGCGACCGCCTGAAGATGAATGGATAAAAGAAGAATGTCAACTTGAAGGAAAAGTACCACCTGATAAAGCAAAGGGCGATGAACGATTCGGAGGGGCGCTGAGTCTACTTCCAAGAAGGTCTCAAGATGAATCTACAAGTAAAATTTTGCATGTCGTAGATGCAAATGGAACCACATATCACCAATGGCGACCTCCTGAGGGTGTTTGGAATCTCTCTTCACGTACTAGGTTGGTGCACAACAATCAAGAATCTCCATTCGAGCATGAAGAACACTAGGTTGTCTCTTTCCTTGCTCTTGATTTTGAAAATTATGAATTTGATTATGGAGGTTTGGGAAAGACAACTTGCTTGCGGATTAATCATGGTCAAAATGAATTGCCTCAATTGCTAATCTTTCCTGAGGTTTTGCTTGAGTTTGAGATTTGTAGATATCTAAGCACTCTCTTTATCGCAACCCAATGTACCCGTCTAGGATTAGCCATATACTAACTGAGGACTCTCATTGCTTGGGCAATGTTTGGCCTCGTACAAACCATCGCATACATCAGACTGCCAACAACTCTCGCATATGGTACTATGGTCATGTCCTCCATCTCAGTAGGAGATTTTGGACAACCCTCCATAGAAAGCTTCGTCCCCTGCATCACTGGAACAACTAACTGCCTGCAAGCTATCATGTTGAATCTCTCCAACATTGAATTCACATAGTTTCTTTGGCTTAACCAAATCTTTCTACTTGCTCTATCCCTGATCTCCATCCCTAGAATATACCTTGCTGCACCTAGATCCTTCATCTCGAACTGTGCTGACAACTGAGACTTCAGATCTGAAATCAAACTCATACCATTCCCAAAAAACAACATATCATCTACATACAATGTAATTATGAGAATGCGACCATTATCAGATTTGTAATATACACAATGATCAGATTTAGATCTTAGAAATCCCAAAGACAACACAAAGGTGTCAAATTTTTGGTACCACATTCTAGGATGCTTAAGACCATATAAAGACTTCTTCAACTTGCAAACCAGATTTTCTTTACCTTTTACCACAAAATGCTCTGGCTGTGACATATAGATCTCTTCCTCCAAATCACCATGAAGGAACGTTGTCTTCACATCCATCTATTCCACTTCTAGATCATACGCTACTGTAAGTGATAACAGGAATCGATAGATGTCAGCTTCGCAATAGGAGAGAATATCTCGCCATAATCAATTCCCTCCACCTAAGAATATCCCTTTGCGACCAACCGTGCCTTGTGCTTTTCATCACTACCATCAAGACCACATTTCTTCTTGAACACCCATTTACATCCAACAAGTTTTTGTCCTTTAGGCAAAGGTGTCAAATCCCATGTATTGTTTTTCTTCAAAGCAACCATTTCTTCATCCATGGCTTTCATCCAGGAATTTGGATCACTCATACCCATAGCCTCTCGAATAGTCCTAGGCTCATCAGTGTTAGCAATCAAAGCAAAAACACAACTGGAATCCAATAGTGAATAACCAAATCTTTCTGGTGAATAATCAAACCTTTCTAGTGGTTGCCTATCATGTGTAGACCTCCTGAATTGCTGAGGTTGAGGTTCTACTTCTTCATAACTTTCAAAGCTGCTTGGGCTCTCCTCATCACCAATTCCAACAGGAGTATGTAGTTCACTTTTCATCGGAGTAAGTGGAACTTGAACTACCTCCTTCTTTTGCTTCTCCTCTTTGTTTGGCTGCAGCTCAACTGTGGAAGGTTTCAACTTCCAAAATATTACACTTTTGCTCTGGAGAACCTTCTCGGCCACTAGATCCCAAAGCTTGTACACCTTCACACCACACCATAGCCAATGAAGATACACTTAACTGCCTTGTTCTCCAACTTAGACCTTTTTACACTTGGAACATGAGCATAAGCTTTTCAACCAAAAACTTTGAGATGTCTCATCGAAGGCTTCTTACCAGACCATGCCTCCATGGGTGTCTTTTGAGTAAGAGATGATGTAGGAGATTTGTTTATTAGATAACACGCTGTGGCTACAGCTTCGGCCCAAAAATTTTGCTCAAAACCAACACCACTCAGCATACTCCTAGCCCTCTCCATCAGTGTCCTATTCATCCTCTCTGCAAATCCATTTTTCTGTGGGGTGTAAGGAGTTGTCCTATGTCTCTGAATCCCATGCTCCTTACAAAACCTATCAAATTCTGCTGAACAAAACTCCCCACCGTTGTCAGTCCTCAAACATTTAATCTTTCTTTCAGTCTGATTTTCAACTAAAGCCTTAAACTCCTTACACCGATTAAAGACTTCAGATTTACTCCTGAGAAAATAAACAAATGTCCTTCTACTCTAATCATCTATGAAATACACAAAATATACAGATTTTCTGAATGAACATTCACAGGACCAAACACATCTGCATGAATATAGTCCAAAACCCTAGAAGACTTATGAGAATTGGAATAAAAAGAAACACGGTTTTGTTTAGGATATCGCAGCCCACAGATCTCTATCCACAAGCATATCCTCCATCTTCAACTTCCACAGCTCGAAGTTGTTGCCGTTAAACTTATCCATCTCGATTCTACTGGATGTGCTTGCCATCTTTTTTTCTGCAACAAGATTTTGAAATACTTCTGCAAAGACTCCCACTCAAACAAAACTATATAGTAAACTATTCTAAGTCCTATCTTTTTGTTCACAGATCATTAACTGCAACTAAACTAACTACTTTAAATCTATCCAGTTTCCTCAAGAAACCAAAGCATGAGCAAATGGAGTAGGAATGTTCTATACGATAAACTTCAGGTACAGTCTCACAACATGAAGGCAAGGTGGGCTCAACTATTTGCGTGGTTGGGAAGAAGTCTATTGGAAACGACAAATATACGGTAAACCGGGTACAACTTCACAACATGAAGGCAAGGTGGGCTCAACTATCTGCTTGGCTGAATAAGTTTACTATTACGCACATCAAATGATAAGCTTTGAGTACAGATTAGCAACATGAAGGCAAGGTGGGCTCAACTATTTGCTCTTTTGAATAGGCTTACTATAAACAGAACAAAGGTAAGCAACTAGGACAACAAATTGTATTAGCGAAAGACGCATACAACCAACGATCAAACTAGCGACCCCATTTAACTAAGATTGAACAAACACCATGATAATAACATGAAGGCAAGGTAGGCTCATCTATTTATTATAATAGTAATCACTCATGAACAGATACAAAATAACAATATTACAGGCAAGGTAGGCTCAGCATATATTGCTATCGCGTGCAAAAGTTATCTATAAATGAGCTGAAAGCTCTTATTTATAGACATCAAAGGTGTAGGCAACCCTAAAATCACCTTGTGTTAACTACAGTCTTGCAATGCATACAAGATTTTATTGCTAAACCTTAATAAAGAAAACTATACAGTTAACTGGAAAGCTACCATCAGTTAACTGAAACATCTAACCTAAATGGACAATGTGCAAGCATGCATGTCCTTATTGAAAGCAAGTTAACTGGAATACTACCATCAGTTAACTTAAAAATCTAGTTGAAACTCCAAGTGAACGTAGATACTTCCAAGATAGACAAGCGTGAGATGTGAGACAACGAGTTAACCAGGAAAGAAGCGTCGAGTTTAACTGCTGTGATTGAAGTCTATTATGAAAGGCGAGAATTGAAGTCTACTGGCCCTGATCTCGAGCAATCAACCCATCCACAAGGTTGTTGACTGCGTCACCCTCTGGGCAACTGAAGCTCCGCCGAAGTATATCGTGCCTATGCAGCATGTCCTCTCCACCTGTGATCTGACACTGAAACTTGCCTTTACTCCTGGTTGCATCATCAAACAATGCTGACATGATTGTAAGTTGATTCATCTTACAGCCAATGGTCTCCCCACTGAAAATACCGTGTATTAGTGCTTGGAGCTCTGACTGAATGTAAGAAAGCTCAACATAGTCACCACCTACACACTGATATTGGCATGGTAGTTGAGACACGAAGGTTCTCACATAACGAAGTGCACTAGTTACGTGCTCTCTGCTCTCAGCCAACTCTGATGCTATTGTTTCTTCTATCTTTAACTTGAAGATCAACTATGTCCTGCAAGTGTAGACAACCTCTTTATCTTCTGCATCTGTGATTGATTCATATGACATCCCCAAGTTAGCAATCAGGATCTCATCTTTGGGTCTACTAATAGCCATGTCACGCTCCTCATCTTGAAGTTGTAGACGAAGCTCGCGTGCATTGTACCACAACTGGTATAAATCTGAAGCACAAGACGACCTCTAGTGATGAACTCCTCCTCCCAATCATCCAAACATTTACCATATGCAACCAAATGATCAAGTTGACCCTGCTCTGCTGGTGGTTCTAACATCGGTGGGAGTGAGGTAACAACATTTCCTATTTTGTGTGCAAGGCTAGAAATGTATTGACGAAGTTGCTGCATTTCAACCTTTAGGGCTGACTTATCTTCTCCATCTTTCACCATTCTATCCCTTGCGCTATCTGTTGCAACTTGCAGGAGATCAATCTCTGTCTGGTGATTACTTCTACCAAAGTTGACTGTGATCACTTCGAAATCCCGAGTTTCAATCTCGTTCAAACTCTTATCCTCTGGAGGCACGACAGTCTCAACGATGATTTCCTTACTTGCATTCCTCTCCACATGGACCTGTTTCTTGATCCTTTTATCAGGCGCATCTTGATAAGCATGATCGAAATTTGAATGATCAAGCACATAAGATGGTTGTCTCCTCTTTCTTCCCAGCTGACTCTCAAGCCAAGACGGATCCTGACTAATCCCGTTGGAATGATCTGTACTATTAATGGGAGGCTTTGACGACAGTGAATGTGTAGAGGTATCACTGCGAGGTGGCGAGTCCAAGTCCAAATGAATGTGAATTGGAATTGGAGGTTGCTCTAGTGTTGGTGACAACATGCATGGCTGAACCTTAGGGTGTGGCAAACTTTGAACTTTGAGTTATCAAGTACTGAATTCCTCTTAGAAGGGTTACTCCTTTTCTTCTGTTTGGGTTTAGACGAGGAAGGTAGTGAAACTCCCACTGGTGGCGGCTCTGTTCTAGGCATAGTTACCCTCCTGGTCGTCTTGCTTTCGAGATAAAGCATACTATTCTGAATGACTCTACTCGACCTCTCCTTCATTGATGAATATTCTTTGGCGTACCAATGAACAGTCGATAGTGGTTGTCCATCAACTTGTTCTCTGTAAAATTGAGGAAGTGCATCTCACTCATCCTCTGACAAACCTTCCACCTCTTCTGCCAAGAAGACAAATATCTGCAGAAGAGAGAACCTGCTATAGCTGCGTTTGCGTACCTCAAAATCATTCTCGTAGTTTACCCAATAGTTCTCCATTGTAGGTTTATGTTAGGAGCGACTACCAAGGCGTGCTGTGTAATGACCCCAGGGATCATAGGTACGTGTGTCAACAAGGTACTTGAGTTTTTAATTTTCGAACTCCTGTCCCACAACTTTAGCATCAACTGTTGTCTTGCACCAATATATTCCGAACTGCATTGGAAAGTTGGTAGCTTGTTTACGCTTGTGGCACAAACGTTTGTTAACCTCATACAGGTACCTTAGGAACTCCATGAATACTGTCTTATCCAAAGGATAGCGTGGAAGCATAGGTGGATTTCTTGTGTATCCATAGACATGGATGTAGGTGTATGTAGGGAACTGAATGAATTAGTCCGCCCAATCCTCCATTGTTGCTCTAGCGATCGCTGGGATACGAATGTGCAACTCCCGGTCCAAGTCTCTAACTGTATATGTCAAGAAAGCCTCCTGCACATGTTTGAAATGTCTTTTAGCCTTCGTGAACTCGAGCTGATCATAGTGATGATGGAATTTGTGTGAACTGAGTATGCCCACCGTATTTAACCCTCTAAACTGACCCTGATAGGCGAGCACACGAGGTAAGAACACATATGAAATTGGTGCGCAACTAGGAAACCGGTGATTTGCTCGTGAATAGCATCGTTGATGAAGGATGCCCAGTCATAATGTTTTTGCCCATAGATGATTCGACCAATGATATAGTATATCCATGGGAGAAACTTATTGGCATTTGCAAGACCTGAGACACGATTGAGAAGTGTAATCAGAATTGTGTACTCATCCTTGTATTCACCACGACCTACATTGTTTGGCAACTTGGTCTTTTTCTGTTTCAACCACCTCTCTGTTATCTTACTCTGACACTTATCCATCTCAACATTGAATCCTTGCTCACGCCGATTCATAGAAATGACCAAACTATCTGGATGTTGAGGAATACCCATACTTCTCTCAATATCCAGGGGTTTGAGACTGCAAATAACACGCCCATCTACTGACTGTATCTCTCGTGCAGTAGAACTGTAATGCTTAATACAAGACATTACAAATTCTACGCAATGAATTGAGATAGGTATGGAAGCGGCCTCAAGTAACCCAGACTACTGAATGTTCTGAATTATCGAATCTCTTAGTTTGAGTGGATCTAAAACTGCTTTTGGAAGCACCTTATGTAGATTCGTATCGACAGTCCCAATGAAGTCATGAGTCAAGACTGACTTCATCTTGAATTCAAGCTGAGTGTACTACATTCTGAAAAACTCGCCTGTTGACTTTGAACACGGCTATATTCTGACAAATTTTTTGGAAAGCTAAAAATAGCTCGTCTGAGGGCAATTTTCACGAAAAATTCTGAGATATGGGTTTTTCTTAGAAAATGATTCTATGAGAACCCAAAATGCCAGAAATGGAAAAATTTAACTTCTTCTCAGCCATGCAAAGGAATTTCAGTTAAGAAAATTAGAGCCTCAAGAACTGATGCTTTGGAACAAATTTTCCTAAAATCTCTAGTAGAAGGGTTTTACTGAGGAAACTATTCTGAATCAACCCAGATGGTTTGTTTTTCAAAAAATCACGAATTCTTCAAACATGCGAGAGAATTTAAGATGAGAAAATGGAAGAATTTTAGAGAAAATGTTTTTTAGTTTTTTATTATTTATTATCTTCTTCTGTCAAAATCGCCACTTTGCCTTGAATTTTGCTGATGAATCTAGACTTGCACCATAAAAGCAAGACTGCAAGATCTAAAACCCTAATTTTGAAAGAAAGAATTCAATTGGCCCTTCACCAATTGAACTGTCACTGACTCTGAGTCCCGGAAATATAAAATAATATTAAAATAGTTCTCACATGCGAATTTAAGAGTAAACATTAAAAGAGGCGCCGATAATTAATTATTGAAGAAAATCGCCATTTTAATGTTTTGCATGCAAAAATTAAATATTATTTTAAATAAAAAATCCCAGCATCTCAATGCACTCGACACACTTCACTGATTCCGAAAAATCCAAGTTTGGCCTTTTAGCCGTCCATTTGCAAGAGTTATTGAATTTTTGACTCTCCTAATTTATAGTTGACTGCGAAGTTACAGTTGGCCATGTTTAGCTTTGATTTCCGGGTGACTAAGTGAACCTGTGACTGAACTGCGATATCCACTGCGAAGTTTGCATAGCAAGGATGAAATGTCTGCAGGAAGTTGCAACTGCTAAAATCAACGTTTGAAACCTCAAAAAATTAGGCGCCTTTGATTAAATTAATGCAATGATTCTAGACTTAGCTATTTCTCCGTTTTGCTATCTGACTCTTCAAACTGTCATAATCGGTGAACGATGACCCCTGCTGACTTGATGATAGGTTCTTTGTGTGACTGAAAGTATTCCACATCCAATGACTGTATGTAAGGAACCTGAAAGATACATCAAGGACCCCAAAAAAGAAGGGCGCCCTTGGCTCATGAAGGCGCAAACATTATTTTGACAAAAATGTAACCTTCATCCGGACGCCACACTTTGACCACTGACACTGAGAGCTGGAGTGCTTTGATTCACGCACCGTCTGTCTCTTTGCGTAGCTGGATTAACTTACAAGAGATGTCTCTGGAGGTGACGAAGCAAGAAAACTGCTTCTAAGACCTCAACAAGAGGGGGGCCTTTTTCAAGGATATGTGTGTTTCCCATACTAAGCCATTTTTCGGTTGCTTTCACTTTTCAGCATTCTCACAGTGACCTCGCATGTACGAGCGTTTGCCAAATCCCGAAGGTTGATGGCTAGACTTGTTGGATAGCTGGAGTAATTGCACACAAGTCCCGTGAAGACTACGAATGCAAAAAATCCCATCTGGCGGGCCTAAAGGTTGGGCATGCCTGGCCTATAGAGGTGCAGGTGTGTATTGCTACATTTCTCCACCCTCTGATTTACGTGCTCGGTAGAACGTTTTTCACGGTCACTCGGAATGTCGGATCACCTTACGGATTGATGCGCTGCGAAGCTGGACTAGATCAAAAAAGAACTCAGGAAGACCTCATGTGCAAATTCATCCATCTGAGAGGTCAAATTCAAGGACGCCCCTGAGCTACATGAAGAGCACAAAGATAGACTGAGAGGGGGAGGGGGGTGAATCAGTATATCAACAAACTTTTACCCTCTCAACTTTATCTACTTTTAAACTTCAACACAAAATCAACTATGCAGTAAGACACAATATGATCAAGTTGACATCAACAATTGTATTTTAAGTTTTTATATGAAATTAAAAAGATTGTAGGCACCAACCTCCTTGAATCACCAATTTGTAGTTTAGTAGGCACCAACCTACAAGTAGCACCAACCCCTAATGTTCGTAGGCACCAACCCCCACTTGCCAAGCACCAACTTAGCAAAAGATAATAACTGAAAGAATAATGTTCCACCTTAAATGTTGCTTCTTCAACGAATGATGAACAATTCTGCTCAAAAATATTTCTTCAAATCTGATCCAATCACAACTTCCCTTCCTTCTCACAACTCTAATCCAATCACAAATCTGATTCAAACATAATTCTGATTCAATCACAAATCTGATTCTGTATGATGTAAGTCATTTCTTTTCAAATCAAGTTTACACATATATATATATATACTCTCTTTTCTCACAAGTCTGATCACACACTTTCTTCTACCTCAAATCTGATCCAGATCAAGTACTCTTTCTTTTCACAAATCAGATCACTATCACACTGATATTTTCACATAGATTTCTGCTTCTTATCTTCACATATATTCATCAATTATGTTTGCATTTGTCATTCATACATGGGCTGCATATACACTCAAAATAAATCTGAGTTACACTTCATTTTTTTGCCCTTTAATCCTTTCTCAATCTGCTCTTATTCATATAATATTCATTACACACACTAAGTCTTCTCCAAGTCTGCTGTATATCTTCACTAAATTCTCATTTGCAGATCTGCACTGTAAGATCTTATATTCTTTTATTCCTCACACTCGCTGGTGTTTGTATGATGTTTTTCATCTACATTTCACCGCATCATTCTATTCAGAAAAATATTTCATTTTATCATCACACTCTACCTACATTTTCTCTTATCTTTTATATGTCTTCAATGTGGGTGATAGACACACCCTTTCATAATGATTACCTCCTTTCACAATGGATGCAACACTTCAACCTTAATCGATCCCCTTCAAATTATTAATTTTCTTTTCATAAACAAATCGCTCCTAATAGAAAATCGTGACCTTTTGTTAAGTGCATCTTCTCCATCCTTCTAGCCTTTACTCCCGTGTAAACAAAACAGAGTATGCTCAGATTTCTCCAGACTCCAACACTCAATCCTTATTGCTCATATGTAATGTTTGGCGTCAAGATAGTCTCAATTCTTGTCAACATGGATATATTAAAAACGACTCTAGAGATACATATAAAGCTCCCGAAAGTAACAGAAGATTTTGTCGATCACCAAGTAATACAAAGACGGCATTTATGATTATGCATCTAGTATAAAGGTTCTCGCACGATAGTAACTGCATGGTAAACATTCGCCGATGAGCCCAACAAATATAGATCTCCTCATTAAGCTCCAAACATCCAACCTCCCGACGATATGCCAGGTTATGTGATAATAATCAACTCTAAGAATTTCTTTGTTTTATCACCCAAAAATATCAAGCAATGTTCAATCTAATGCAAGACTGAATATTTAAATGTATTCGCCAGCAAAGATATTTGAATGGTCTCTAGAAGAGTAATCTCGATAATATTATGTGAGACACGTTTAATCTTCAGCAGCGTTGTTCACATATAATAAGCAGCCATCGATGGATATATATATGGGGACATTCACATATCACGACTCCTTCTTGAATATAGCCTTAACCATAATATTGCAATCTCCTTTTGAATATAGCATATAGCAACGAGTAAAATCTGAACATTTAAAATAATCGATTTTACTTCAGATTCTTTGAATTCCATCTCTTCACAATGAACTATGTTGGGAAAACCACATCGGGGATTTCATCCTTCACTGGCTGCACCCGAGAGTTTCCGTTCTTAGTGTTGTACCTATTTACTTGAAGGTTTGACACAAGAGTATGATTTTCCTCATCAAACACTACATCACACGACTCCATGCTTTTGACAACAATCCAATGAAGTCTTATTACTTCATGCCTTTGACAACAATCTTATATCATAATTTTGACATTAATGATAATATGAACCATCTACCTTCATCTTGACATCTGCAATATGGTATCTTCAGTCATGCAACTGCTTGACATCAATGACAATATTTCCAACACTACAGGGGCGCAAAAACCATAAACTTGACAATCTCTTTGACATGCCTCCTCATCGTACCCTCAGCTTCTGACCTCGATTGTCGGAGTTTTGCACTATGTACGTCTTCGTTTGATAGCTCGTCAGAAAGCTGGGCTAATTTTGAAGAGATTGAACCTATTTACAAACACATGCAACAAGATCTGAGCCTCCAAAAAGAAGGGTGTGCTTGGGCTACAGGGGCACAAATATGTTTTCTGCTTGAAACCTTCATCTGTTTCTGTCTAGAAAACAGTCCTCCGGCCACTGAATTGACCTTGTAGGAGTATAATCTAGTTGTGAAATGCTTCTACATCATATCATGTTCTGCTCTGGATCCTAGGTTCAGGTATTGTTCTCTAGCTACTGAGCAACTGCTGCTGACGACTGACATGAAACTGACCAAAGTCCATACTTGACCTGCGCAAAACTTGTATTTTGACATCATTTTAACAAGGTTTAGACTCTTTAATCAAAATGGCCTAATGAAGCAAAAAAATTGGTTTGGGTACAACATGCTTAGTGGAATCCCGTGTAATCTAACCACTTCTTTGAAGAACAAATCAACAATATGAGTAGCATCACTTGTGGTCTTGCATGCTATAAAATGAGCCATTTTAGAAAACCTATCTACTACAACAAAGATTGAATCATGGCCTCTTTGGGTTCTAGGTAGACTGAAAACAAAATCCTTACTAATGGAGTCCTAAGGTCTGTTTGCGATTGGTAAAGGTCGATAAAGACCTGCATTTGTACTCTTTCCCTTGGCATATTGACACACTTTGCACCTTTCTACAAAATTTCTCACATCCGATTGCATTTTAGGGCAAAAGTAATGAGCACTTAGCTGAGCTAAATTCTTATCTAGGCCAAAATGACCAACAAACTACCACAATGCTTTTCTCTAATTAAATTTTCCCTCATAGAACTCCTTGGTACACAGCACTGTGATCCTTTAAAAGGCAATCCATCTTGCAACATGTAGTCCATCCAAGGTTCCCTATTCCTTATAGTTGGCTGTTTACACACCTCATAGGCTTCTTGGAAATCCAAATCATATTTGTACAACTCCTTAAGAGACTCTATTCCTCCACTTTCTATCTGAATTTCTCTTATGAGTAAGGCTCTCCTACTCAAAGTATCTACTACCTTATTGGCTTGTCCTTTTTTGTACTTGATAACACAAGCGAAATTTTGCAATACTCCACCCATTTCATGTGTCTTTGACTTAGTTTTGGCTGGGTGGTTATGAACTGCAGCGCATGATTATTAGTGAAAATAACAAACTCCTTAGGCATCAAATAATGTCTCCACTTCCTTAAGGCTTGAACGAAAGCATAAAAGTCAAGATCATAAGCTGAATACCTCTTTTTTGCATCATTTAACTTCTCACTAAAGTATGCAATAGGTCTACCTTCTTGACTTAGGACAGCTCCAATGGCTACCCCACTTGCATCACATTCAACTTGGAAAACCTTGTTAAAATAAAGAAGTGCTAGTATAGGCTGTTGAGTGATTTTCTTCTTCAAAAAATGAAATTGTTTTTCAGCAACATCAATCCAAACAAACTTTCTTTTATCCCCTCTTATAGTATCTATGAGTGGTGCACAAATTCCACTAAAATTTCTGATAAATTTCCTATAAAAACTTGCCCATCCATGGAAACTTTTTACCTCATAAGCTGTTTTTGGAGTTGGCCAATCAGTTTATGTATGCATGTATGCATGCATGCATACATTTACACATGTATGCATGCATGGATGCATGTGAGTATCATCCACTTGCAAGGGCTCTACTTCTACCATGGGTTGAACCCGTGTCTTTTTAACGGAGACACCTTGTCTCAAGCACTAGAAAACAACCAAATTGATTATACTTTATGTTTAATATTGTTCAAGAAAACATTTGAATTTTTTTGATTGGGATGACTTGATAGTATATGCCTGCAAGGAAAATCTTAAGGGCAAGCTTATAATTTTGTTTTTGTAACCTGATGTCAATGCTTGTTTAAATTTTTAGAATTTAAGAAATTAGGACACATCCACACACACACTCACACATATATCTGAGCATGTGTATGTCTTCTGAAAAGTAAACAAAGATGACCATGGCTGTTGATCACTATAAGAGGTTTGATGACAATCATTTTCCTTATCCCTATTTGGAAGGTAAAGTAATAACGTGCTTATGAAGGTATGCAACAAATATCTTTGATTTTATGTAAATAGGGAAGAAAAAATGCTATTGTAATAATATGCATGTATAGTGATAAAACATTCCTTTTTTGAAAAACTTTGTTTGCAAGGTATCCCATTACACCATAAAATGCAGTGCAATTAAATGCATAGATAGTTCATATTCCGACATGATGGAAGGTTTATTATTTGGAGTCCCAAAGAAGCAAAAATCCTGAAAAAATCGCGATTTTTACAATTTTAAAAAAATCCTTAGGCTTGCCAATTTTTTCGAGATTTTTTGCAGACCGTTGACTAACAAAAAATTGTTGAAAATCGCAATTTTTTTCGCATTAAAATTGTGAAAAAATTGCCATAAATCATGTTTAAAACTCTAAATTTGGTGCCTTTTCTGCTATAAATCAAGATCACGATAAGTTAAGGGTGACTTTCGTCGACTCTACAGTCTGCCCTACATACACGGGTGAACAAGTTCCTCTTTCCTTTGAACTTTAATTTTGCAGTCTTGTCAATACGCCCTAAAATAAAGTAAACCACAATAAAATAAAGCAAGGGATTCTTCATTAATCAAAATAAGCAATTCCAACCATTTTCACTAGTCGTGCCTGTGTAAGGTGACCTTATAAATGGTTATAGCATTTACCACCTCCATGCCAAGAAAACTTCAAGAGCTAACTTTGTTGACCAAGTTAGTCAAAATTTTACATATGAAACCTGCAAAAAGAATGAGCAGTCTACACCAAATTAGTCCAAATTGTAAATAAATTTATTGTATCATTTTAAGTTTATTGTATGTTTAGATGTTAGGTGATAGGTTTGACTCTATTGCCCTCAGATAAAACATTGATCGGATTTTTTTCCAGAGATTTTGAAGTCCCCATATGGCCCAAGTTTGTCCCAAGGTCCCCAAAAAAAAAATTTGTGGTACCTATACAAAAATCAATGATCATACTAGTTTGTCTCTCTTTTTGTCATAGATTAATCGGTCATTTAAATGTCAAGTCAAATCAGTTATAGTCTTCCCCCTATCAGGTTGTAGGGTTGTCATGTTTTGGTCTAGTGTTTTAGCTAACTCTTGCAAAATGTCCAAGGTTGTGGTGTACCGACACTCTGCTGATTTGTTGTCTCTTAATTCGTAGGTCTGATTTTTTGTTTCAGTTTGTGTTTCTTCTTATGCTTTGATTTTGTTTTCCAAAATTACAAGAATAATACATAAAGAGCATACGCATACCATGAAAGCTTCAATAACTAAACTAATGGAATAACTTGAAAACATTACTCATTTCGATGTCTAAATATAGTTCCTTCATTACATAAAGGTCGCTTACAATATATAACTTACACTAGGTTCGATGTTGAGTATTACATAAGTCATATTTTAACTTACAGCCAAAACACACTGTGAATAGTGCCCTACTACAGTACCCGCGCCCAATGAAATGCTGATTTCACTTCGAAGATGATGTTCTACCACCAAAAACCGTAATGGGAAGCCTCCTAGTGTAAGGGCGCCCCCTTTAGGTGAAGTTGCAGCCTTGTAAAAAGGGCGTTTCTTTTGCTTTGGCTGAATCAAACCCTCACAAAATGCGGCTGGCTGTAGCACACCAAAAAACAGCTCCAAAATACCACAAAATGCGAACAGCTCTTGAACAATCGAGATTGGAGACAACGGCAACCCAAACCACTCAAACCCAAGCTCGAACAACTTGCAACCAGCAACGTAGATCTCCAAAAGAGCAGCAAAATAACAAATCAACAACTTTAAGGTGGTGTTTCACACCCTCAAGCAACTCCAAACGAACAACCAAGCCCCACTAGGCTCACCCACTGCAAGAAATAAGGAAACCCTAGCCTCCTTCTTCCTCCAAGCTTCACTCCCAAGTTTTTTTCAAGCCAAAATGATCACCTAATGAAGCAATTCGAATTTCACTCTTGCCTTTTACAAATTTTACAGAGGAAACACTATTCATTAAAGTGAACACTATTCACTTAAGTTATAACATTTTCCACTTTAGTAATGAATAGTAACTAAAAAATAGAAGTGACCCCTTCATATTAAAACACATGGTCCCTAGGCTGAGGATGGTGAAATAAAAGGTGAATATCATTAAATTAAGCACCAGTATCATGCCAAATGCCACAATTCACCCTACCACCATGCTCCGAAGATCAACACTGAAGTTTGACGACCAAGTGCCCGTCCAAGTGACCCTCTATCCAGAACCATTAGCCTACGAGGGTCGACATAATAGGCTAATCTACTGATGTCCAAGAGCCTATTTAGAAGGGGACATCACAAAGGTTGTACTATTCCAAAATGAAAAACGATGAGGTTCCTCATTGATGATGACTGCAGCAATGAAATGAAAGTATGTAAATGTCTAATACTAAATCTATAACCTGCATAGCTTATAGGAACTTTACTTTACATAGAGAATATTACTAATAATTTCACTTCATGTTCAAAACTTATAAAATAATTCTTGAAAGATTTCAATTTCGCACCCATTTTTATGCCAAGCATGCAGATTATGCCTATAATTTAAAGACATCATTTTGCAAGCTTGAAATCAGAGACAATGCATTACCCTGAATTCAAACTCCATTCTTTGATTGCAAGCTTGCAAAGCTTTAAAGAGTAACTACCTAAGATTTAAACCATTCTCTTGGACTGGTAATGCACTGTCTCTGATTTCAAGCTTGCACAACTTTAAAAAGTATCTGCCTAAGATTTTAACCATTCTCTTGGGCTGGTAATGCACTTTCTCTGATTTGAAGCTTGCACAACTTTAAAGAGTATCTGCCTAAGATTTTAACCCTTAGCCAATCCTTTATTTTATCACACTTTTTCATCCTCCACTTTATTTCATTCATGTCATTGCCTTTTCAAAGCTTTTGGTCACTTGTATAATTTATGACTCCATACACTAGCCTTTTCCGCTTTTCTCAGTTGTCATTTCTGCAAAGATTTTACATTACAATTGATTCCATATCTCACATATACACTACTCTATTGTATGAGGTACTCCAAACGATCTTTAGTTTACAACCTAAGCAAGAAACATATGCCTTTAAGCTCAACAAACATAAACTTGATAAACAACATGCAAGCTTTCTACAATTCATGGGTTAAAATCTCTATTTTATTTGCTCTATATCTCTATGCTATGGAAATGACCTTAAATTTAAAAAACGAGTAGCATTTCTCTTTTTCTAATTTTTTTTACATTTTTTTTCAGATCCGATTTTTTCCCAATTTTTTCAAAAAATCTTGAACTTTTGGTTTGCCAATTTTTTCCCCAAATGATTTTTGCTGTTCTTATTTGTCAAATCCATATGAGGGGAAATCATGCTGTTCTTATTTGTCAAATCCTTATGTTGTGAACATAATTTCCGACCCTATGTTTCCATTGAGATCATCTCGTGGTGATTTTCATTAGGTCAACTTAGTTCAAAATTCTTCATTGTTACTATAATTTAAGGTTCATTCTTAAGGTCGACTTGCACTTATTTATGAACATTGATTTGTCTTTTTTCCCTTCCACTTTGGAGCTGTTGATAAGTATTCAAAGAATGTCTAGCTCAAGCTGCACAAAAAAGTTGTTCAATGTATTTTTCCTACTTCAAACACTTTGCTAATCACATTATATTACTTCTATATGTGGATCAATTACTTGCCACAATAGTTCTTTCTTAATTTCTGTGAATGGTTTGGTTTATCACAAGGATCAGCTTCACGATGCCACAACATCCAAAGTTTGATTTTTATGTTAAGTTTATAGCTGACTTTTTACTTCGCTAGTGCTTAAATTATTTGGTTATGTATGTCAAAGCTTTATCTAAATATTGAAATAATTTTCTAAAAATGTTATTCCTGTGATTGAAATCCTTGCATCATAAGTATTTGTTTTCCAACAACTTAGTGCAGGTGGCAGTATCGCAATATATTTTGTCTAATTAAAGAGCTTGGAATTGTAAGTATTTGGGGTTCATTATTGTTGTGCATTTCAATTTCTCTAAGCTTTATCTCAGATCCAGGATGCTTAGGACAATAAAAAATGAGGAATAAAATCCATAAAATTTGTTTCATCCCATGTGTCTTTTGATAAAAAAGTAATTTATAGTTTCAATAATTAGAACTTTTTGTGTTGCAGTCTTGGCCATTGACCAACTGGACAAGAAGTTCTTTCTACAATGCTTCTGGGATTCAAGTCGAAGCCCCAGTCTTTAATGAACTGCCTCGACTTCCGACACCTATAGAATCTCTTGTTTACACATCACCATATTTCAGGTACAATATGTGGATTTTGGACATTATTGCACTTACAAATTCTACAAATACTTTGTTTAACTTTTTGGCACTGTCTAGATGTTTTTCTATACTAGTAGTTTCACTTAAGAGAGTTTGTAAAAAGCATACTGCTGACCCTAAGACAATGTCGTTCTATGATGGCTTACTATTTTAGGCACAACCCTATGTTTTTCTTACCTAAATCCTCATTAAGGGATAAATTTAAAAACTCATTTTGGTTTAAAATTTTACGTCTAAAAGAAATCTATTCAAAGGAAAACAAATAAATTTTAAAATACCCTAACCCTATGCCAAAAATGTTTAGTTTGCCTTTGCTTTGTGCTTTTTTCTCTCAAGTGTAAAATGAGTCATACATACACATAAAATTGTGAGTTGTGATTAATTGTGGGTTTTTCAAGTGTGATGTCACTATGGTTTAAGGCATTAGAGAGATGTGGGCTAGGTTGAGGGTGTAGGTTAGGGTTGGATTAGTTAGGATATGTTTATTCTTTTCTTGATGAGTTTTTGTTTGCAGCTTAATCTATGTGGATCCCCATAATTGCTAGTTAGTTTCTTTGAAAACTACCTGGAAATGCATGTGATATTTTGGGGATAGCTTAACATTTTGGCCATTTATCAAACTGATCCTATGAGGATTAGGACCAGGACAATTAGCCAAAATGTTATGGTATCAAAATGGGAGTATGCCTAGGAATTCTTGTAACATAGGTGCTAAGCTTCCTTTTTGTAGTACTTGAATGTAAATGTTGATGCTAAATTTGTTTTTACTCTTCACTTACTTTGCTTTAACTATAAATAGAGTGCATGCCATTGCCTCATATGATTTCGATTGTTAACCAGGTCTCTTCCATTGTTGGACTGTCTATTAGCTTTGCCTCTAGTCAAAGCACTCATAGAATATGATGTGATAAGATGTTCTAGTTATTTTGCATTGTGTAGATGTTGGAAAATATAATACGAGTTTTCTTTGGTTTTTAGATGTTTTTAATGTTTTTTAAATCTTTTATTCCAAAGATCAATTGCCAAGTTTTCAAAGTTTGTTCAGGAAGTTATGATCTTATATCACATTATCTAATATGATGCATAGAAGAGTTGATATTAAAATCATTTATATTGCTGAATGTCATGTTGATGATTGAAGCATTTCTAATATGGTATCCAGGATGAGAAAGTTTACATGTCATATGACTTGATGATTGCAAAACGACTTTTTCGTGAGGGAGGCATCTCAGCTCGACTTTATACTGACTTCTTGGAACCATTCCTTTTGGTTACTTTATTTTATTCTCCAGAAAAGCTTTCAGGTATGTTAGAAAGATGTTGGAAGTTACCAACACAATTGAGGGTTGTTTACATCTCTTGTTTCATTGCCTTTCAGTGTGCATTGCAATCAGGCACAATTTTCTTTTCTTTTTGACAGCCGCAGCAGCTTTAGGAACTTTATACTGTTATGCCTTAGCCCACCAACAGGATTTTGATGTTTTCTGGTGCAAGGGGCATATGGCTGAGCTCATATTCATCCCATGGATTCAAGAAATAGAACGGTTAGGTGGATCCATTCTTCAGGGAATGTATGTAACGTGATGATTCAGACATAGTTACATCTGTTATAGCAGGTATTTTAATGGTCCTTTATAATGCATTTGCTCCATAACTGCTTAGACACATCAAGGGACAACTCATGAAAAATATGCATGTATACAATCATTTCTCATTTAAAAAGAGCTGGTTATGATTGTTAAAAGGCTTCAGAGGTTTTTTTCTTTATGCATTATCCAATTTCAACATGCAAACATTGTTTCTACTCATATTCTTCGTTGTGACATTCCTATTCAGTGGTATTCGAATATTTCCTATGCAGTGGTATTCTAGTATCATTTCTTTCTCTGACTATGTCTATGTAGCATTTGACAACACAAATTTATGATCACTGATTTGTTATTCAATGGGCAAAGGCAAAAATATGTTTCAATATTTTTCTCTCCATTGAAGATTTTTTTCTGAATTTTGAGAGAAGAGGGTCCAAGACTAAATGGACATATATTAACACACCAAAAAAAATAACCCATTTGGTTTGAATTGTCGTCACCCAACTGACCTGGTTTTCAACTTTGGCTTGTGCCTTATCCTCTTTCACACACTTTCTCCCTCGAGGAGGAACTGCCACTTGCAACCCAAGCAGCAAGGCTGTTACAAGTGAATATACCTTTGAACCCATCACCAGGGGGCTTATCATTTGGCTAAAGTCCACACAAGCAGGAGGTTTTCCTGGCTATTGGATTTTGAATTAACCTATGGGACCATTTAGGTGTTAGGGTCAATGTCAACTAAAATAAAGGAACGAAATGTATTGAGGTAGAAGGGTTTGTCTATAAACAAGAAAGGTTTGTGGTCATTTTGGGAGGTTTGGAACCTCAATGCTCACATCCCGAACGAAAGTGTAGGGGAACTTATCACCTACCTCTACAATAGGAGTCTTCTTTAGGCTGGTTCACCCTCAGCCTGCCTCATTTTAAGACAGTTTGCCTCTACCACACAATATTTTATGTAGCCTTGCCTGAAGCTCTTTCTATTTCTGCCTCTTTGTAGCTGCCTTGCTTTCACCTTTTTTCTTTGCTTCTCTGCCTGCCTTTGGTTACTCTCAGCCTGTTTACACTAGCATTAGCATTTATAGTTGTAGGGTGAGTCTTGAATTAACTTTTTAACCATTGATCCTCTAGGATTAGTGTGATATAGGTCATATCTCTGTTACTTGGAGTTAATATTGTCTTTGTTGAGGAATACTTGGTGTTCTTGAGAAAGAAAGAAATGAAATTTAGCTATGTCCACAAATGACCATTTTTGGTCAATGCATTCCATAAAAAGTGAATTCTTTGTTTGAATGTGTGAGTTTGATAATCTATTTTAATTAGGTGGATAAGCTTCTTGAGTATGTCTAGTTGGAATTATTTCTGATTTTCAGTTTCTTGATTGTTTAGACCTGAAACTCATATTTTACACTTCTAAACTAACCATTGTTATTGGGCTATTGCCATCAATATTTCAAAATGGCCAAAGGCTCCAATCCATAAGCTTGATTGCCAAGTTGTACAATCAAATTTTTCTTTGTGGCCACCATCACTTATGTTGTCAATCCATCAAAATTTTAGTGTTGAGTGAATTGATCTCTAAGTCTAGAAACTTAGATGACCAGTTGTAATAAGCATTGTTCTGGATATTATGGCTACTTAACTGAATATTTTTGTAACTTCCCTCCTCAAAATGCCTCTCACTATGGTGTTGATTTTCTTGTTGTTTCATCCTATTTTGAGCCATAGCTGAATTCTCATTAAGGATTTGAAGTATTTCTTGTTGCTTTTGAATATGTCCTCTATAGCCGGAGCTTTGGCGCGACCTTGTAAATAAGTGGTAGATGGTGGCAAGTATCCATAAAGAGCTTCAAATGGAGTCATGTTTGTTGATGTGTGAAGTGATGTGTTATACCACCACTCTACCAAGGAAAGCCATTTGGACCATTGTGCTTGTTTATTGGAAGAAAAATAACATAGATATCCTTCCAAACATTTATTCATAATTTTTGTTTGGCCATTTGATTGTGTATGGTAAGGCAAGCTATGTTCTAGGTTTTTGCTACATGATGCAATTAAGCCAGTCCAAAATATGCTAGTAAAGATATGGTCACAATCACCCACAATGATTTTGGGAATACCATGGAGCTGTACCTTTCTCATGAATACTTGTGCCACAATACTAGCTTGAAATGAGTGAGAGAGTCCTGAAATATGTGAATACTTAGTGAGCCTATGCACAACCAACAAAATTGTTACACCCCGGAATTTGTATAGTTACTATTCTAGTAATGCTTAGAGCATTCTGATTGTAAGGAAGGTTTTGAATGAATAAAACGTGATTGAACCTTGTTATCAATATGAGAATCTGTTTACATGTTATGTTTGGCTCATTCTGTATTCTTGATTGATGTTACTCTTGGATAAGCAATGCATAGAGGAAAGTAATTAGTCTTGTTTTATATATTTGATTTATATATACTGCAAATATTGTGAGCAATTGACTGCCGTGGTTTTGTGCCATGGATGCAGGAACAGGAACTATTCCTCCAGGTGGAGGGGAAACATCACTCGGGAGAGGAACTTGGTCGGCTAACCGGTAAAGTTGATCATATGAGCATACACACACTTCACTGAGGGTTTTGGGAACTGAGTCAGATTGAGTTGTCATGATAAGTCATCCTTAGGCTTAGGAGTTTCTGATTACTTCTTTATGCTTTATGAGTGGTGTTCCTTGATTGACTGACTTACTGTTCTGAGAACCTTGAATGTGAAATGTGAACTGGTAAGTAACTGATGCCTGGAATTTACAGTTAAATGTATATATACGTGTTTGTGCGATTACGTCTATTAGAGGTGCTCTGACTGGCCTATAATAACATAATTGGAGATTTGAAAATAAACATGTATAGATATATTTAAGTGTAAACTGAGTAAGTTATTAATATATTTAATATCAATATTATTATAGTTTTACCGATAATATATTAATATATCTAATATAATATTCGAATATTATATAGATATATTTATATATTTAAATAAAGGTAAATTAAAAACTATATTAATATTATATTGAATATAATACAAAATATATTAATACATTTTAATAAGAATATTAAAAATAACTAAACCTTTGGAAAAGATTTGATATAGACTATAATCTTTGGTATTTAGTTTACATTTAACATATAAAGATATAATGGTAATTATTTATTTACCTTTGGAAAATAATGGCATAATCCTTGGTAATTACTTTGCAAAGGAAATTCGAAATATTTAAGACTTGGAAAATACATTGAAAGTATTAAAAGGTAAGGAATTTTGAAATTTAAAAGACCATTGGAAATTTATAAAAATTATTGAAGGAAATGTAAGTATGAACTATAGACTATTGAAAGACTTTAAATGAAATAAAAGAAATATTTGAAAAATCGCGGATTTCTTCCCGTGAAGAAATCGCGCGACTGTGTTAAGCTAAAAATGGGGAAAAATGGCAGCAAATGCAGATCCGTGCCCAGCTCTCACAATGTAGACTTGGTCGCAGATGTTAAGGCGCCACCATTGAGGACGCGTGGGTAAATTGAGGATAAAAATGACTGCGAAAAACCCTTGACGTTTTCAAACTGAAACTAAAAACGCCATTTGTGCTGCAGTCCGCCATTTTTGAAGGCAAGTTGAATGTTTAACCTGTACGTGGTTGCTTCACGAAATTAGCATGTGATATGTTGAAACATTCTTGGGAAAATATGTTGAATCATCAACTCTTTTGCTGTGTGTTTGGCTATTCGACTGCCACTGCAGATTTTGACATTTTCAAAGGAAGAGGTGTCGAATTCTCATGCCTACAAAGTAGTAAGCATGAGAATTCGAAACCTATAAATAGGTTCACTCTCATTGTTGAAAACACTCATTCACTCACTCTCCTTTGCATTGGAAAATTCGAAATTCAGTGCTGTGGTATTTTCTGTGTGTTAAATTTCTACTTTGCTGTTGAAATTCTGTGAAAAGCTTAATCCATCATCACTGCTGTTGCATTTTCAGTAGACTGTAAACCATTTACCAGTTTGTGAGAAGCCATTACCATTTTGTGGAAGCCATTACCAGTTTGTGAGAAGCCATTACCATTTTGTGGAAGCCATTCGCAATTTGAGACTGTATTGCTGAGAGCAACTTTTCCTCATAATTGTATCTACCTGAAAGTAGTATTTGCTTAAGCTGAGAGAAGGCTGCGAAGGACAGTGGAACAAGGACTGAAGCTACCAATCAAGCTCATACGCAAAAGGAAATCAGGCATGAGAAATATCTTGTTAGAATTTCTGTCATTGATTTTTAAAAATAAGTTGTTAGTTTGCTTGAATATGCCTTGCTTTATGCTGTAGTTTGAAAGGAAAAATAATAGGAAACCTCTATGTTTCTATGAAATTGTTGAATTGGGGAATAGTTTAATTTCCTTAGAAAAAGCTTATTGAATTGGAAATAGCTTAAAAGCTTGTTGAAATGAATTAGTTTGAATTCATAGGAGAATTTGAAAAGGAATAACATAAAAAGGGAAATGTTTGATTACTTCTTAGTAAAAGTACCTTATGTTTTGTATTGCTTGAATACTGCTTGAACTCCTTAAATAAAGGAAAGGGACTAGTTATTAATACTAGGACGAGGGTGGAATCAGTACCAAGGTAGTCTAAAGCTTTAGAGTTAAATAGGTTAACCAGAGAAAGCTATGTACTCCATGGATAAAGATTTCCATGTTAGGAAGTACCAGAGGGACCCCTTGTTGACTGTACTCCATTTCCTGTTTAAGTAGTTGAAGTAGGAAGTCTAGGGTGATTGACTACCCACGGAAAGGACTCAACCTACGCGTAGGATAAGGCAGCCTTAAGTCAAACTGAACCTGACTTAGTGCAAGTGATAGATGACCGTCAGTATAAGTACTGCCGAAATGCTTTGGCCAAAGTAGTGTAGTATACCTAACGTCCACTTAGACTGTGAGACGAATTACACTGTCAGTTCACAGTAATCCAGGTTACATGCTAGATTGAGATTGTGAGGACACAAGGATTTAGTTATGTAGGATTACACACTATGCTCAGTTGGTCATACAGAACCGGTTACCCAACCAATCTCCTCGAAGAAGGGAGGGCCGTCTACTTAACAGTAAACGTGCGGGGGACCGCAATATAAGTCCGTGGTTGGTGGAAAAGCACCTGAGTGATGTTTCCCCTCCACCTTTGACTTCTGATGAACCAAAGTTTGAAAGGGAAGATCCTGGACAGTCTTATTCCTATTTGCTCAAAAGCTTCCGAGCTATGTTTGAAACTTGTAAGATTCTTACCTTGCTTTTTAATTGAAAAGAAAAGTAATGATGAAAGCGTACTCTGTTATTTACTTGGAAAATAGAACAATGATAAATTGTGTCATTTATTTCTTTATGATGAAATGTTCAATTAGAATGAAAAGAAAAGTTATTTACTTTGTCATTTAATTGTATTTCCTTGTATCTTATTAGTGAAAGTAGAAAAATTTTTGTTTACCCGGTTTTGGGGTTGTTAAAAAATCGCATCAAGGATATCTAACTTTGGCAACCTAGCAATGAATTATATTGATATTTCCTTCAATGTTGTGCTAGTGTGCCTTATGATTGTACGAGGCCTCGAGTCTTTACCATTTAACCTTTATTTTGTTGGCATATCAAACACTTGGATACAAATTCCCTTACATTCCTCTAAAGACCTTCTCAAAGAAATATTTCTTTATATGGAAATAGATCTTTAAGAACCCTAAATGTCCTATTGGTGAGATACAAATTTGACACAATATGCTAGCTTTCAACTAAGAATTTTTGCATAAAAAGAGCCTATTTTTGTACCATAACGAGTCCTTTTTCTAAACATGCTTATCTAAAGAAGATGAGTCATGTTGAAGTTCTTGAATAAGCTTCTTTGTTAGAGGATAATGTTACCATTCGTTTCGTGCAACTTCTACCCATTTAGGTTGCAATAAAGAAATGACACAAATTGTTGCTTCCTCTTTTTCCTATCAAGAAAGGGCATCAATTGCAATATTCTCCTTGTGCTTATTGTAAATAATTTCAAAGTTATACCTTAGCATCTTGGTGATCCATTTTTGTTGATCCTTTGAAGACTTAGATTCTCATGATTTGTCTTGAATTTGAAATGTTTTCCCTTTAGATATCGTGCCTTTGTCTTGAATTTGAAATTTTTCCCATCAGATATTGGGCCATTTTTTATTGCATGAATTATAGCTAACATTTGTTTCTCATATGTGGGCCTTAACAAGTTCTTTCCTTCGAGTTGTCAACTCTCAAATGCCCAAGGATGCCCTTCTACAATAGTACAATCCCAATGCCATGTCTAGAAGCATCACATCCTACAACAAATTATTAGAGAAGTTTGAGGTAGCTAACATAGGAATGGAAGTAAGAGCTTCTTTTAGTTGTTGAAATGCTTGGTTAGTTTGTTTTGACCATGAAAAATAATCATTCTTCAACAATGTTGCAACAACCACCCCTGATTTTTTTTGAAAATTGTTTGCTGATTGTGATGTTTAGCTGATGTGTTTTGGTTTGTTTTGTTTCACATGTTTTCGTTGATGCATTGCAAACTGTTGTACCTCAAATTAAAATTTTTGCTACACTTAGGCATTTTGAAGAAATGAGTCAAAGTCTTGTTAAAATTGTCAAAAAAGGTCAAAATTGGGGATTGCATGTCTTGGATGAGGGCCAAAAACTCGAAATTTTCAAAATCTGACGATCTGGGTCAGCTCAAAGCGACCAAATCTACAAAAGCCAGATCTCAATTTTTCGGCCCTAAATTTTAGGGAAATTTCTATTTTTAGAAAATTTCCAAAAATAAAAAAAATTCTGGGTTTCTTTTGAAATGGATGCTGGAATTTTTTTTTAAAAATAGAAAATTTCTAAAAATAGAAAGTTTGGCTTCTAGGGTTCAAACCTATTTTGATTGGCTCAAAATACTTCCTTATCAGGGTCTATTCTTCTTTTTCATAAGCTTTTTTAGGAGCTCCAAGGCCATTAATGGAGAACATTCAACTGCCAGGTGTCAGAGTCAAACATTCAAGCACTAAACAGAAGATGAGAAATGATGAACGTGCACGAAGAACGGAGAATGAAGAAAGAGAGTTATGAAAGTTGAAAGATGCAAAATTTTGGCTAAGTCTGGAAATCCAATCGCCCCCTACTTAGTTTAGGTGCCTAGATGATCATGCCTTAGAAAAAATTTCATCTCTAGCAGCTAAAGTAACGACAGATGTGAGGAATGAAGGGAAAAGTTGAAATTTGCAAAATAAAAACTAACACTGCTAGTCATGGGCACCCCAAGAGGAGATAGGCGCCCAACTTTTCAAGGGGTTAAATGATGGGATTAAGTTTGCTCATCCCAAACAATGTTGTTCAAAATCTTCTCAGCTCTGCAACAGATCCATCGGCACAACCAACTGATCAACCAATCATCCTAAATTGAAGATTGAACGGAGGAGTCTCAACTAGGAAGCAGAATGCAAATCATAGAAATCATCAAAATAATTCTAAGTATGAAAATTTTGGGCGCCCTAGAAGGAGATAGATGCCTAGGGTTTTGAAGCACCAAATCCAGCAGTTAGGGTTTGCAGATATGTTCAACCTCTTCAGAATCCTGCCAGCTTTGCAGTGAATATCTCGACATGATCATTAGATTCGTTAGTTGCCTGCAAAATTAGATCAAAACAAAAGTCATAACATGAGGTTGTCAAGCTTCAAGGTGGAAATAGAGCAAAAATGGCCAAGTATGGAAACTTGGGTGCCCCAGAGAGAGATAGGTGCCCAAGCTTTTGAGGTATCAGATGAATGAATTTGTAGTCACAACCTCCAGCATGACTTCTTCAAACTTGAAGCAGCTCTTCAACGCAACTGTCAGCAAGTCCATCAGAGTAGGCAGTCGGCTGATATTGAAGACGAAGCTGAGTGATAAAGTCAAAGGAAAAACGAAGATTTCAAGAAAAAAATTCTAAGTCTGGAAACTTGGGCACCCTTGGAGGAGATAGGTGCCCAAGATTTTGAGGCCCCAAATTCAAATTTCAAAGGATGCAGCCTCCAGAGAACCCCTTCAGAATTCATCAAGCTATCCAATGAGCCCAACCGACAGTTTGTCGGACTCCTGTATCATCTAGAATTGCAAAATCATCTGAAAATGAGAAAACAAGCAAGAAATTGGAAAATATGAAAAACTGACTATTTCTGGTGATCAATAGGTGCCCTAGCTAGCCAGGGGCGCCCAAACATTTGAAGGCTCAAAATCAGTCTTTAGGATTTGGCATCTCTAGAACAATCATCTCAGATTTAGTCAAACTACGCAACAAAGCAGTCAATCAGTTCATCAGATCTCCTGAACTTCCGGAGTTGTAGATTCATCAGAAGTAAAGTGATAGTAGTCGAAGAACATAAAAATGGCTAACTTTGGAAGAGTTGGGTGCCCCAGGTAGCCAGGGGCACCCAACATTTTGACGGGTCAAATGAAGCTTTTATGAAAAGTTTCCTCTAGGACAACCTCGCTAGATTTGACTAGGCTCCGCAACGAGATCCTTCGTTAGTACAAAAGATTCAATGAACACTCAGAAATCAAAGATCAAACCAAGGGTAAAATCAAGCAAAAATTGAAAATGGTGAAGAAAATGGCTAAGTATGGAGAAGAAAAGCGCCCTAGGAGAAGAATGGCGCCCAAGGCTCAATGCCTTTGTCATTTTTCCAAGTTTTTATCATTCAACATTCAAACAAAATCTATGTTCGATGAACTTGCTCGGGATAGACTCCGAAAGTTTTAAAACAAAAAGAAAGCAGAATTTTCTTAACCTCAACTTATTTAAGAGAGCTTTTTCCTTCCATTATTCATTTTTGTAGGTTGGCGTCAAGAGCAAGAAGATTTTCCCTTTTCTCTCAACGAAGATTTGAAGACCCAAACAACATGCTTTTAAGGTGTTCTTCGTGGTTTCAAGATCAATAAGCAAAGAGGAACGCTTTTTCATGCTTCAAACTTCTAAGGCATTGCTTTTTCAAAATAGCCACTCACCTTTTTCCATTTTGTTGGCGTTTCAAATCGCACCTGTGGAATGTGTTTTGGAAACGAACAACTATGTGCAGTAAACTGCTCTTCGAATTAGGAGGGGAAGCTCCCTCTTTTGCTGAGTTGCATAAAGAAAGTAAACTAAAACTAATTTTGCCTATCTTTTTGGTTCAGCTACGAGAACATAAGGTTATAGAACTCTAGATGTTGCAGCTGAAGTTTTCCCTTTAATGAAACTTGACAACTACAACTTAACTTATGCTAAAGATGTTTCTATCCTCTCAGGTAAACGCAGAGAAAGAGAGTTTAGAAATGAACGAGATTGATTTTTTGACAAAGATACTAAAACAAACTTTTCTTCAACATACATATACTGAATTTCAATGCAAGTTGAAAAAGGAAATCATATAAGTATTACACAATAACGAAAATATGAGACTTTATATCAAGGGCAGCAAAGCAAGCTTCAAGAATTTATTTTCCCACACTTCGAGCACAAAGATTTCAATTCCGGAACAACAAGTTGTAGCAAAATAATTGCAACATGCGATCAAACCAGATTACAATTGACACAAAACACATGCACTAAACAAGGATTTGCAGCTAAGGAGGCATGCAAACTTGCTCTTTACACAAAGTGAACTGACACTAATCAATAACAAACATGAAGGCATAAGCTCAGTGATTCTGTTATCACAAGCACAGTTAAACTAAAATCTCCTTGCTTTTACAACTACTACTTGCCAACATGCAAACTTTATTTCTAATCCTAGAAAAGATAAGCATCTAACACCTAAGAAAGCATGTAAAAATGGAAAGTACCAACTCGTTACAGCTGTTTACTTTCTATCCTTAAAGAATGAGTAAGAATTGAGACAAGAATAGAAAGAAAGCGTGGAAGAAGCTTCTAGAAGAAAGCTGATTTAAATCTCGATCACATCCACTAAAATGTGGGCAACTTCATCTTTGGTGGGAGTGCCAATACTATTAATAGCAAAATGCCGCTTTTCCAAGATTTCTTCACCATCCGCAATAGATCTCAAGAAATCTTCGCTCTCATCGGCTGCTTTCTCGAACTTTGCTGACATCATGGAAATCATCTTCATTCTTTCAACACTGCCATCGCTACCATGCATGATATTCTGAAACTTTGCTTGGACTACGTCAAGCCCAATGTATGAACCATCCTCAAGACAATACTGACAAGGAATTGCTGCAACAAACTCTTTGACGAACTTAAGAGTATCAATAACTCTTTGCTTATACACCGCAAACTCTTCAGATATTCTCATATATGTATTAACCTTGACAAGGTGACCTTCTTTCCACTCCAGGATCTGTCTTTTGTGTTCTCTTGCCATTGTAGAGCCATAAGCCATATCTAAATCTGCAATTATGATTTCATGCATAGGCTTGAACTCGGCTATCAACTGCTCAAAATCTTGGATACCTTGACGTAAGTCATGAGCCTTGTATCTTAGCTGGAAAGACTTGTGCTAGAATCTCTTTTCCTTCTGATAATGAGCTCTTCAATCCATTCTTGAGTTTGTTTTCCACAAATAACCAACTGCCTCAACTGCTGCTGATCACTGGTGTCTCTAAAACTTGTGGCAACAACTGTGTTGTTTGTGAGGTGCCATGAATGAGATTTGATATACACAACCTGAAGTTGACGATTTTCAGCCTTGAGGGCTGCCTTGTCTTCTCCATCCTTTTGCACTCTTTCTTGAATATTTTCAATTACCATCTTAAACAAACTCATGTCAGCATGTCGAGTACTTTTACCAAGATTTGCTTTGACCATTATAAAATCATCAACATCCACCTCATCCTTGATTCTATCTTCAAGAGGCGTAGCTGTCTCCATGACCATTTCACCATCAAGATTTCTCTCAAAGTGGATTTGTTTCTTTGCCTTCTTCTTGGGTGCTTCTTGATATACGTTGAGATCATCAACATTTACTTGATACAAAGGCTTCTTCTTGTTCTTCCCAAGGAGCTCTCAAGCCAAGATGTGGTATCTCTACTAACATCCATGGGAGGAATAACTACAACATCAACCTCTATCTCCTCGTCTTCCAAATCAATGTGAATTGGTGAAGACCTCGGAGATGGAAAAGGGTCTTGTATCAAAGGCACATCTTGTGTTTCCTCTTGAGGTATGGGTTCATGTGGAGGGGCTTCTATTTCAGCTGTAGGCTGCTCCTGTATGACAATCCTTGTGTAGTCCAACCTCTTCCTAGCACTCTTTGTAGACCTACTATCCTTAGCAACTTCTTGACCTTTTCCTTTTGTCTTTGACTGAGCTTTAGAAGAAGAGGGAAGAGATGAATGTTTCCTTGGCAGCTCTGCTATTGGAATGGACTCCCTCCTTTTGAGGACCAAGAAATTCTTGTTGTACTGTACCAATTGTCGTGTCCTTTCTTCTACTGTAATGCATTCTCTGTTAGCCCAGTTAACCTATGGAAGAGGTTGTTGTTCAATCTGATTTCTAGCATATGGCAGGAGAATTACATCCTTGTCATCATCTGATAACCCTTCAATGTCTTCGGATAAACAATCTTTCATTTGATGAAGGGTGAGTCTACTATTGCTTTGCCTTCTCACCTCGTACTCATCTCTGCAGTTAGCCCAAAAGTCTTCAAATGCGAGCACATGAGCATAGTTCTGACCAAGTCGAGCTGCATAGACACCATGGGGATCATAAGATCGTCTCTCGCTGAAAGGCTTGAGACCAAGTTTATCTAACTCATTACCCATTATTTTAGCATTTGCGGATGATCTGCCCCTATTAATACCCAAAGCAAAAGGGAAGTTGAAGGCTGGTTTCTTTTAGTTGCGCAGACGAGTGTGAACATCTGATACTTGCTTGAGAAATTCCATACACACGACTTCATTTGACGGATACCTTGGTAACATAAGAGGAGCACTTGAATAGCCGTAAACCCTTAGGTAAGTGAAAGTGGCAAACTGAATAAACCAATCCGTCCATTCTGACATTGCTGCCCTGGCAATAGACGAAATGCGAACATGTAGCTCGTTGTCCAGGTCACACATTGTATATATTAAGAATGCTTTATTCACTCTTTTGTAGTGATGTGATGCCGCAGTGAACTCCAACTGGGTGTAGTAATTGTAGACATGTTGTGTAAGAGACCAAGTGTCTCTCAACCCAATCAATGACTGAAACTACTATGTTTTTGTTTGTTTTCTGAATTTTTTGATGTTTTTGTGGTTTTTGCAGCAAATAAGGATTTGTGATTTTGAGAAATAAATAGAGATAAATTCATAAATATATAACTAAGCATGAAATGATTCCCAGAACAATGGCAGATGATTTTATTATCATTATTGAGCAACTAGAATGTTATTCTGGTGACAAGAGAAGTAAACAGATGATATTATTTGAAGAACCTGATTATTACTTGCAGCCACTTGGGAGAATGAGTAGAAAGTACGGCCAGCTTGTAGACCCACTTCTCCAACCCCGAAAAGTGTGCAAATGCTTCCAAACCCCTAGGCGCCCAACATGGAGGAACCAATAGGCAAGAAATATAGGCGTTTTCCACTGGAGAAGGAAATGTGTCCCTGCTGCCGCAAAGTACGGTCTGCCAGCAGCATTGAATGCAACTGTACATTTCTTGGGAAGTGCACTAGATGCTAATCATTGATAATCTCTAAGAAGCGATTCTTCCTGATGAATGATAGAACCAAAAATACTGAATAATAACTCCACTATATGCTCTGTATGACTTCTGGATAAGTCCATGCTGATGGACAAGCTTCAATTGGTATTTCACAGCCTCAGTATGCCAGATTCTGAAGAGGGAACGTTCTCCAAAATCAAATGTCTGCAAAAACCCTTGTTTCACAAACCCCAATGCTCTCAAAGAGAAATAAGACAAATTAGAATAATCATGAATGAATTCGATTTGTCTTTGAGGAAATATATACCTCTTCTCAAAAGTTCAACCCTTCTCATAAATCATTTAAAATACAATTAATGATAAATTTGCCTCTTTTAGACTTAGGCATTTTATTTAATAAAAGGCGTCCCACTTAAATAAGTAATGAATACTTATTTAATTATAACATTTCACCTTTATTATAAAGTATTAAATACTTTATAATTTGCCATTTAATAAATATTTTAATATTTCATTAAAGTGACTTTATAACATAAAGTCAAATTAATAATCTTTTTAAATAATTATCAAACCCTCTGATAATCACTGTTTGCTCATCAAATCATCCAACTAGGTCGAAACTGAGCTGACCAACTGAAATAGGTGCCCTACCAGAAATAGTAACCCCTGTCTGCCTGACTTACTAAACATAGTAAGTATTTGACAAACACTCTGTGAGAGACTGCAAAGGCCCAAACCTAAATCAACTGATGGAGTAAGGTTCCCGAACGTAGGATACTGCCTCAAGTGATCCTCTACACATGTCTGTTAGCCTAGGAGGACCATAATGATAGGCTAACCTCTGAACCAGCTGCACTGTCTAGGAAGGGGACATTACAGTCCGCCCTCCCTGAAATTGCTTGTCCTCAAGCAATATCAGCTCCGGATGCTGTAAAATCTCCTCAGACTCCCATGTAGCATCCTCAACTGGCAAATCTCTCCATTTGATCAAATATTCCCTGATCACTCGCCTCCGAAGATGTCTCTCTCTAACCTCGAGGATGGCCTCAGGTACTAGTATCAACTTCCCCTCATCATCAAGGGGTGGCAGAACTGGAGAGGGTATCGCATGGTAACCCAATGCCTTCTTCAGGCGAGAAACGTGAAACACGTTGTGAACCCTGCTATCTGCTGGTAAGTCCAACTCATACGCAACCTCGCCCACTCGTCTGATGACTTGAAATGGACCATAGTAACGAGGTTTCAATTTCTCTGCACCACTCTTCTGCAGAGTGGACTGTCGGTATGGCTGTAACGTGAGGTACACCATGTCACCCACTGCAAAAGGACGTTCAACCCTTTTTTGATCAGCATACTTTCTGTTGATCCTATGCCCTCTGAACATTGTCCCGGAGAGACCTCAAAATATCCTGTTGATCCTGCAACATATCCCTTGTGCTGGGCACTCTACTATCACTCAACACCAAATCCAAAAGGTTGGGCGCCTCATACCCGTATAATGCCATGAAGGGGGTCATCTGTATAGTCATGTGATGGGTGGAGTTGTAACAATACTCACCAAGGCATATCCACCTCACCCAAGCTTTCTGCTGTCCAACTATATAATTCCGTAAATATCCCTCCACCCACTTATTGATGATCTCTGTCTGCCCATCTGTCTGTGGATGGTAGCTGATACTCGGTGTCAATTCGGTTCCACAGAGTCTGAACAAATCCTGCCAAAAGTTGCTCATGAATCGACTGTCTCTATCACTGACTATAGTCCGAGGCAAACCATGTAACTGGAAAACCTCTCTGAAGAAGAGTTTTGCAGTCTGTGATGTTGTGAATGTAGTGGTGATCAGAAAGAAGTGGCATATTTTGTGAGCCGATCAACAATCACATAGATACAATCCTTCCCTTGGGTCTTCGGCAAGCCCATGATAAAATCCATCGATAAACATTCCCATTTCCTATCTGGTATTGGAAGTGGCTGTAGCAGCAGGATATGTGTGTTCCTGTTTGTTCTGCTGGCAAACAAAACACTCTCATACATACTGTAGCACATCAATCTTCAAGCCCTTCCAAGTAAACCGCTCCCGTACTAGTTTATATGTTTTAAAATAACCGGGATGGCCTCGGGAATCATGAAAGGCTTTCAGAACTGTATCCCTCACATCTGAATCAAGAACCAGAAAAATCCACCCTTTGTAAATGATCAAGTCATTCACAACTGTATATCTACTATCCTGCTCTGTCCCATCAACTATGCTAGAAGCCCATGGGTTCTTAGCATACTCGGCAATAATCCTGTACCTCCAATCCTCGGAGATCTGTGCCATAGCATTCAACTGAGGTTTGCGAGATAATGCATCAGCTACCACATTCTGCTTTCCCTTAATGAAGGTAATATCAAAATCATATGATTGCAATTTGCTGACCCATTTTTGCTGTCTTTCATTCAGGTCTCGCTGCCCAAGGAAGTGTTTCAAGCTTTTATGGTCTGTACGCACACTGAATTTGCTGCCAACCAGGTATTGCCTGAACTTAGCCAAAGCATGCATAATGGCTAACATCTCCTTGTCATAAATGCTATAGAATCTTTCAGGACCTCTAAGTTTCCTGCTCTCGAAAGCAATAGGGTGTCTCTCTTGCATCAACACGGCACCGATGCCCTCTCTCGAGGCATCACAGAATAAGTCAAAAGACTTCGTAAAGTCTGGTAGTGCTAGCACTAGACATGAAGTCATGATTACCTTAAACCTGTCAAAGCACTCCTGAGCCTGTGGTGACCAAGCAAAAGCCCCCTTCTTTGTCAAATCGGTAAGGGGTGCAGCGTGTCGTGAGAACCCACTAACAAATCGTCTGTAGAAAGCACACAACCTAATAAATCCTCTGAGCTGGGTAAGGTTCCCTGGAACTGGCCACTCAACTATAGCTCGGACCTTTTCAGGGTCCATACTGACTCCCTTGGCACTGATGATGTGCCCAAGATACAACAACTCAGCCATGCCTAGCTCACACTTGGACTCCTTGGCATACAAGGACTCCTCAGCCAAAATACCCAGTACTGTATCCAAGTGAGCTAAATGCTCCTCCCATGACCTACTATACACCAGAATGTCATCGAAGAAAACCAACACATATCTCCGCAGCTGAGAACTGAAAACTCTGTTCATTGTAGCCTGGAAAGTGGCAGGGGCGTTGGTTAAACCGAAAGGCATAACCAAGAACTCAAAATGGCCGCAATGGCACCTGAACGCGGTTTTCTCTATGTCCTGTTCCCTCATTCGAATCTGATGGTACCCCAATCTCAAATCAATCTTCGTGAAGAAGATAGCACCATGCAACTCATCAATCAGCTCATCAATGCGGGGAATAGGATACCTGTTTTTTATAGTCTTCTTATTGAGCTGACGGTAATCAATACACATCCGTAGTGATCCATCCTTTTTCTTCACCAAAACAACCAATGAAGCAAAAGGTGATTTGCTAGGTCTGATGTGCCCCATAGCCAACAACTCACCGATTGTTTTCTCAATCTCATCCTTGAGGCATTTCGGATGTCTATAGGGTGTGATCATAATGGGCTTTGCGCCCTCCTCCAACTCTATAATGTGTTCAGTTCCTCTATCTGGAGGTCTACCTGGTGGAATATCGTTAAACACTTTAGAGTGTTTAATCCTTATCTCCTGAATGTCGGGATGGTACTCATGCTTTTGCTGTTCCTATTGTGCGGGCATCAACATACATTCAGCAGCTCAATCTACCATATCATGACGAATGAGCCTCTCCATGTGTGTCTATGAGATACAACTCTTAAGTTGCTATCCTTGATAGCTTTAATCACATGCGGCTTCCCATTAACCTTAAACTTCATCTCCATATCCCGAAGATTGAGTGTGAACTCACCCAACTCGCGAAGCCATGCCATTCCAAGTCCACATCAGTGTCCCCCATATTAACAACGTAGAATTCAGTCTTGAATTCATACTTGTTTAATTTCATCGGAAGATCTGCTATTTTCCTATCACATTTGAGGGTGTACCCATTCGCTACCTTAACTCGAATACCCTCAAACTCTTCCGTTTGAATGCCACGCTTCTCAACCAAACGTGCATCTATGAAGTTGTGCGTTGCACCTGTGTCTAGCAATGTTATAACTTTCTGACCAGCTAGGAGCCCACGTAGTCTAAAGGAGCCATCTGTCTGAAGACTAGTCAAATGTGCCTCTTGTAGTTTCCTTCCACCATCATGTTCACTATCATTTTCAGACTTTTCATCATCTGAATGCTCTGAATCAGCTTGCTGGTCCGACAGATCAGATTGTTCTTCACCCTCATAAAACCACTCCATCTGGTTACTTTTGGCTTTAGGGCGAAGAGGGCATATGTGTTTTTCATCATAAGGTGCCTTGCACCAAAAACACAACTTTTTCTTGCGTAGATCATTCAATGTCTCTCTGTCAAACGGTGGTGCATTACTTCTCCTAGGATCTGGTGGGTCTCTCTTCCTGTCAAAGGGTATATCTCTATCAAAAGATCTATTCGGCCTTGAGTTTGGCGTGGAACTCGAAGAGAACTTGCTGCGAGGTGCTGCAAGCTCCATGTTGCGTGCCTTCCTCATTGCCTCCTGAAGGGTGGGAGGATCAAATGCCTTGACCCAACCTCTCATCGGTTCATATAACCCCTCGGTGAATAGGATAACAAGTCTTCTCTCTGAAATACCTGTTACCATGACTGCAATCTTTTGGAACTCCCCAATATAAGCATCCAAACTACCTGTCTGTCTGAGTTGTGCTAGCTCTCTAAAGTAAAGTTCTGGATCCTTCTTATCAAATCGCTCAATGAGCCTATTTGTGAACTCCTGGTAAGTAGTGACCTGGTGATGACCCAATGTGTACATACCGTGATGCCACCAACCATGCGCCAATCCATTAAGGTGTACTATGGCGAATTTAATGGCCTTGTCCTCTTGCATAGGTCTCAAAGATAGGTAATTGTCTAATTTTTGTACCCAAGACCTCACTGAATTTTTATCCGAGCCATCAAAATAAGGCAAGGTGATCTTGCTCACTGCATGCTGAAGATCCCTGTTCACCTGTGGTGGTTGCTGGTATTGGTGTGTTCTGCGCTCAAATCTACCTCCACCCCTGGGCTTATGCACATCCATGAACTCATGAAATGACAATGACTGCCTAATCTCGGGAGCCAAGGTCGAATACTCTCCAAACAATCTAGTAACATCTGCCACTGAAGTACCATGTTGTGGCTGAAACTCGGTATTGTGACCCTATTGTTCTGCCTCCGGAGTCGGTGGTGCCTCCTGACTGATAAAGGTGGGTTGTCCAGGCCTATGCTCGTGAACAACTGGTGACAGCCGCGGTCGTGCGGACATCTGTGGCTGATCTATACCTCCCGAACCACTCGACTGTCCTATCTGAATATAATGTTGATGGGGCAGAGTGTACTGTCTCATGGTACCTATCAACTGCGACATCATGTCCATCATGTTGTCGTGTCTACTCCTGTATTCTGCCTCCGTCATCTCAGCAATTTCCTTTTCTTTCCCTGCATCTCTAGGAATCTCTTGATCTGCCATGAGTGTAGTCACACTGTTTTCGCTGCCACTAGAGCTAAACCTGTGAATACCAAGGATCCCTGATATTGCCTCACCTTCTCGAATGGGTGGACCTGTCCAATCCTCAACTCTGCTTGTTCCTCTACCCTTACTGTAGAAAATAACGTCTCTACTCATGAAAAAGCATCTAAAAAGCAAGCTTCAAACTGAAAAAGCACAGGTTGGCAGGACTTTTGTGCTCTGATACCACTGTAAGAGACCAGGTGTCTGTCAACCCAATCACTGATTGAAACTACTGTTTTTGTTTGTTTTCTGAATTTTTTGATGTTTTTGTGGTTTTTGCAGCAAATAAGGATTTGTGATTTTGAGAAATAAATAGAGATAAATTCATATATAAATAACTAAGCATGAAATGATTCCCAGAACAATGGCAGATGATTTTATTATCATTATTGAGCAACTACAATGTTATTCTGGTGACAAGAGAAGTAAACAAATGATATTATTTGAAGAACCTGATTATTACTTGCAACTGCCTGGGAGAATGAGTAGAAAGTACAGCCAACTTGTAGACCCACTTCTCCAACCTCGAAAAGTGTGTAGATGCTTCCGAACCCCTAGGCGCCCAACATGGAACCAACAGGCAAGAAATATAGGCGTTTTCCACAGGAGAAGGAAATGCATCCCTACTGTAGCAAATTACAGCCTGTCAGCAACATTAAATGCAACCGTACATTTCTTGGGAAGTGCGCCAGATGCTAATCATTGATAATCTCTGAGAAGCGATTCTTCTTGATGAATGATAGAACCAAAAATACTGAATAATAACTCCACTATATGCTCTATATGACTTCTGGATAAAGCCACGCTGATGGACAAACTTCAATTGGTATTTCACAGCCTCAGTATGCCAGATTCTGAAGAGGGAACGTTCTCCAAAATCAAATGTCTGCAGAAACCCTTGTTTCACAAACCCCAATGCTCTCAGAGAGAAATAAGGCAAATTAGAATAATCATGCATGAATTCGATTTGTCTTTGAGGAAATATATACTTCTTCTCAAAAGTTTGACCCTTCTCATAAACCATTTAAAATCCAATTAATGATAAATTCGCCTCTTTTAGACTTAGGCATTTTATTTAATAAAAGGCGTCCCACTTAAATAAGTAATGAATACTTATTTAATTATAACATTTCACCTTTATTATAAAGTATTAAATACTTTATAATTTGCCATTTAATAAATATTTTATATTTCATTAAAGTGATTTTATAACATAAAGTCAAATTAATAATCTTTTAAAATAATTATCAAACCCTCCGATAATCACTGTTTGCTCATCAAATCATCCAACTGGGTCAAACTGAGCTGACCAACTGAAATAGGTGCCCTACCAGAAATAGTAACCCCTGTCTGCCTGACTTACTAAAAATAGTAAGTATTTGAAAAACACTCTGTGAGAGATTGCAAAGGCCCAAACCTAAATCAACTGATGGAGTAAGGTTCTCAAACGTAGGATACTGCCTCAAGTGATCCTCTACACATGTCTGTCAGCCTACGAGGACCAGAATGATAGGCTAACCTCTGAACCGGCTGCAATGTCTAGGAAGGGGACATTACATGTTGTACATTTAAAGAACCCTCCGTGTTTAACCCTCTGAATTTACCTTGAAAGGCAACCAAGTAGACTAGGTAGGAGATCATATGGAGTGCATGTCTATTGAAATATTTAGTTATTTGATGATGAAGGCAATCACTAATTAATGTTGGCCAGTTATAAAACTTTGTCTTCTTCATGATGTGAGGTATCACGTAGAATATCCAAGGCTAATACTTCGTCGCGTCCACTTGATCAGTAATTCAGTTGATCAAGGTGATTATCATGGCAAATTCATGTTTGAACTCTCCTCTCCTGATGTTCTTTGGCAATGTACTATGTTTTTCTTTCAGCCACCTGTGTGCAATCTTCTTGCTATACTTTTCTTGGTGCTTTTCCCATATCCTTTCACATTCTTCTTGTAATGCCCTGCCAAGTAACCTTAAAGGAAGTTGCAATTAACATCTTAAGTGAACTAATTTTTTTTTTATAAAGTGCATTTAACATACACATTCACTTACCAATGAACAACAACCTCTAAGGCTACAAGGTTAGGATTACTTAAACCTACACATACACATTACATACAACCATAGCCTTATGAACTTTATGAAATAAACATCATACATTATAAGAATACCACATAACATAATAAGATAATCAACCAAGATACAAACTCATAATCATTAACTTAATCCAAAAGTTATATCACTCATTCCCAGAATGAGGAAATAGTACAGATGTATTACAATTACATAACTCTACTTCATAACAAAAGAGGGATAAAATAACTTATACAATCTGAAATATTACAATGCAAGAATAACACAAGAACTCAAGCCGTCCATCTGGATGTCTCGCCACCAAGTACCGAAGATAGATGGGGACCCAACAGTTTTGGTGCATATTCCACCCAACCAATGTGGCACCCAAAGGCCTACCCCCCATGCTAGGAGATAGTAACAAGGTAACATGGACAAAGATCTACATCCACTAACCAAAGGAAGACTCATACTGACTCAAACTGACATAACCAAATAAATGCCATAAATAAGTACAAATCCAGTTCAACTCAAGTACAACACAAGTACATATCAAGTACAACTCAAACATCACTGACATAGGTCACATTGCTTCCAGACATCATAATAATCAAGTATGTTCAAAGAACCATACACAGAAAACAATAAACAATTGTTGTCCTAGATAGAGTGTCATCACATAGTAGTCATGAGATCTCCTCTGGGCATCCTTCATAGGCTTCGGCACAAGTAATCCTGGTGGCCTCAACCGAATCCCGACCCTCATACTCACTCATGCGGAATCAACTATCTCTCGTATGGACAAGATAGTTGATCTTGCCATTCCAAGCCTTCCCACTCATCCCAAGTCTAAACAAGCCCTTATGTCTATGAGTGAGGTAAAATTATCTTGATTAGTGAGAATTTAGTCCTAATCTTCTAAGTACATTACTTTAATTATCACTTGTTTAAATCACTCCTAAAGGTTACTAGTTTACCTCTTTGGGCTCTGGCGCCTAACAGAAGCCACTCTTCTATTCGACAACACACACCCAAACAATCCACCAAGGGAACCACAAGTGCATACCAACTAGGCATCATAATCCACTCCAACACAAGGAGGATACAAATAATAGAACTCACTCCAAACATCTTGGAGACAACAACCACATAGTCCACTCCTTACAAGGAGACACGGATCCCATAATCCGCTCCTAAACCAAGGAGGTGCAAACATCCCCGTTCGTGGAAACCGGGTAAAACTGAATAGACACCATGCACTACCCAAGGGAGAAAACAACTGGTTGACATAAAGATTCAACAACCTTTATCCTCTAAGTTCTTCTGGAAGACTTATAATTTAGGACTAACACTAAATCATAAAACCCAAAATGTAGCTTGACGACATAGCAACAAAAACATTTAAGTCATTAATCAAATCTAATATTTGGATTTCCTAAATCCATATTCATTCAATAGGTAGTGTTGACAAAGTCAAAGACACGATAACTAGATCATCTAAAATAATCATAACCCCTATTTCCCTTTTCATTATTGGAAATCTAAAACAATTAAACTTACTTCCCTTTACTGATTACAGAGAATTAAATCCTTTAAGATAATAATGAGAAAGATACTACTTTTGGATATACTAAATCCATATCTCAATTCATTACGTAATTCATTATATCGATAAAACTGAATTAAGAGTTCATTTTTTCAGATAAGGGAGAAATTACACTAATATTTAATTCTCTAATTGCTCTTAACAAAATAAGTAATTTCAACTATAACTCAAAACATTTCGCTTTAAATTAAAAACCAATTGCCCTTGCAAATTAAATCATTATAAAATTAATCAAATTAACATTTGGTCTCTTCCATAACTTATTGTGTTAAAATACGATCAATATTTGGACTATAACCTCAATATCATATATATATATATATTTCCAATTAAATCAAATTAATAATTGGACCTTTTACACATGAATTTAAATTTCACAATTAAATTTTAAATTATGCATTCTTTAAATCAAATATTTAACTCTTTCAATTAAACTTTAACATGCCATTTTAAAACAAACAATAATTTCCCCATACATTTATAATTTTAATTCCACTAATCTAATATACAAATTTTATTTAAAATAATATAAATAAATATAATACTTTAATATTATAAATTATAATATAAAATATTATTAAATAATATTTTAATATTATAATAACAATACATAAAATATTAATATTTATAAATATCAATTTATTATTATTTTATTATCAGAGCAGCCATGGGAAAATAACTTAACAACAGTCTCGTGTTTCAAACATAGCTCAAAAACTACGATCTGGGTATTTGCGATTTTTTGACAAGGATAAGGAAATTCCAAGGTATAGAAACCCTTTAAATTTCCTGACAACCCAGTTTGTGTAAGTGGAGTTATACGTAACGCAACATACCATTTTACCATGAAAATATAACTTTCCTGCGGATTTTAAAATTTTGATTTTTAATAATAAATAGAGGGTTTCATTTTCTAAAAACATTCTAAAAACATTGCTCAATCTCTATGTTTGAATCCAAAAACAAAATAATCGATTTTCTCAAACAAATTAAATTCAACTGAAGTTTTCACAATTTTCACTCAAGAATTTTCAGAAAATAAAAGCTGCAAATTTATTTGATTCTTTTATTTTAATAACAAATTTATTTTCTAAAACAGATCTAACAAACAAATCTTTAATCACTACTATTTTAAAAACAATCAATAACAATAATAACACAGAAGAAAACCTGGTTCAAGAAGCTACAGGAAGAGATGTATTTCTGCTGCAAACCTCCTCCAAAGATTTCCTGAATTTTTCTTCAATCATCCAATGAATCCAATCCAAACCCAACAAATGCAAACAATCTTTCCTCCAATTAATTCTACAATGAAACTTTCTTCAAACCCTTCTTTTGTGCAAATTTTTCCAAAATTTCTTCTCTGCTGTAAAAATGAATTTTTCTAAAAACTTTTCTCTCCTAAAATTAAAACATGTATTATTTATAAATCAAAAATACCTAATACAACACTAATTCACATTACATGCAAATTAGATATTAATTTCAATTTCAATTTTTACAACCCTAATTCACATTGCATGCAAATTAGATATTAATTTCAATTTCAATTTCAAATACTAAATCAATTTCCAAAGTTGCAACTAATTTCTCAAATAAATATTTAATTACAATTTCTAATTTAATTCCCACACGTTGAAATTAAATTCCAAAATTAATTTTATTTCTTTTATTTCCTTTCATTCTCTTGCATCGCGTTTAATTAATTAATTAATTAAATTATTTAATAACTAAATTCAACCACCTTGGATTAAATTTAATTAATTAAATAAATTAAATATAATTAATTAATTTAAATATAAACTTTTATCCACATTGCATTATTTAAATTAAATAACCATCAACATGATTTAAATGCAATTATTCTAAATATCTATTTTCAAATCAATAAACCTTTAGAATTAAATAACATTAAAGCAAGACAGACAATGTCTCGACACACACAACTGACGACACACTAAGGCTAGGGCGTAAACTTGACACATGTTACCTAGCTACTATTTTCCGTTCAACTTAACCGTTGGATCGACACGCTCAAACCTGTGAAACCAGGTGGAGTCGATGTCATGTACTTGCAATCCTGCAACCAAGTAAACAACATCATACAATATATCTAGGATATAATACACACCATGAAGAAGGAATTACGAATTTGCAGAGCGCTCACAAGCGAGTGATGCGAACTCGTCCTCTTCACCCATACACTCATCAAAATTGACACTTCCATCATAATCCAATAATCTCATAATAACATCTCATGCTAACTCTACAACATCATTAATCCATAATGCATGTGAAACAATAATCAGATAACCACATCACACAATAATAGTTATCGCTCAATAGTAGCGATCAAAACATCATAACAAAATGTATCCAGTATCAAAGTAACTGCAACCAAACATAACATATAACAAACCGAACAAGAAGCAAAACGGAGGGGTATTACACTTTTATGTTGATGGTAACAATTCCAGGCCATGGTGGAATTGAGAAGCATTTCTCGATCATGTCTGACTTTAAGTTGCATATGATTCTTCCATCTATTGACTGGATTTCCCTCATGGCAGAATTATAATGTTTGATACAAGCAATTATAAATTCCAAGATTTGTACTGAAAAAAGTATGGATGTTGCTGAAAGAATACTTGAATGGCCAAGATGCTTGATGGTGGCGTTGCTTGCATCTTCCAAAGGACGTAGGTTGAATACTGGCTTGATATGGTGTAAGTCAGTCTCGGTTGTTTCTATGAAATCATGTTACGGTGCTGATTTGGTCTTAAACTCTATAGGGATGTACTCCATTTTGCAAAACTTGAAGATTGACTATGAACATGCCTAGGTTCTGACAAGTTTTGGCAAACTTTCTAATTTTAGTTTGCTAATTTTTCTTTGTCAAACGGATGAATTTTTGGAAATTTTTCTGAGATATGGGTTTTGATTAGAATTCTGTTACAAGCCAACTGAGATTGTCCGTTTTTGAAAATTCGGAGTGAAGATTGAAAAAGCAGCAAACCCTAATTTTCTTTGACAAAGCAAAAAAAGCTGGCATCTGGGTATTGTTTATGAGCATATTCTGGATGAACCCAGTTGATCATATGTTGAAAACCCCGGCTTCTAAATGAAAAAGCAACCACTTTAAGTTTCTCTGAAAAATCTATGATATGGGTTTTGTCTAGAAGAAGGTTTGAAATAGACCCAGAAGATTAGAAATTGAAAAATTTGAAGTTTTCTCTGACATGCAAAATAAAAGGCAGTTGCTGCAACTTTGAGAAAATCCTTCAAAAATTGTCTAGAAGATAGAACAAATATGAACCAGCTCGCTGAAAATTGAAAACAATGGCTTCCTTCTTCACAAATTTGATTTTCTAGATGAAAAAATATGAAAAAGCAAGCCTTCTTTGAGTGCTGATCTGAAAATTGATGAAAAACCAGCAAGTTTATGTTCTTGAATCTTTAAAATAAGGTTTGAAGTTGCTACTCTATTTCTCCTTGAAGCCACCTGCAAGAGAATATGAAAAATAAAACACAGAGGTGCCTTTAAATAAATTTTTGTCTTGAGAAACAACTCTCAAACTCTAATTCTTGAAACCCTAAATTTAGTTCATGCAATGAATTTAGGCGTTTTTTCTTTCTTTCAAATTTTTTGAAATTTCCAAAAATTTCACTAAGGCATGAGAAGTTGGGCACCCTTCTTGAGGTGAGGCGCCCAGTCTCCCCAGACTTAACCAATTTTTCATCATTTTCAACTACTGTTCAATTTTCAGCCCTAGTTCGATCCTATCTCCCAACTTCCAGATTGATCCGACGGACGAACTGAACATTTCATCATGGAGCTTGATCGAATCTGACGACATTGTTTTGGAGATGTCTTCTGACAAAAACTTCGTTTGACCCTTCAAATTGTCAGGTGCCTATCTCCACCAGGGGCACCCATTTCTTCCAGTGTTAGCCACTTTAATGATCTTCAATCTTTGCTTGTCTTTTGACCTTCAAATGAATTCATGATTCCGGGCGTTGCACTGATCACACTGACTGGTTGATGGATTCACTGGATAGCTAAGAAGATTCTGGGAGGCGTCTCCTGGATGCTTCATCTCTGGAAACTGACATTTAATGGCCCTAAACCCTAGGCGCCCTTCTCCTTCAGGGGCGCCCATCTCCTCCAGAGATAGTTTTTATTCTAAGTATTTCACTATTGCTTTTGACGTTTGTCGTTCCATTTACTTTTTCTCCTCTATTCGGCTTGCAACATTTGATGACTGTCAGCTCCGACAGACGTGTTGATGATTGCGTTGGAGAGCTTGATCTAGTCTGAAGAAGCTATGTTAGTGGCATCTTTAGCAAATTTACTTGTTTAACACCTCAAAAACTTAGGTGCCCTTCTCCTTCAGGGGCGCCCATCTTCACCAGACTTGGAATTTTTTTATCTTTTTCATGATTTGCATTCTATCTCCAACGTGAAACTCTGCCGTTTGATCTGAGATTCTAGTTGATTGAATGGTCAGATGATCGTGTTGATTGATTCGTTGCAAAGCCGGGAGGCTTCTGAGCAACAATGGTCTAGAGGCAAAAACCCTAACTTTGACATTTGACTCCTTGAAAAGCTGGGCACCCTTCTCCTTCAGGGGTGCCCATGGCTGGCAAACTTAGCCATTTTTTTGCATTTTTCAAAGCTTTGCCTTGTTTGACGTGCCTTCCTTGTCATTTGATTGCTAGAACAGAAAAAAGTTTCTAAGGCATTGAAGTATGGGCACCTCTTCTTGACTGGGGCGCCTGAAGTCTGTAGACTTAGACAAATTTTTGCATTTTCAATTCTTCAATCTTCCTTTCTCCGTTCTTCGTTTTTTGTGCACGTTCCTCGTTGATAGCTTCTGTTTGACCCTTCAAATGTCTGATTCTGACACTTGGCAATTGACGGACCTCCATTGATGACCTTGGATCTCCGAAAAAGCTTCTGTAAATGCACAATAGACCCAATAGGGTAAAACTGATCTTTTTGTGATTCTGACTGCACCGACCTGATGAGGAAGTATTTTAAGCCAATCAAAATCAGTCTTAGCCCTAAAAGCCAAACTTTCTATTTTTAGAAAATTTTACAAGTATCCATTTCTTAAGAAACCTAGAAAAACCCAGAAAAAGTTTCTATTTTTAGAAAACTGCTAAAAAAAGAAATTTTCCTAAAATTTAGGGTTGAAAAACTGACATCTTGGTTTTATAGATTTGATCGTTCTGAACCGACCTAAATTGTCAGATTTTGAAAATTTCAAGTTTTTTGACCCCCATGCAAGACATGCAAACCCCAATTTTGACCTTTTTGACAGATTTAACAGTATTTCTACTCATTTCTTCAAAATGCCTAAGTGTAGCGAAAATTTTAATTTGGGGTACAACAATTACAATGCTGCTATAATATGAGAGACAACTGTAAACTCAAACCCTACTGTCTGTGTTGTGACAGTGAATAGACCCAGCCAGTTCTACAATTTTTCAATATTGAAAATGCAGATATATTCTAATCTAAATGATGGTGATGGAACCTAGTTCAGATGCTAAGGGATAGAGCTGCCTGTGATGCAAAACTTTTGTTGAATTCTTCTAAACTTGGCTCCCTTTGATGCCAATGACCACGCCCAGGTTGCTTGAAATGCAACGACTTATTTTCCAGCCAAAATCAAATTCTACCAATCCTCAAACACAAAGTCGAATTCTGGTTTTAGCGCCTAGCTATTGCCAAGTTAAAAACTCCAAAATTCGTCTTCCATGAGTTGCGCCCAACAACACAAGGAAACCACAAATTTTTGCAATGAAGCCATCCGTCTAATAGATGAAATTGAATCTTTCCTTGTTCCTCAAAATCGATTCCCAAGCTGCAAAGCAGACTTTCTCCAACTGAAGAATGATTCCAACAATCTGAAATTATCTTCTACAAAAATCGAATATCCCCTTGTCTCCAAAATTTGGCCAAAGGCCACTAAATTTTGCTCTAAAAAATAATATTATTTTATTCCAAGTGATTTTATGATATAACATTTATTTTAGTCACTTTATTAAATTAATTAAATATAAAGCTATCTTATACTTTTGCAATATTGAGATAACTTTACAAATAATTAATTTAATCAATATTCCCTTATTTCTTCACCTAGCCTTCGAGAATAAATAAGGCTAAATACATCGCAGGCATGGCTAGTATGAGGGGGACATTACAGTCCTCCCTTCTTGAAATTGCTTGCCCTCAAGCAATTGCAAACTAGGATGTTGTAGAATCTGATCACTCTCCCATGTGGCATCCTCGACGGGCAAGTCTCTCCATTTCACCAAATACTTCTTCACCACCTTGTTCCTCAATCTCTTCTCCCGGGTATCTATAATCTCCTCAGGGACTAGGACCAAATGTCCCTCCTCATCCAATGGTGGAAGCTCCGAAGAAGAAGTAACTTGCTGCCCAAGTGCCTTCTTAAGGAACGAAACATGAAACACATTATGAATCTTGTTGCTTTCCGACAACTCCAACTCATATGCTACCCCTCCAACACACCTGATAATCCTGTATGGCCCATAAAATCTAGGTTTCAGCTTCTCCACACTACTCTTCTTCAAAGAAGACTGTCTATAGTGCTACAAACAAAGGTAGACCAAGTATCCCACCTCAAAACTACGCTCAACCTTGTGTCTATCAGCATAATTCTTCTGCTGATTTTGTGCCACCTATAGGTTGTCCTTGAGTGCCTGCAATGTATCCTAACTCTCTTGGATCCAATCCTTGGCCTTCAAAGCCTTGCTCTCACTGAAAGCCAAATCCATGAACGATGGTGCATCATATCCATATAGTGCCCAAAAATGAGACATCCCAATAGACATATGATAAGTGGTATTATAACAATACTCTCCCAAATGCAACCACTTAATCCATGCTTTCTGTTGTCTCGAGATGTAGTTGTGCAAGTACCCCTCAACCCACTTGTTGTACCCCAAATTAAAAAAATTGCTACACTTAGGCATTTCGAAGAAATGAGTCAAAGTCTTGTTAAAATTGTCAAAAAATGTGAAAATTGGGGATTTTGCATGTGTTGCATGAGAGTCAAAAACTCAAAATTTTCAAAATCTGATCATCTAGGTTTGCTCAGAGCGACCAATTCTACAAGACCCGAATTCCAGTTTTTTGGCCCTAAATTTTAGAAAAATTTCTATTTTTAGAAACTTTATGAAAATAGAACTTTTTTTGGGTTTTTTTTGGGTTTCTTTTGAAACAGATGCTAGCAAAATTTTCTAAAAATAGAAAGTTTGGCTTTTAGGGTTCAAACTGATTTTGATTGGCTCGAAATACTTCCTCAATAGGGTGGTCTAGTGAGAATCACAAAAAGATTAGTTTTTCCCTAGTGGGTCTATTTTGTTTTTTTAGAAGCTTTTTCAGGACTCCAAGGCCATCAATGGAGGACATTCAACTACCAAGTGTCAAATTCAAAAATTCAAGCACTGAACAAAAGAAGCTGCTACTGAGGATCAAGGGACGAGGAATGAAGAATGAAAGTTGGTGAATCATGAAAATTACAAAATTTTGGTTGTCTGGAAAATCAGGCTCCCTTGCCAAGTAAAGGCGCCCAGAGTTTTGTGCCTTAGAAAATTTTCATCTCCGACAGTTAGAACAAAGGCTAGCACGTTGAACAAAGGAGAAAGTTGAAAATTGCAAAATAAAAACTAAGTCTGCCAGCCATGGGTGCCCTAGAAGGAGATAGGTGCCCAACTTTTCAAGAGGTCAAATGATGGAATTAGGGTTTGTCCTCCCAGACAATGTTGCTCAAAATCTTCTCGAGTTCACAGTGAATCCAACAGCACAACCATCTGATCAACTAGTCATTCGGAATTGAAGATCGAACAGAGGAGTCTCAACCGAGAAGTTGAATGCAAAATCATAGCAATCATCAAAAAATATTCAAGTATGAAAACTTGGGCGCCTTAGAAGGAGATAGGCACCTAGGGTTTTGAAGCACCAAATTCCGCAGTTAGTGTTTGCAAATATGCTCAATCTCTTCAGAATCCTACTACCTTCGCACTGAATATCTTGGCATGATCATCAGATTCATCAACTGACAGTAAATTCAAATCAAACAGAGGTCATAACATGAGGTTTTCAAGAATGAAGGTTGAAAAAGAGCCAAAAAATGGTTAAGTCTGGAATTCTAGGCACCCTAGAAGGAGATAGGCACCCAAGTTTTTGAGGCATCAAACGAGTGAATTTGCAGTCATGGCCTTCAACATGTCTTCTTCAGACTTGAATCAACTCTTCAACGTAATCATCAACAAGCTCATTAGAGTTGACACTCATTAGATATCATCGACAGATCAGAGGGGTAAAACCATGAAAATGAAGAAGTCAAAGGCAAAAGGTGAAAAATAAAATGTCTGAAACATGGGTGCCCCTGGAGGAGATAGGCGCCCAAGATTTTGACCCCCTAGATTTAGTTTTCAGAGGATGTAGCTCCCAAGAGATCCTCCTCAAAATTCATCAAGCTATCCAGTGAATCTGACAGCCAGTCAATCGGGTCAATCTAGCTTCCGGATTCGCGAAATCATTTGAAGGTGAGGAAACAGTGTTGAAACTTGAAGAACATAAAAATGGCTAACATTGGTTTTGCTAGGCGCCCTAGAGAGAGATAGGCGCCCATGATTTAGAAGGCCAAGATGGAGTTTCTATCAAAAGTTGCCTCCAGACAAACTTTGTTAGATTCGATCAAGCTTCAAAATGGATCATTTTGCCAGATCACGGGATTCACCGAGCCCCTAGAAATGGAAATTGAATTGAGGTCAGAATCAAGCAAAATCTTGAAAATGGTGGAAAAATGGCTAAGTCTTGTTGATGTGTTTTTTATGACAACACCAACACAGAATAAAAATGTCCAACGGCCACTCTATTCTCTCTTGATCAAAGTGTTCCGCATGCTAAGATTGCGTGAAAATTCATGCATTCGACTCCAAGGTTCTTTTAATGCGAATAGACTCAGTTGGTTGATGTGAATATGCTGGGTATTCCAAGGGGACTTACGTAATTGTTCACCTTTATATGCTCAAGCAAATGAAGGATTTTGACTATGATGCTCTGGTATTTGAATGGATCGGAAAATGCTGAATTTAAAGGAGGTAGGGATAGGAATTCTACAATCTATTTCTACGGATGGAATGCAAGGATTAGCTTTAACAGTCTTCAAACCAAACTTCATTTCGTCTCCCCTTCGGACAACTCTGACAAAGCTGGTGCAATCTTCAAAGGATGGATGAGATGTTCAAATTGAGATTCACCATGCACACCCCTTCACAATGAAGCAAGTGGGCACACTAAACACAATCAAAGTTAAATGCTGAGATTCCAGTTGACCACGCAGGAGCAGACTTACCATCAGCAAGTCCGCCAGTGGTATGGATACGAGAAGATATGCCCAAACTAATGTCACATTCCACAATTAACTCTACTTGCATGAAAACAAATCTACTTTACTTTACTCTATTCGAATTGGAAAGACGAAAAGATCTCGTCAACTGACCACAACACAAAATGAAGTCACCAATCAATGAAATCTTTATATCATGAGAGTCTTACACAACAATCTTTTGCAAAAAATTTCAAAGGGAAAGTCTTTCTTTCCTTTCCAACTAAGCTAACTTTCTTGTTTCTGTACGCACACTGGCAACTCACTTGTCTACCTGCTGTGCCATTCTCTTCAAATCCTTCTAACCCACTGATTGACTCCCTGGAAAACTCAGCTGGAAGCTCAATTGCTGGATTTTCTTGCCCACAAGGACGGGACAAGTGCTGCATGTAGCCAATCAGTGTCTTGTGCTCTACCTTCAACCTTTTGTATTTGCCCTCAACATGGGACAATCTATCCTTGAGTGCTCGATAGGAATTATCGCACTCCTCTACCACTTGTGCTCCAGTAGGGCGGCCTAGTTCCATGGTTGTCACAACATAGTTCTCAGGAACAGCCTCGTCTCTATCACATTCTACCCGAGGAACTGCCATATGCAAGGTTCGGGATCCATCCTCATCTGTGGATATTTTGGAGAACTTCCTAGCCTTTTTCTTTGCTGGAGGTGCGCTTGATCCTCTGTAATAATTCCTCCATCTCGGCTGCGGGATCGGTCTCATCTACAGGATCACGCCTCATTCTGTCCCTTAGCCATTCTGGCACCTCCTGCCGCATGTCAGATATAATAAAAGGCTGTTCTACCTCAGCCTCTACCTCGTGAACCTCTCCTTCTGCCATCGTTCTGACGAGGCTCACCGTCATCAATAGGCTCCGTGTCTCCCGAGCTCTGGGCATCCTGATCTGAAGTAGCATCACCCTCGAGAGCCGCCTCAATTTCCTGCTGAAATTGAGTATCAGTAGCCGTCCCCTCATCTGTCTCTTGCTGATTTTCCTGCCGATGATCTTCTTGGGGCATGTTGATGCTCTGACCCACTGATTCTCTACGAGGTGGCTGACTTCGCTACTTGCACTGTCTGCTCTACATCCAATCTCTCCCTCTGATCAACAAATAACGACACCTCCTGTAAGCTTGGAGAGTGTGTCCGAGATGGCGTATGCATGGACTCCTCAACTACCACAGGCTCAGGTCGAACTGGCTCCTTTCCTCTAGGCTCTGGAGTTGGGTTACTCCGTCTCCTCTGATTAGTTGCTTGTAATCTGCTGTCTCCCATCAAATTGTAGGTAAGGGGAATTGACCTTCCCTTGAGTCGGCTGACATGCCTCTCTACCCAACTCCGTGTAAATGTCAAGACTGGGATACAAAGTGTATCCAAGTCAGTGATCTCTAGCTCAGACCAATCTGGGAGTGGCAGAGGTGTATCTCTTACTGTCTCGTAGTCAGCCTGTACTACGTTTATATCTTCCTCAATCTGATCTGGCACTAGGATGATCTCACACTCTCTGACCATCACCAACGGTATCCGAGAGAACATCCTCTTTCTGACTTCGATCTCATCTACTGCACTAGCCCAAAAGTCTTCGATTTGCACCTTGTGCCTGAACTCTTCTGTCAATATCCACCTGATGTTTCTGTGGGGATCGTAGTAATGCCTGCTGGTGTGATAGGAAAGGTGGAAGAATTGGAGCTCCGCTTCTGCCTCTCTTGCTGCTTGCAGCGATGGGCAGATTTCATCTGAATTTCCCATAGTAATCGGGAATCCGAGTCCACCTTTCTTCTTCTTCTTCTGAATCTTATCATAGGCAATCAGTTGCCTAGATACTTCCAGCATCACTATCCTGTTTGTGGGATACCGAGGCAATCTGTATGGATAGGAGGAAAATCCTTGCAGCCTTATGTAGGTGAATTTTGGAAATTGGATAAACCAACATCCGAATTTCTCAATCATTTCCTGTGCCTCCCTTGATATTCTGTGGTGGGTTCTCTGTTGCAAGGTCCTCGTGATATGCATTGTAAAGGCGTCATTGACCCTCTTGTAATTAGTTGTGCTTGTCAGATGCAACTGTGGACAAGCTTCATATATTTTAAACTGATGGGATCCGCAACCGATTGGTTCTTTGTAAGAGATCCCTCTGTATCTCATCATGCGAGCCAGCATGTAGACAAGGTAGGAGCCCATGTAAAATGTCTTCGTTCTCCTCACGCCACGAAGTTGCTCATGTATGTTATCATTGATCATCAGTGCCCAATCCATGTAATCCTTTCCCTCTAACACCAAGTTGACAAAATAGAACATCCAAGGTTCAAAGATGAATGCTTGGGGGCATCCTCCAACTCTGCTTAGCATCATAATGAGATCACCAAACTCGTGTCTCAAGTCATCTGAGACTATCTGCTTGGGCAATTTTGTGCGAGTTGGCTTGGGTTTAATCATCCACCTAGTGTTTATCAAATCAGCACACCGGTCTGTGGTGGATGAGTACATCTTTCCAGCTCTCTCTTTCGTCTTGTAGATCATCTTCTCATGAACTGGAATCCCGAATGCCTCTCCGATCGCTTCAGGTGTCAGGTTAGCCAACACCTTGCCATCTGGCGAAGTGACCGTCCTCTGCTCTGCATTGTAGTGGTAGATGCATTCCATGATGAGTTCTGGACATCGGATAGCTGGCGGAAAGTTGGCAGCTGCATACAGTCCACTTTTGACAATACTGTGCGAAGTCACTGACGGGTGATGACCTCCAGTCCCCAATATCCTTCTTCTGAATGCTTCCATGTTGAATGAGCCTAAGTTCGTGTCAGCTAACCTGCCGAGCTTTGATGAAAATTTGGATTCTGGCAAGAATGACTTGCCCAATTTCTTGATCACAGCTTGTCTGGACTCGGTGTGGTTGTTTCTGCCTGCAACTCTTCTGCTTGATTCGGCCATTCTGCAAAAAGGCAAGAGAGTCATTAGAAAACAAGATTTTATAAAACAATATATCGCTTTTGAGGGTGCCAGCAGATTTTTAAATAAAAAGGTTGCAACACTTTGTCACTTTCAGCTGCAAACCTCAACTACGCCTGTTTACTTCAACGTTTTTAGAAGTTTCTTCCCTGGTTGTAGCAACACAATGCCAAACACTTGGAAATGTTTGCTTGCAGTAATTTATTTTCAACAAATTTGAAACCTCTCCCTTGAAGTTCGTACTTGTCCTTCTAACTTAGCAACTTTCAGCAACTTCAAACTTTCTTCTCAAGTTGTACTTCAGCATTCAGCAACTTCAACTTTTGGCAAATTCGTACCTTCTCAAAAAATGCAGGAACTGGCAACTTGGGAATTCGTGCCTCTTAGCAACTGCAGCCTCAACAAGTTAAGTCGCGCTTCCTTCAACAACTTCAACTTTTACAAATTTGCACTTTTCTTTCAACTTTCTCACAATTTTGAACTTCTGAGCAATCTCAAGCTTCTCAGCAATTTCGAACTTTCACTTAGCCAATATTTTTGCATTCAGCAACTGGTGAGAGGAATGAAGAGGATTTGAAAATCTTATAGCCTGGTCGAATTCCTGCAGAGACTATACTTAGCAAATTTTTGAATTCATTTACCCTCTCTTTTCTCGGTTGTAACACTTGTCATCTGAGGCATCTTCTAGAATTATGAATTCATCACCTCTGCACAGGCCTGCCTCGTCACTTTTGATTTCTTAAAATATTAAATCATTCACTTTCTTGAACAATTTCGAAATGTTTGGCTAAGTCATTTGATCTTGTCTTCGCTTTGGCAAAATTATCTTGCTCAAAACTTCTAGCGAAGTGTCTCTCATTCATTTTGTTCGTTTGCCTTAGAGAAATCTCTCAATTTTGCCTTAGGAATTTTATTTAAAATAGGCACTGGGCAAAATATCCATCGAAACGATGTGGACATGGCGTGGAGTAAGCTTGACTCACTTCTGAATTGCAAATGTTTAATACCCAAAAGAGAAATCCTTCCAGAATCCGTCGTTTTCATGTGTATCCGGACGAAAGGGTACTTTTAATTTTTATTATTTAAGAATAATAAAAATGGCTAATGTTTGTTTCTTCCCCTCCGGATGTTTTCCACTCCTGCAATTTCAATCTTCTCTGCCTTGGCAAATTTTCTTGATTTTTTTCTGAAGAATTTTCCTTCTGAAGATTTTTCTAACTCTGGAAACTAGCATCATCCTCTAGGTGTATTCTTCATTTTCCCTTTTAAAAAATGGCTTAGGAATTTAAATTTAATTATTTTATCCTTGAAGGGTGCATTTGGGCATGTCAACTTCCACTTCAATCATCTTCACACTTTGGCAATTTTTGCTTTAGGAAAAAAAAATCCTAGAAAATTTCATTTTAAAGTACCCATGATGGGCGTACTTCAACTTATGTATCAACCTTTGCCTTTACCCCTTAGGCATTGTCATGCCTAGAGGCTAACACCTTACCCTTTGCGAATTTTCATGTGTTAATTTCCACCTTAGGGCGCATTTGCTATGGGTAGGAGGAATTCCCATGCCTTAGTATTTTCAAAATCACGCCACCCTTAGTGTTATTTTTCTCCCTTGGCGCATTTCACATGGTGACCCTTCACCTTCCTTGAGCGTACTTCACATAGGTAGCTTCCACCTTCAAGCGCATTTCCTCTTCATCACTTAACGTTTTTATCTTTCCTCTTCTACCTTTTACTTGGGGCGCAAATGCCATGAAGAAATCTCACGCCTAGGGTGACTCTTCACCTCCTTCTGGCGCATTTTGACTATGTAGCTTCCTTGCCTTAGGCGCATTTTGCATGTGGACAAGGAATTCCGCCCCTTTCAAATGACTCTTCATCTCCTCTTGGCGCATTTGCTAGTGTGAGAGGGAAATCTCTTGCCTTAGGTAAATATTGGCTTGTGAGGGGGAAAATACTACGCCCATGGTGACTTTTCACCTCCCCTTGGCGCATTTAACACATGCAACTTCCAAGTTGGGCGCATTTCACAGTGTTAGAGGAAATTTCCACGTCCTAGGTGACTCTTCACCTCCCTCTGGCGCATATGGCTTAGTGAACTTCCATGTTGGGCACATATCACCTTTGCAAAGGAAGGCACCTCCATCTTGTGACCCTTCAACTTCCTTGGGCGCATATGGGCTATGATGCTTCCACTCTTGGGCGCATTTGCTAGTGTTGGAAGGAATTCCGCCCCCTTTTAAATGACTCTTCATCTCCTCTTGGCGCATTTAGCCTTGGCAACTTCCTTCCTTGAGCGCATTTGAGGATGCCTTAGGAAATTTTGATGTCTCAGTGAATATTTCTATGTCTTCGGGTGACCTTTCACCTTCCCTAGGCGCATATGGGGGTATGAGGAGGAAAATCTCTTGCCTTAGAAGAATTTCTATGCCTCTTGAAGGCGCATTTCACCTTTGCTCAAGGAAATCTCATACTTAGAACTTTTGAATCTTTCATTTCTCCTGGGTGTGTATGAAGGAGTTTGCCTGTCGGCTATCATTTATGAATTTCCAATGCCCTAGGCATTCTCAGCTTTCTATTTTTAGTAAAATTAGGAGAAATTAGGGTTTCATTGATTTTCACCTTGCTTTGCACTGGAACTGGCGTGGTTGTGCCTCCATCTGGTGTTGCCATCATGTTCACATCTTATCCAGCACAATACATGCTATTTTTAGCCATTTGCTATTTTTAGCAAACCCTCGAATTGATCAATTTTCGTATCTTTGTTTGCTTTGAAATTTGCTCTAGTTGCTTTTGATGCTGTGAGAGACCTATTCATACTTGCTTCTGGTGATGACGCGCTATTTTTAGCCACCTGCTATTTATGGTAAGTTTCAAAGTTGCCTGCTTCAGTAGCTCCGCTCGACCTGAAACTTGCTATGTCTGATCCTGATAACTTGAGTGCTCTGTTCATACCAACTTTCGGCGCAGACCTGCTATTTAAAGCCGTGTCCTGACTTACTAAAAATAGTAAATCCTCTGATTTTGCTCAAAATTTGCCAGTAGGTGGCCCGAGGGATGCTGATCATGGTGGCATGCTTCGTTATGACATCTCTGCATTTCGCTTCATCTATTTTTAGACATGGTAGGGAAACCCTAATCTGACTTGCATGTGCTCCCGACTGCCCTTGGTTGCTCTGATTTCTACTGCTTGTTGTTCCGTTCGCTAGAATGAAGTGTTAGGTAGTCGTCGGACTGAAGCTGCTATTTATAGTAAGTGTCCAGAAAGTGGTCCATCAGATGTCGGACGAGTTTGCATATCATAGTGCTCGTGAGATCTCAAAAAACCCAAAAAAACCCAGAAAACTGGTCAAAGTTCTAGCACTGGCTAAAAATAGTAAGTCCCTGAAAACTGATCCGATCCACTTGCATGTCATATCACTACGAAGCTCTCGCGAAACCCAAATGGAATATCCGGACATGCATTGAAAATTCCTGCATGCAAACGCTTGAAATAGCCTCGGAAGGCTGTACTCTGAAAGTCGCCATCTAGGCTTGCATGTTACACCATCGTGAAGGTCTTGGAAAACCCAGATCAATTCTCCTGTCATTCACTGGAGAATTGCTTGTCTAAACCCTAAAAATAGCCCTCGAAGGCCGAACTGCTAAAAATAGCCAGTTGTCTGAATCCGTTCAAATTTCGCGTGTAGGCACTCTGAAGCTGCCTGATTGTGCTGAAGCCATTAGAATTTCAAAATCCCGAGGAACAAGCCTTGAATTAGGCACTTACTAAAAGTAGTAAGTTGTCAGATTTCAATGAGATTTCAGGGGGATTCTGCCTTGAGCTTTCTGAATGTGTTGCTGCACTTAGATTTCACCTAAGTAACTCAATCTTGACCTCGAACGGGTCTAAAGGAGAGAAACCATAAATTCGTCAATTACTTCAATTGCAAACGAGACATCCCCGGAAGGACAAAAGACCAGAGACAGAGAGAACCAAAGCCAAAAGACCAGAATGGAGCAAAAATTAGGGGGTCCCCATCTTGGATGGGGTGATGTGTGAAAAGGTCACAACAAGTCCCTCAAGGGTGGTGTCCAAACTCTCATGCCTTAGACAAATTTCTCAAAATTTCAAAATTTCAAGAGAAAATAAAAAGTGCCTAAGTTCGATGTTCTTGAATTAGGGTTTACAGCTCTAAATTTAGGAATGAAAGCAGCTTTCAATCTAAAAAATTATTTAAGGCAGCCTTGTGCATTCATTCTTCATAATTTTATTCGCAGGTGATCAAGGCAAGAAAGGAGAAAACCAAAAAATTTCCTATTTCAAAGATTTGAAGGCTAAAGTTTGCTGATTTTTTAGAGTTCATTATATTTTTCAGATTAGCATACAGAGAGGCTTCTTTTTCTATGTTTTTCTCTTCTAGGGCATCGATTTTCACAAAGAAGAGGCTAATATTTTCAATTTTCAGAGATTTGGGTCATATCTTTTCTTGATTTTGGACAATTTTGAAGAATTTTTTCAAATTGCAGCAGCTGGTTGAAAGAAAACTTCAAAATTTTCAACATCTAATCTTTTGGGTTGTCTTGAAACATACTTCTGAATAAAACCCAAGCCTCAGTTTTTTCTCAAAAAAATTCAGATTCTAGGGTTTGCTGCTTTTTCAATGAGCCTTCAATATATTCAACATTTGATCAACTAGGTCGCTTTCAAACTTGATTCTACACAAAACCCAGCTCTCAGTTTTTTTGGTCAATTTTTTAGAAACTAGGGTTTGCTGCTTTTTCAACCAGCCATCAGAATTTTTGAAAAAGATTAATTTGGGTCCGCTTGCAATAAAATTTCCTACAAAACCCATATCTCAGATTTTTTCGAAAAAATCTGTCCGTTTGAAGAAAAAAAATCAGCAAGGTAAAATTAGGGTTTGTGCAAAACTCGTCCAAACATAGTCAAGTTCACAGTCAATCTTCAAGTTTTTCAATATGGAATACACTCCCATTGAATTCAAGACAAAGACAGTACTATACCATGATTTCATCAAAACTGCTGAGACTAACTTGCACCACATCAAACCAGTCTTCAATCTGCGTGCTCTGGAAGACACAGGAAATGTTACAGTTAGGCACCTTGGTCATTCCAGACTACTCGCAGCGGCATCAATTCCCATTTTAGTGCAAATTCTAGAGTTCGTAATTGCTTGTATCAAGCATTACAATCCAACTACACAAGAGATTCAAACAACAGATGGAAGAGTGATTTGTAGTCTCAAACTAGATATGATTGAAAATGTTTCTCAATACCACCATGGGTTGAAAGTGTAATCATTTCCATAGAAGAATGTCAAAGGCTATGGGAAATGCATAAAGAGAAATACAACAAGAAAGTTGCACAGAAATGGATGAAGGAAAAACATAAAGCCTTGCCAAAGAAAATTGGACATGGAGAATTCAAAGATTAGGTTGCCATAATGATCACCCTGCTCAACCGAATCACAAGTCAATCGGATGCTACAAAATTCCAGCCATGGATGTTCTATATCATATCCCATATCATGAAGAAGACAAAATTCTATGATTGGCCAATATTGATCAGTGACAGTCTTCATCACCATATAACTAAATACTTCAAAATTCATGAGTTCCACATGATTTCATATCTAGTCTATCTAGTGGCCTTTCAAGGCAAATTCAAAGGATTGAACACAGTGGGAACTTTGGATTTGCAGCATGTCTATAACTATTACCCTCAGCTGGAATTCTTAGAGTCAACACATCATTACAAAAGGGTAAATGAGGGTTTCCTGATATATATGGTGAGAGACCTGGACAATGAGTTGCAAGTAGGGATTTCATCAACTGCCAGGGCAACAATGGCGGAGTGGGCAGATTGGTTCATTCAGTTTCCTACCTTCACCTATATCAGAGTGTACGGCTTCTCGAGTGCTCCACTCATGTTGTTGAGGTATCCTTCAGATGAAGTGGTTTTCATGGAATTCCTAAGGCAAGTATATGAAGTTCACACTTTATTGTGGAATTGAAAGAAGCCCGCCTTCAGTTTTTCTTTTGAGTTGGGAATCTACAGATGTCGATCATCAACAGATGCTAAGTTGATGGGTGATGAGTTGTCTAAACTTGGTCTCAAGCCTTTCAGCGAGAGATGATCATATGACCTTCATGGTGTCTATGCATCCAAACTTGGTCAAAACTATGCTCATGTGCTCGCACTTGAAGATTTTTGGGCTAATTGCAGAGATGAGTTTGAGGTAAGGAGGCACAGTAACAACAGGCTTACACTTCATCAAATGAAAGACTGCTTGTCAGAAGATATTGAGGGGTTATCTGATGATGATGGAGATGTACTTCTCCCAACATACACCTAGAATCAAATTGAGCAGCAACCTCTTCCACAGGTTAATTGGTCCAACAAAGAGTGCATTTCAGTTGAAGAGAGGACAAACCGGGTCATAAAGAACAACAAGCTTTTCCTAAGTCACAAGAGGAAGAAAGGTATTCGAATAGCAGAGCCGCCAAGAATACAGTCATCTCTTCCTTCTTCTTCAAGAGCACAACCAAAGATGAAGGTTGTAAGTCAACCTCTAGTTGGTGTAAAAGGTAATAGAACAACAAAGAAGGTAAAGAGAAGGTTGAATTTTTCAGGTATAATTATACAAGAGCAGCCGACAGTTGTAGCAGAAGTCACTCAAGAAGAGCCAACACCACAAGCAGAAGAGGTGCTCGTGACTCCTGATTTGGAGGAAGACGATGTAGAGGAAGCTGCAGCTGAACCTCCCAGGGAAGCTAGTAGAGACACCACATCTTGGCTTGAGAGCTCCCTGGGAAGAAAGAGAAGGAGGCCTTCATATCAGTTAGACTTTGATGAACTTGACAATGTTTACCAGGAGGCTCCCAAAATGAAAGCAAAGAAGCAAGTTCATTTTGAAAAGAATCCAGATGGTGAGATGATTATGGAGGCTGCTACGCCTCCAGAAGATAGAAATGTTGATGAAGTGGAGGTGGATGATTTCATAATGGTTAAGGCCAATCTTGGTAAAAACACTAGGCATGCAGATGTTAGTTTGTTCAAAGTTGTAGTAGAAAATCTTCAAGACAGAGTGCTTAAAGATGGGGAGGATAAGGCGGCCCTCAAGGCTGAAATACGGCAACTCAGGCTATACATTTCAAATCTTGTTCATGGCACTTCACGAGCTACTTAGTTTCTGCCCTAGGTTCTAGAGACACCGGCTGATCAACATCAATTGAGGCAATTGGTGATATGTGGGAAGCAAACACAAGAATGGATCGAGGAATTCATCACTAGAGGCATGGAGATTCTAGCACAGATATATCAGCTAAGGTATAATGCCCATGATTTATGCCAAGGGATCCTGGAATTTGAGCACTTGATAATAGAAGTGAAACTTATGCACGAGATCATCATTGCAGATCTAGATACAGCATATGGCTCAATGGTTTCAAGCAGTGTTACCCCAAGTTTCTGAGATGGTACGACAAGGGATGGCAGAACGAGTCCCCAAGTTTCCGATTTTCCAGGCCAAATTTAGGGATGGCGGGGGGACGACTATATAAAATATAGAAAAATTTAAAATATATAGGGAAACATTAAATATTCATATGAAAACATGGATAAAGCATGCATATATACATTATAGAAACTTAGCATATAAATTTTTTGTTAAGAATTCATTGTCAATATAGTTTTTTTTTCAATTACGTTATGAAAATCAAAATAAAAAGAACATGGTACACTATTGCCGTCCCCCTGGCCGTTTTCGAGACGGGGACGTTTCCGAGATGGGGATGAGAGGGTTTAGACCCGGGGATGCGTCCTCAGGTAACACTGGTTTCAAGAGAACACAAGAGACAAATCCTGGCATGGAAAGAACACCACCTCTTCAAGGTGAGAACTTATGAAAGGATATCTGAAGAGTTTATTGCATACAGACAAAGGGTTGTTGATTCTTTTGAGTTCATAAGAGAATTTGTTTTAGAGATCCCTTGTTGGTATTGTCATGTTGATGGTTCCTACATTGGACTTGATGAAGTACAAGTTGAGTTCCAGAATGTTCATGGCGGCAGTGGCAATGATCCTATTTCCAGAAGGATGAGTCAGATTTACATGATGTCAACGAGGTTTGAGAAAGCGGCCAATGAGGTCAAAGATTTTCTGAGATCAATTGCGGAAGGAGAGGAAATCCTAGAAAAACGGAACTATGCTATTGATAGTATTGATGCTCCTGATAGAGATAGAGTTTCCCGCTTTTTGGCGGATGTGATCAATATTTAAAAGCAGCAATCTTCTAGAAGCTTTCTTTCAGCTTTCTTTCTATTCTCATCTCAATGATTATCCATTCTTTGTAAAGGTAAAATATCAAGTTGTAATAGTTGGCACTTTCCTTGTTTTTAGGTTTTTATAGATTGTTAGATGCTTATCCTATTTTAGATTTAGAAATAAAGCTTGCATGTTGGGAAGTCTTAGTTTTAAAAGCAAGGAGATTTTAGGGTTCCCTACTCCTCTACTTGGTTATAAATAAGGGTAGCCTTTGCCCATTTTTCTTTAACCATGCTTGTGATAAAAAATTGCTAAGTCTATTTTGCGTGCAAGTTGTTGTTTAGTTTCGGTTCACTCAGTGTTAAAGCAATCTTGCAAGTCTCTTCTAGTTGCAAGTTATTGTTTAATTCATGTTACTTGTGTCAATGTATTCTAGTTGATCACAAAACTGTATGCCTATTTTGCTACAATCCTGCTGTCTCAGAAGTGTAATCCTTTGTTCTTGACATTTGAGAAAATAAAGTCTTGTGCCTGCTTTACTTCCCTGATATAATGTCTCAGATTTTTGTTTTCTATGTTACACTTATATGATCTCTATTTCAGCTTGCATTGAAATTTTAGATGTGCGTTGGGATAAAGTTTGTTTAAGTATTTGTGTCAAAGAATCATTTGTCGTTCATTTCTAACTCATGCTCTGCATTTACTTGAGTAGTTAGAAACATCATTAGAGTAGGCTTAGTCGTAGTTGAACTTCCAAAAGAGAAAATCTCAACTACGGTGCTTGAGTTTTATAACCTTGTGCTCATAGCTGAACAAAAAGATAGGAAAATTAGTTTTAATTTACTTTCTTAAGAAACATCAACAAAGAGGGAGCTTCCCCTCCTAGTTCGAAGAGCAGTTTATCTATGCATAGCTATCCGTTTCTAATTCACATACCAAAGGTGCGAATTGAAACACCAACACCACTTATTCACAATATCTGTCTGGCCATCTGTCTGAGGGTGATAACTCGTGCTCGGAGTCAACTCAGTACTTTCCAACTTGAATAGTTCTTGCCAAATTGCACTCAAGAACTTGCTATCCCTATCATTGACAATGAATCTCGGTAGCCCGTGCAACCTGAAGATTTCTCTAAAGAACAACTCAGCTACTTGTGGTGCCTTGTACTCTGTAGGAATAGCAAAGAAGTGGGCATACTTATTCAATCGATCTACCACCACAAAGATACAATCTCTCCCATGCACCTTGGGTAGACCAGTGATGAAATCCATGGAAATGCTTTCCCACTTCCGCTCTGGAATGGGCAATGGCTGCAAAAGACCAACTGGATGTGTATGCTTGGATTTGTTTTGCTGGCAAGTCACACATTCCCTAACATGTCTCAAAACATCCTCTTTGAGGCCCTTTTAAGAGAACCTCTCTCTGACCTGTTTGTATGTCTTAAAATAGCTCTGATGGCTTGCTAGAGGAGTGTCATGTGAAGCTTGCAGTATCCTCTCCTTCAACTTAGATTATAGCACCAAGTAGATCTTATCCTTTTAGAAAATCACATCATCCACCACTTAGTGCCTATCATCCTGTACTAGTCCATCCATCACCTCACAAGCAAATTTGTTCTTGGAGTACTCAACCAACAAGAGAGACTTCCAATCAGCTGAAACCTCTGAAAGTGAACAAGCGGCAGGTTTCTTGGAAAGGGCATCCGCAACCATGTTCTTCTTCCCTTTCACATACTCTATATCAAAGTCATAGGCTTGTACCTTACTAACCCATTTTTGCTGCCTCTTGTTCAGATCTTTCTGCTCCAAGAAATACCTAAGGCTATTGTGGTTGGTCCTTACCACAAACTTCCCTCCAAAAAAGTACTACTTGAATTTTGCCAAAGCATACATTATGGCGAGCATCTCCTTATCATAAATGGAGTAAAGTCTCTCAGGTCCCCTCAATTTGTGGCTCATAAGCAATGGGATGTCGGTTCTGCATCAAGACCACTCCTATGCCTTCACCCGATGCATCACACTCAAGAACAAAAAGATGGGTGAAGTCTGAAAGTGCTAGAACTGGGCAACTACTCATCACCTCCTTGAGCTTGTCAAAAGCTCGTTGTGCCTCACTTGACCAACTAAATTTACCCTTCTTAGTCAAATTTGTCAAAGGTGCTCCGAACTGTGAAAACCCTCTCACAAAGTGTTTGTAATAACTGCACAATCCAAAGAATCCCTGTAGCTCTCTGAGTGTCCTAGGTGTTGGCCAATCAAGTATTGCTTGTATCTTTTCCTGGTGTACTTGTACCCCCTGTGCACTGATCACATGCCCCAAGTACAAGATCTCCTTAAGGCCAAATTCACACTTCGAGGCCTTAGCATAAAGTGACTGCTCCTCCATGATAGTCACTATCTCATCAAGTTGTCTCAAGTGATCCTCCCAAGTCTTACTATAACTGAGCAAGTCATTAAAAAATACCAAGAGGAACTTAAGCAGTTGCTTATTGAAGATGTGATTCATACACGACTGAAAAGTAGCAGATGCATTAGTCAAACCAAATGGCATGACCAAGAACTCATAATGTCCATAATGGCATCGAAATGAAGTCTTATGTATATCTTGCTCTCTGACTCTAATCTGATGGTACCTTGAGCGAAGATCTATCTTGGAAAAGTAGACTACACCATGTAACTCATCCAATAGCTCATCAATCTTGGGTATCGGGTACCTGTTCTTAATAGTTTTCTTATTGAGAGCTTTGTAATCAATGCACATCCTCATTGTCCCATCCTTCTTCTTCACCAGGACCATCGAAGAAGCAAAAGGACTAGAGCTCGGTCTAATGTGTCCCATCTCAAGCAATTCCTTGATTGCTTTCTCGATCTCATCCTTAAATTTCTTAGGATGACAATTGGTGGTGGTGATGACTGGTTTGGCCGCCTCCTCCAAAGAAGTGCCATAATCTAGAGGTACACTCCCTATGCACTACGTGACTTGACTAAGTCACTAACAAGAGAGTAGATTAATACACTGCATTCAGTCTTCCCAAAACTTACAATGGGTTAGATATTGCATTACAAGCGCTTCAAACAAATAAGTCCCTTGAGCCTTTCATTATGCTCAAAAATGTGAACTTGAAAAAAAGTTACAACACATTAACTCCTATTTCTTGAAGTTTTCATCATTCCTAGATAAGATGATATTTTAAGATTGTGCCATAGCAACACACACAAAATTTATATTTGGATCATAAACTTCTTTCCTTCGTTCCACTTTACAAAACTCTATTCCTTATTTCACTGAATAAGCTACCCGCTCAAAACTTAAACCACTTTAGCTAAATACCTTGGTGATGGTTACATTCATTGTTGCAATTGAGCTTTCTAACTCCTCCAAACGGCAAAACTCAGAGTTCACAACCATTTGGCCAAAATGCCATGAGAATAACAGGTATCTTCTTCGTACAATTGTTATGCTTTATCTTGCATTCTCCAAGCAGATTCTTAACAAAAAATTTAAGAATGGTTCTAATCCTGATCTTTTCATCAAAATAGGGCCTGGTATGATCCCCTTTAATTGGTCCTCTTTCACATTTTAACATCTTTCCCAAAAGGCTTCAAAAGGTATTAAAGATTCTCGTTTTTGCCTTGACTTATGTGTAATTATTTTGCATATGGCAACTGATTTCCTCAAGAATCCCGGTGAACAAAAGTACTTCCATGTCCTTTACCATTTTTCTTAGCATCCCATGCCAATGTATCTCCACTTGCCTTTTTGATCCTTTTAATCCACTTGGCTCCTTCCTAGCCATCTAGAAGTTAAGCTAGAATCAATCTTATCTATGTGCCAGTGATATAATTTCAAGGATTCTCCACACTCAGATGCCCTTGCACCTGGTTCATTGCTTCTGGATCTTCCCATCCTTAAGTCTACAATTTCAAAATAACTATTATTTAGGTTTTGATCACAATCCTGGTACCCTAGGCATACCTTGCCTTAACTTAGATAGAATGGTTTCATAATTACTTGATAACTCAAATTACTTCTAAGAGCCTTTAACGATTACAAGCAAAATTGTTTACAAAAAAAAATTATTATCACTTCCTATGACAGGTTCAAGACATAATGGTTACAAAAAGACTCACTCGTTGTGATAGGCTTAGTACAAGTTTTGTTTACAGAATTGCCTATCACCTCCTATGATAGACTCAATTACATAATTGTTTACAATAACTATCACTTCCTGTGATAGATCCAATGCAAAAGGTTTACAAGGTTCCCAATGCTGGTTTCAGTTTTCAGAGTTGCATGATGAGCCTTGAGGTTTAGTGTTGAACCTGGTAGCTCTGATACCATATGTAACAACCCATCCAGTCTACAGTTTTACAAAAAAATTCAACCATCAACTAACTTTTGGCTGAATTGTAACATCTAACTGTTTAATCGTTTCACAGAAGATCAATAACTAAAAACTGTCAAACTAGGGTTTCCTTTGCAGTTAGACGAAAAAGAAATTCAATTTTGATGTCGTTACATCATACCATTCATCAACTAACTTTTAAACTTTCATTTTCAGCTGAAAGGAAATCTATTAACTGTAAACATATGACATAAAATTTCAGAAGTATAATAACTACTTTTCTTTGCTTCCAGGAAGTAACGAACATTTACTACAGCTATGAAACAAATGTAACAACTATCATTCTATGGTATAAGAAATCGAAAACTAACTACCAAATTTCATCCGGCAATAACGAACTAAGTAATCCATCTAGGATTCTCATTTAACCAATTAATGAACTGAAGGAAAGAAATATCTTCTTTATATTCATTAACTAATTTCAGATCTTTCATTTCAGCTGAATGAATCAAATAACTATCTAACTAACCAATTGCAGTCTTTTACATGCAAACAATTAATTTAAAGGAAATAACATTTATTGCAGCATTAATAGTAATCTTAAATTGACAAATGCATGTACTTGGAATTACAATTTGACATCACCGTCATGATGAAATGATCGAACAACTTTATCATTGAGAGAAAGAGAAACATCATCAAGGGCTTTTCCGCCCAACCAAGACCTATTGGTCCCCCAAGTTTCTTCAACTGAAGAGCCCAACCCTTCACGAGGGTAATCAACATGGATCAAATTATCATCATGCCTTTCTGAGCCTGGTGTCACGAACCTATACTACTGGTTGATCCCTCCTCTATAGGTACTTCCTAACCAAAAGGATCATTCAGACCAGGGGTATATCTGGTTCATGACAGCTGACCAATGCCTAACTGGCATCATACCTTGGCCAAGGATTTTAATATTATTGGCACTCCTGTGCCGATATTTCTGGCGCTCCTGTGCTGTCAGCACTTTCACCCTTGCTCGAAATGAAAATACTTAGATCAAAATCTAATTTTACATTAGCAAGTTTGTTTATCATTTCCTCTTAGTTCGAGGTTATATCTTAACCATAGGATTTAACACCACAATAATCTGATTGGAAACATTTTTAAAGATTAATTTGTTTTCATTGAGCACTTATGTACAAAACGACCTATTCAATTAAGGGGTCTTCCCGACCATATCATTCAACTTCATATTTTGGTCTCAAGTTAAATTACAATGACTACTTTATTGGTCATTTCCTCAAATTCAGGGTTATATCATACCCATTAAGTTTATACATATAACGAGATTGATTCAGCATAAAGAGTTTTCAAGACTCATAATTATATACCCAAAAACCCATTAAGACTCGGGTGAGCAAGAAAGTGTATTAAACCAACTTCTAAATAAAGAGGAGGGAATTATGTTTTAAATAGATAGGTCGAGTGCATCAGGTAATGTTTAATTAGTTCCACTGAACCCATAATCAAAATTAAATCACTGGCAGAGTTATAGCCGATGGTAAAGAAAGATATAAGTTTGGTTTCCTTACAGAAAAGACCTTGACAGGCCGACTCCAAAAGGTAATGAAATAACCCACTTTCGTTTACATACAACAGGACTAGAACGAACCCAAATTTACCTTTCTAAACAAATGATACTCACTAAGATAAAATCTTCGATACAAAATTACATTGAAGACTTTATACGTTACTTGCCTGAGTAAGGAGATTCAAATTCGATGATCTTAACTCCTTTTGTCTGAAAAGCGCATTAAGTTTCGAGCCACCAATTCTATCCGAACAGTGAGGAGAAGACGCAAAAACAAGAACCTGTGCCACCACCTCTCGGAAGGTGAAAGAGCCAACAATACCATAGACACCACCGCGTACAGTCTCCTAGAAGAAAAGTTGAGAAAGACAAACAAATGGAAACACCTACTGGAATGGAGAAGAAACGGAAGAAAGAATGAGCTCGATTCCAGAGAAAGCAATGATGGATATTTTCCTTTCCACAACCAGAAAGAAAAGAACTTGAGCTGCGATAGAAGGAGGATTAATAATAGAGGAAGACTAGCTATTTGGGCATTGCAACCAGACACCAAAATTTCAGAGTGCTCTCCCACGATCGACCAGAAGAGGTTTCCAGAACACTGCCCCCCAAAAGAGATAGAAAGATTCCCCCCCTCCCCAAAGGAAGACGGGAGACTCCTTTTTAACCGCTCAAGGTATTTCGCCAAGAATTCCCTTGTCTGCCCATGATCTTGGGCATTTCACAAATCCAAGGGTGGCAAGTGGATGAAAGTTTCGTCTCCATCCCTCGCGACGTCGAGAATCCTGCATCCACTGACAAGGATTATGGTTAGATCGTTCTCAACGTTTATATATATATATATATATATATATATATTTAAATATAATCTCATGATCACATGAATAGAGTAAACAACTTGGATATATAAGAAAATCATTCAAATTTGTAATCACGACATATAAACAATTATCCTTTCCACAAATTCACATTCTCATGAAAGGCAGTTACTTGCAACTAACATAACGACCATAATTCCATTGCCATAGACATGTTTAAGTTAGAGGGGATTTAACACAAACACTCTGCTGCCCATGCCACATCACCATGCCAAAAGATGCTCTCCATGCATTTAGCTGACACCACCTTTGGTGCCCCAGTAGTTATGCCTCTAAGTACCACTCTCCCGCCATCTGCTGCTCTGAACTTGAGCTCCATATGGTCTGAAAGTTTTGTGAATATTTCCCAAGTGAATGTAGCCACTGAATCCCAAGGATAGCATTTGTGTCACCCAAGTCCACCACATAGAAATCATCAGTGACTGTATAATTGCCCAATGTGATAGGCAATTGTGGAACCCTCCTAGTGCACAACATGTTATACCCATCTACCACCATCACATTAAAACCCTCAAAATCTTCTGTTGGCAACCATTGCTTTGCCACCAATGCTGCAGCAATGAAGTTGTGGGTGACTCTGAAGGAATTGAATCTAGGGGTACCTGATAAAGTAGCAATGGTGCTACCCTTACCCTTCTCCTGCGGCTGCTCCTCATCTGAGCTTTTGTCCTCACTACCCTGTGTCTGTCTATCCTCATCTTTGTCCTCACTCTTTGGGACAACCTCAATGAAGTGAATTCTTTGTTTGGATGTGTGAGTTTGATAATCTAGTTTAATTAGGTGGATAAGCTTTTGAGTATGTCTAGTTGGAATTATTTATGATTTCCAGTTTCTTGATTGTTTAGACCTGAAACTCATATTTTATACTTCTAAACTAACCATTTTTATTGGGCTGTTGCCATCAATATTTCAAAATGGCCAAAGGCTCCAATCCATAAGCTTGATTGCCAAGTTGTACAATCAAAATTTTCTTTGTGGCCACCATCACTTATGTTGTCAATCCTTCAAAACTTTAGTGTTGAGTGAATTGATCTCTAAGTCTAGAAACTTAGATGACCAATTGTAATGTCCCCATTTCTCAAGTGATCACCAAATTGAAATCAGCATTATGTTTCAGGCTTTCCAGTTATCTTCAGAAATTTCAGACTTGCTGGAGTCCAGATCTGAGTTTACTTCATTATCATATGGTCTTCTACATTGCTTATCTCATTGCCAATGGAGCTATGCATCATCCGGGTATGTTATAATTGTTGAACACTCAAATATTTAGGGTTTGTACTTGCTGTTACAGTCTAAATAAACACCATATCAGACCTGATTTATTTGTAATCAGACCTCATATTTCATTAATAAAGGGTTCCTTTGGTATGGTTAAGTTGTTTGTTATGTTCTCTCTTATTTGGTACTTGTAATTGCATCACAAACAATCAAAAATTCAAACAACAAAACTCAGAAATTCATATCAGAAGTGAAAAATCAGAATTCAGAGGTTTTCCTGACAAGTGTTTGATGAATTGACTAAAGGTCAAATTGAGAAAAAACAGTTAAGAATCAGTAGGGGTTCTTACACCAATATTGTCTGTGTAGAGGGATATGTCAAGAATCATTGGACATTGAGTTGTTTACTTCTACCCTTAGTTGGGATAAATTAAAGCACTAAGATGAGTGTGCCTTGATTGAAGGTGTTAGTAGAGGGATAAAGTGAGTCATTCCAGGATAAATAAGTTTACGTCATATGGTGTTAACCATTGTGGGATCTAGTGAGTAGAGGGTTCCTACCAAATCTCTTATAATGGAAATTTTATGAGAAACTCATCATTCTTATTTACTTGTGTGGTGTGTGGAGAATCCCACAAGGACACCAACTATTGCATTGCCGTTAATTCTTGTGGAGGATAGCAGATCTATAGAGAATTGTCTAAATCTGAATTTGATGCAATATCTTTTTTCTTTTTTTCTCTTACTATATCACTCTATTAGGATATTTCTTGGAAATAAAGATGTGAATAAATAAAAAATGAGACCACTTCAATGGGGTGATCTCCAAAGTCAAAATTTGAGAACATTAATTTAACTTCAACTTATGATGGTTTGGAAGAGACTTTCTCTTTCTTGTTTGTAGACATAATTAGGCAGGGACACACCCCTTTGTCCTAATTAGGTTGGCCTACGGAACTAATTACAGGTAATAAATGAAAATATTAAAGTTAATAATGGCACAAGTGCTTAACTTTATTACATTTAGAAACATGAATATTAGGGGCAGAACATGCTCATCCCCTTCAAAAAAGCATTGTTCTCAGTGCTTAGGAAATCTGGATGCTTTTATATGAATTGATCATCTTTCCATGTTGCACTTTCAGTTGACAGATTATTCCACTTAATTAGAAACTTAGAAATGGCTTGGTTTCACAACTGCTTCACTCGTTTCTCTATGACTGCCTCAAGTTTCAAAATAAACTTCCCTTCTTCCTCTAACTCAAACAATATTGATTAGATTGGAAGCTTGTTACCTTATTACTTTCTTTAGGCAAGAGAAATGAAATATAGGTACATTTTGGAAGAGGCTGGAAGTTCCAACTTATAAGCTACATTGCTGATCTGGTGGAAAACCTTACAAGGAGCATAAAATTTGGGTGCAAGCTTGATGTTTTCATGCTACTTAACTGACTTTTGTTTGTAAGGTTGCAACCAAAGGCATACCCAATCTCCATCCTCAAGATGCCTCTCACTATGGTGTTGATTTTCTTGTTGTTTCATCCTATTTTGAGCCACAGCTAAATTCTCATTAAGGATTTGAAGTATTTCTTGTTGCTGTTGAATATATCCTCTATAGCCGGAGCTTTGGGACGACCTTGTAAATAAGTGGTAGATGGTGGCGAGTATCCATAAAGAGCCTCAAATGGAGTCATGTTTGTTGATGTGTGAAGTGATGTGTTATACCACCACTCTGCCAAGGAAATCCATTTGGACCATTGCGCTTGTTTATTGGAAGAAAAATAACATAGATATCCTTCCAAAAATTTATTCATAATTTATGTTTGGCCATTTGATTGTGTATGGTAAGGAAAGCTATGTTCTAGTTTTGTGCTACATGTTGCAATTAAGCCAGTCCAAAATATGCTAGTAAAGATATGGTCACAATCACCCACAATGATTTTGGGAATACCATAGAGTTGTACCTTTCTCATGAATACTTGTGCCACAATACTAGCTTGAAATGAGTGAGAGAGTCCTAAAATATGTGAATACTTAGTGATCCTATGCACAACCAACAAAATCACATCAAGGATATCTAACTTTGGCAACCTAGCAATGAATTCTATTGATATTTCCTTCAATGTTGTGCTAGTGTGCCTAATGGTTGTAAGAGGCCTCGGGTCTTTACCATTTAACCTTTATTTTGTTGGCATATCAAATATTTGGATACAAATTCCCTTACATTCCTCTAAAGACCTATATGGAAATAGATCTTTAAGAAACCTAAATGTCCTATCGGTGAGATAGAAATTTGACACAATATGCTAGCTTTCAACTAAGAATTTTTGCATAAAAAGAGCCTATTTTTGTACCATAAGGAGTCCTTTTTCCAAACATGCTTATCTAAAGAAGATGAGTCATGTTGAAGTTGTTGAATAAGCTTCTTTGTTAGAGGATAATGTTACCATTCTTTTCATGCAACTTCTACCCATTTAGGTTGCAATAAAGAAATGACACAAATTGTTGATTCCTCTTTTCCCTATCAAGAAAGGGCATCAATTGCAATATTCTCCTTGTGCTTATTGTAAATAATTTCAAAGTTATACCCTAGCGTCTTGGTGATCCATTTTTGTTGATCCTTTGAAGACTTAGATTCTCATGATTAGTCTTGAATTTGAAATGTTTTCCCATTAGATATCGTGCCTTTGTCTTGAATTTGAATTTTTTCCCATCAGATATTGTGCCATTTTTTATTGCATGAATTATAGCTAACATTTGTGTCTCATATGTGGGCCTTAACAAGTTCTTTCCTTTGATTTTTCAACTCTCAAATGCCCAAGGATGCCCTTCTACAATAGTACAATCCCAATGCCATGTCTAGAAGCATCACATCCTACCACAAATTATTAGAGAAGTTTGAGGTAGCTAACATAGGAATGGAAGTAAGAGCTTCTTTTAGTTGTTGAAATGTTTGGTTAGTTGTAATGTCCCCTTTTTAGCGTGACCATGTTTTATGATGATTAGCCTATTTATTGGACTCACATAGGCTAATATGTGTGGATAGAGGGTCTCAGTGGCAGATAATAGTGGATATTGTCATTTCCACTCCTTCAGTTTAGTATTTGATTCAGTGCAGGCCTTTGCAGAGAAGTTTGTGTCAGCTTCTAACGGCGCATCAAAATACTAAGTTTGGAGGAATATTAATATTTTAGTGGTTAAGTTATTTAATTAACTTTTGGGGATATTATAAAGTTATAATTTGACTTTATAATAATTAAAAGCCACTTAAATATTTAATAAAGTGAGTTTTAAATCACTTAAGTCAAAAGGTACACCCAAGTTGGAGAATTGAAGCAAGAAACAAGTCGACCTCACCAATTGATTATTTGACATCTTTTTCTGGCTTCTTGATACTTGTGCCTGAGACAAGGGTTTCAGAGGATTTTCACCATTGGAGAACGAGAAATCTTCATTGTTCTACGATTGTGAGCCTATGGAATACCAGCTGAATTGTTGCTTTTGAGAGGGCTTCATACATGAGTCCAATTGTGCTTCATCAGAGATTTACCTTACAATTTTCTTTGCAGATTCAATAAGAAAGGGTTAGATTTGCTTGGGATGCCTTCATTTTGTGTTTGTGATTATCAGATTGCTGGCCGTACCTCAGCCTTGGGATGTGTGTCACCTGTAGCTAGGCGTGTGAATAGGAAGGCTGAAAAGCCTTCTCTTTAGCCCCTTTTTGGTTTCCATCTTGGATGCCTTGCATTCTTAAGGCATTTGATCCAGCTACTATTAGGGAGAAACCATTATTAGGAGGTGGGCATTGGATTTCATCAGTTTCCAGTGTTCTTGCTTGGAATGTGCCAGATTTTCTTATTTAAATAACTTGAGGACCTTCGGGTACATTTATTTTTTGCAATCTATTTGTAGCAATTGCTAGATGCTTAATACAATTGCAAATTCTCAATTATTGCTTTAATTTCAGTTTTAGCACCATTTTATGCTTCGCGCACTTCTTAATCTTTGCCTAAAAATTCACAAAAGCACAAGCAAAAAACAATAAACTTCATAGTTAGCGAATGGGCAAAGTTGGAAACATCTGGGTTCACCACATTAGTCTGTTTTGACCACGAAAAAGAATCCTTCTTCAACAGTGTTGCAACAACCATCCTTGATTATTTTTTAAAATTGCTTGTTGATTGCAATCTTTTGTTGATGTGTTTTGGTTTGTCTTGTTTCACATGTTTTCATTGATGCCTTGCAAACATAGGAAATATTGCATAGAAAGGAAAATACCGAGAAATAACATAGCTTTTCACATTGTATAATAACTTGTCACAATGGCAAATGATTACAAATAAAATAATACTTAATGCAAGATATTTTAAACCTGGAAATAATGTTTATCAGACCTGATAAGAGTATCACATTGGCAGAAAATTACATAGAACTCCTTGTCATTGAATGATAAAACTATCAATGCACAATATTCTTCTTCATTCGGCTCAGTAAATACATATGAAAGACACCACGAAACTCACTGTAGCAGACCCCAAAGTCGCTGTCCCTTTGAGAAAGGTCTGAAAATAACTACCTAGGAAATGTATGGCCACCTAGGAGGGTGACCAGCTCCCAATAATCACAACCTCAACAATAAATCCAAACCAATGCATAAAATGAGGCACCCAAACAAGAGGAATCCAATGAGCCAATACCCAAAATGATTGGCCAAGCATCCACAGAGATACGAATGATTTTCACTTTCAGTCGCTGTCAAAATGATAGTTTGCAAATTTTTGGAAATGCAAATCAGATCTTAGAAAAAACTCCAAACACCTCCAATCACCACCAAAACGAAGCCAAAGATCAAACAGACCAAAAATTTCAATTCCACGTCAAAAGACCACAAAAATATTCTTCATTCCACCACCAAAAGACTGAAAATCAGAACTTTGTTGATACCCAAGGTGATCCTTGAAGTAGAATCACTCTTATTCAGCTAGGGTGGATCTTTCACCATTGAAACCAACTCTAAATGATGAGGGTTTTCATCCTCAACAAGGAGCAATAGAACCCTGGAAGTATTCCAGCACCATCCTGTTATGTTGCCAAATGAAAGATGAACAAATGAGAGCCAAAATGTTGCTTTATAGCAGTGAGGGAAATTAGGGCAACATTTTTTTGAACTATTTTCCCTCCAAGAGTCCCACACCCCCCTCACGAGCCCTTTTTATTTTATTTAAAAATCCTTTATATCTCCCTAGGGTGGTGTCCACCTTTTGAGGCTTAATATTTGGCCTTTTTAAAAACAACTTTAATCAACTAGGTGTGATGAGGTACTTTTTTTATGACCCCAAGACCCTCACTTAAGTTATAAAGTGACTTTATAAAAATAACTTAAGTGACGAAAAAATACAAACATTATTTCAATCAACCGTAGACTCACCAATGCCAAAACAGGAAATATACTTGTTGGAGTAGCATAAGCCTAGGCTAGTTGCCAAAAATACATTTATTATAAATAGCAATTGCTAAAAATAGTAAGTACTCCCAAACATCAAATTGGCACAAAACTGAGATATGTTGTGACTTACTATAAATAGTAAGTACTGAAATTGGCCACTTCTAAAAATAGAAAGTTCTGCCAGAAAGCACCGAAAACTACAATAGAGCCTATCACTGGCTCTGAGTCCCCTAACCAACTCCACTTAGCCTACGGGAACCCTGGAATAGGCTAATGGACTCTCTAATTGATTAGGTGCAAGAAGGGGAAATTATAGTCCTCCCTCCCCAAGATTGATTGTCCTCAAGCAATCACAACTCTAGATGCTGTAATATCTGCTCACTCTCCCAAGTAGCATCCTCCACTGGAAAATTCTTTCACTTCACAAGGATACTCCTTAATCACTCTCTTCCACAGAGTACACTCCTTGATCTCAATCAGCACCTCAGGAACCAATATCATCTTACCTTCGTCATCCAAAGGAGGCAACTCTTTAGAAGGAATTACATTCTGACCAAGTGCCAAATGCCTTCTTAAGGCAAGAAACGTGGAAGACATTGCACACCTTGCTACTCTCTGGTAGCTCCAACTCATAAGCCAGCTCTTCGATCCTCCTAGTGACTCTGAATGGTCCATAAAAATGGGGCTTAAGTTTTTCTAGCCCACTCTTCTTGAGAGTGGATTGCATGTGAGGCTGCAACCTCAAATAAGTCATGTCTCCAACCTCAAAATCCTGCTCAATGCGATGCTAATCAGCATACAATTTTTTCTGATTTTGAGCATGTCGTATATTATCTCTCAGAGACCTCACGATATCCTAACTTTCCTGAAGATCTTTGGCTCTGGGCACCATGCAATCTCCAAATCAACAAAGTTGGGAGCTTCATAGCCATACAATGCCATGAATGGAGACATCCTGATGGACGTATGGAAGGTAGAGTTGTAGCAAAAATCTCTCAAGTGCAACCACTTAACCCACACCTTTTGCTGCCCTGAAACATAGTTGCATAGGTAACCTTCCACCCATTTGTTAACCACCTCAATTTTCCCATCAGTTTGAGGATGATAACTAGTTCTAGGGGTCAACTCCGTGCCACACAATTCTAAATAACTCCTGCCTAAACTATGATGAGCCCTGCTGGCTCTCAACTCAAAACCCCAATTTTCTTAAGTCTTTAGGTGTTATTTAGTTTTTTAGAGAATTCTTGATAGACAGAAGAGAAGGGGCGCACATCATAAATGCTCACAAAATGTGAATTTGCACTAATTTCTTCAAAAAGAAAGTATAGAAGATATTATTTAACTTCAACAAATAGATTAAGACTGATAAACATACCGAAATATCTCCAGATTATTTAATTAAAGAATTTGCCAGTTTGATAGCCGGGAATGGTGAAATCAAGCATATAAGCACGCCAAATCTCCAGATGTGATTTTTCCTGCCTCGAAACTGGATACAATCCTCTGAAACAGTTGGACGCCAATGATAGAAGACAAAAATCACACAAAAGGGAGGCGTTTCAGCCTAACCCTTCACACGCCTTTCTAAAGGCACAATATCCAAGGTAGGCCGTACGGCCAAGGAAAGAATGCAAAGAATCTCTGCTGGAAGCCTCTGACTCTGAAGGAGGATGCGCCACCAAGAAGAAACCCTCATTTATTTGCAAACAACAAGAAATCTGAATATATATAATCTCTGTCTGTATCTGTAGAACCTCTGTATGAAGCTCTCAACTGTACTGATTCAGCTGATCTTTCACAGCCTCAAAAGCACTCAACACTGAAGAGTTATCGTTCCTCAATGGACAAATTGTTCAAACCCTGGTCACAGGAGAATGCACAGGGAAAATAGCACAAGGCAAAGTGAAATTGTCAAAGATGAGTTTTTATTGCCAAAGATTGCTTTATACCTAAATGGCACGCATTTCCAAGAAGATACGCCATTTTGCAATCATTTAAATCTTTTAATATTTTATTAAGTCTTTTCAATAGTCAAAACTTAATACTTGAGCGCACTTTTAATATTTTAAGTCATTAAAATATTAAATCTCCTTTTTGAACATTTTAAGTGATATAAAATATATTAAAGTCGATGTGACTTTAATAAAAAGGCATTAAGTTAAATAATTAACTTAATCACTTAAAATTCCATAACTCGCTCAAAACTCAGAATATTCCTGTGCCGTCAGAAGCTGTGAACTCCTGAAATGCCAACGCCTGCTGTGAACCAGTCACTGGGCTCTGAAAACCAGAACGATCAAACTCTCCAGAAAATATCACTGACCCTCTAACCAAACTGGCTAGCCCACAAGGGTCCAATAAAGGGCTAACACACTGTTCCCGAGAACTGTCTAGCGAGGGGACATCACAATCCACCCTCCCTAAATTTGCTTGTCCACAAGCAAACTCAAAGCCGGATGCTGAAGAATACTGTCACTCTCCCAAGTAGCATCCTTTGCCGGTAGATCCCTCCACTTAACCAAGTATTTCCTGATAACCCGCCTCCGAAGATGATGCTCTCTGGAGTCCAGAATGGCCTCAGGTATCAAAACCAATTTCCCCTCATCATCCAGGGGTGGCAAATCAATAGAAGGAATTACGTGTTGTCCCAACGCCTTCTTGAGGCGCAACACATGGAACACATTGTGAACTTTACTGTTCACTGGTAGATCCAACTCATAAGCCACTTCACCAACACGTCTGACAACCCTGAATGGTCCATAGTATCGTGGCTTGAGTTTCTCGGTGCCCTTCTTACGAAGGGTGGACTGCCTATAAGGCTGTAGCATCAGATACACCAAATCGTCAATCTCAAAAGATCTCTCCACTCGCCTCTGATCATCATATTGTTTTTGCTGATTTTGAGCTTTCTGAATATTCTCCCTAAGTGCTCTCATAATGTCCTGATTCTCCTGCAACAAATCACTAGCACTAGGTACCCTACTGTCACTCAGCAATAAGTCTAGAAAGCTCGGAGCATCATATCCATATAATGCTCGGTATGGTGTCATCTGAATACTCATATGATGAGTGGTATTATAGCAATACTCATAAAGGTATAACCACTTCACCCATGCCTTTTGCTGTCCTGAACTGTAGTTCCTCAAGTATCCGTCCACCCATTTGTTGACTATCTCTGTCTGCCCATCTGTCTATGGGTGGTAGCTGGTGCTCGGAGTGAGTTCTGTACCGCAAAGTTTGAATAACTCCTGCCAGAAGTTACTCAAAAATCTGCTATCCCTGTCACTGACTATACTTCGAGGCAATCCATGCAATCTGAATACCTCACGGAAAAACAAGTCCGCCACCTGAGTAGCTGTGTGTGTAGTAGTGATTGAGAAGAAATGTGCATACTTCGTCAACCGATCTACTACCACATAAATGTTGTCTTTCCCTTGAGCTTTCGACAAGCCCGTGATAAAGTCCATAGACAAGCATTCCCACTTCCTCTCAGGAATAGGAAGCGGCTGAAGTAAACCTGTAGGGTATGTATGTTCTTGCTTGTTCTGCTGACAAACAAGGCATTCCCTGACATACTGAAGAACAAAAGATTTGAGTCCCTTCCAAGAGAATCTCTCCCATACCTGCCTGTAGGTCTTAAAGTAACCGGGATGTCCTGCCATCGGTGAATCATGGAATGACCTCAATACTGTGCCCCTCATCTCAGAACCTGGGACAAGAAATATCCTCCCTTTGTAAATGATAAGATCATCCACAAGTGAGTATCTGTCATCCTGTACTGTCCCATCCACTATGCTAGAAGCCCAAGGATTCTTAGCATATTCTGCCACTATCATGTGTCTCTAGTCCTCTGAAATCAGTGAAATGGAGCTCAAGTGAGGGCGGCGAGATAAAGCATCAACAACCACATTCTGAGTGCCCTTGACATAGGCAATGTCAAAATCATAGGACTGAAGTTTGCTGACCCATTTCTGTTGCCTTTCGTTCAAATCTCGCTGTCCAAGAAAATGTTTCAGACTATTGTGATCGGTTTTAACACTGAATTTACTACCAATCAAGTATTGCCTGAATTTGGCCATGGCATGCATGATGGCCAACATTTCCTTATCATAGATACTGAAACTCCGTTCAGGACCTTTGAGCTTCCTGCTCTCAAAAGCTATAGGGCGTCGATCCTACATGATAACTGCACCAATACCCTCACCACTGGCATCACAATGTAACTCAAATGGTCTGGCGAAATCCGGCAAAGCCAATACTGGACAAGTAGTCATAAGAAGTTTGAACTTCTCAAAGCATGCCTGTGCAAGAGGTGTCCACACAAAGGCTCCCTTCTTAGTCAAATCAATTAGTGGCGCAGCATGTCGCGAGAATCCACTAACGAACCGACGATAGAAGGCACACAATCCTACAAACCCCCTAAGCTGTGTCAACGTCTCAGGTGTAGGCCAATCAATGATAGCTCGAATTTTCTTTGGATCCATGCTGACTCCCTCTCTACTGATAATGTGACCCAGATACAAAAGCTCAGCCATGCCCAAAGCACACTTGGACTCCTTGGCGTAAAAGGACTCCCTGTCAAGTATACCCAATACCTCATCTAAGTGAACCATGTGTTCCTCCCATGATTTGCTGTAAACCAGGATGTCGTCGAAGAACACCAAAACAAATTTCCTCAAGAGAGGATGGAAAACCCTGTTCATAGTAGACTGAAATGTAGCTGGTGCATTGGTTAAGCCGAATGGCAAAACCAAGAAATCATAATGTCCACAGTGACACCTGAATGTGGTTTTCACAATATCCTCCTCTCTGACCCTGATCTGATGGTAACCAGTCCTCAAATCAATCTTCGAGAAATAGCAAGCTCCATGAAGCTCGTCTATCAACTCATCTATCCGCGGAATAGGATACCTATTCTTAATAGTCTTCCTATTAAGCATCCTATAGTCAATACACATCCTAAGTGTACCATCCTTTTTCTTCACCAAAACAACTGATGAAGCAAAGGGTGACTTACTCGGCCTAATGTGCCCCATAGCTAAAAGTTCCTTAATGGTTTTCTCAATTTCATCTTTTAAACGTTTGGGGTGCCGGTAAGGAGTGATCATAATAGGTTTCGTGCCCTCATCCAACTCAATGATGTGCTCAATACCTCTATCAGGAGGTCTACCTGGTGGAATAGCACTGAAAACCTTTGCATGTTTGATTCGAAGTTCTTGTACATCCGGATGGTAAGGAGAAGCTTGCTGCTCTAACTATGAAGGCATTAACTTGCACTCAGCAGCCCATTCTACCATATCATGTTGAATCAAACGTTCCATTCTTCAGAGTGAAATTTCTTTTAGATTGCTATCCTTGATAGCTTTAAGAACATGATTCGTGCCATCAATTTTGAATTTCATCTCCATATCACGCAAATTAAGTGTGAACTCTCCTATAGCATGAAGCCACTTCATGCCAAGAACTATATCCGTTCCTCCCATGTTCACAACATAAAAATCTGCCTTAAACTCAAAATTGTTGAGTTTCAATGGTAAATCAAGAATCATCCTCTCATAGGTGAGAGTGTGTCCATCTGCAACCTTCACACGAATGCCTTCAAACTGCTGCGTTTGAATTCCCCTTTTCTCCACCAACCGTGAATCAATAAAATTGTGGGTTGCACCTATGTCCAAAAGAGATATGACTCTTTGACCCGCTAAGAACCCACGGAGCCTGAAAGAACCCTCTCTCTGCATGTTGGACATATGAGCCTCCTGTAGCTCACTTTCTACCTCAATCTCTGCCTCATTTTCTGACTTTTCTTCATCTGTGTCATAGATAGCAGCTTGCTGATCAAAAAAATCAGTCAATGTTTCTCCCTCATAAAACCATTCCATGTTCCTGTTTTGCCCTTTAGGCTTGAGGGGACAATCATGATTGAAGTCATATGGACCTTTACAGTAAAAATAGAGCTTCCTTCTACGTAGATCATTCATTGTATCCCGATCTAATGGAGCTGCAAATCTTTTCTTTTGATCAGTATTATCAGCCTTCTTTGGATCAGATTTGTTCTCAGTGTAGGAGGAAGAAGGTTTGGTGCCAAATTGCTTACGAGGTGTAGTGAGCTCCATACTGCGAGCTTTCCTCATGGTCTCCTGTAAGGTAGGTGGATCAAATGCCTTTATCCAACTTTTCATGGGCTCGAAAAGCCCCTCAATAAACAATATGATCAGCCTTCTCTCTGAAATGCCTGTCACCATTACAGATAGTCTTTGGAACTCTCCAATGTACGATTCCAAGCTACCCAATTGTTTTAACTGTGCTAGATCCCTGAAGAACAATTCAGGATCATGTTTATCAAACCTCTCTACCAATCTATCAGTAAACTCCTGGTATGAGGTAATCTGGTCATGGTGAAGAGTAGCCATGCCATGAATCCACCAGTCATGTGCCACGCCATCAAGGTGTAGGGCTACAAATCTAATAGCATCTTCCTCTGGCATAGGACGTAGTGTCAGAAATGTATCCAATTTACTCACCCAGGCACGTGCTGTAACTCTGCCACTGCCATCATAGTTCGCTAAGGTAAGTTTATTGGTAGCCTGTCGTAGATCATTATGTTTGTATCTAGGCCTTCTGTCATTCCTGTTCCTGGTGTGTTATCTTTTCTGACTCATAAAACGATCAAAGTTAAGGTGATCCTTAACTCGTGGAGGCATTGCATCCCATTCATCATGCATAGCTAGGATGTTGTCAGCAAAGTTTCCCTCACCACCTTCTTCCACCTCCTCTTCCTCCTCAGCGTCATTTCTGACAAAAGTAGGGCGTGTGGCTCTCTCAAAGGTGCGTGCTGGAGCTATATCCCTGTGATGCTCTCCATGAATGCTACCTTCCTGATCTTGATCAATATTCGGCCTCCTCTGAACTGTCAATTTTTGCACATTGGTGCTAAGTTGCTGAAGGATGTTTGCCACCTGTTCTTGACTAGCCACCATTCCCCTTAGTACTTCTCTAGCATCCCTGTCTTCGTCATTAAGACGAGCATCATCATTCCTTTCAGCCATATTATCAAAATCAAAATCTTCTTCCTGTTCGTCCAATGAGGGGCCTGAAATGGTTCAAAAGTATTTCGTTGATCTCTGGGACCCCTGCGTGCGTAGTACCTGTCAAACCTGTTCTGGTGTGGCCACATAGAAATGTTTTTCCCACAAGCTGGCAGGATTAATGCTCTGATACCACTGAGATGAGCCCTGCTGGCTCTCAACTCAAAACCCCAATTTTCTTAAGTCTTTAGGTGTTATTTAGTTTTTTAGAGAATTCTTGATAGACAGAAGAGAAGGAGCGCACATCATAAATGCTCATAAAATGTGAATTTGCACTAATTTCTTCAAAAAGAAAGTATAGAAGATATTATTCAACTTCAACATATAGATTAATACTGATAAACATACCGAAATATCTCCAGATTATTTAATTAAAGAATTTGCCAGTTTGACAGCCGGAAATGGTGAAATCAAGCATATAAGCACGCCAAATCTCTAAATGTGATTTCTCCTGCCTCGAAACTGGATACAATCCTCTGAAACAGCTGGACGCCAATGATAGAAGACAAAAATCACACAAAAGGGAGGCATTTCAGCCTAACCCTTCACACGCCTTTCTAAAGGCACAATATCCAAGGTAGGCCGTACGTCCAAGGAAAGAATGCAAAGAATCTCTGCTGGAAGCCTCTGACTCTGAAGGAGGATGCGCCACCAAGAAGAAACCCTCATTTATTTGCACACAACAAGAAATCTGAATATATATAATCTCTGTCTGTATCTGTAGAACCTCTGTATGAAGCTCTCAACTGTACTGATTCAGCTGATCTTTCACAGCCTCAAAAGCACTCAACACTGAAGAGTTATCGTTCCTCAATGGACAAATTGTTCAAACCCTGGTCACAAGAGAATGCACAGGGAAAATAGCACAAGGCAAAGTGAAATTGTCAAAGATTGCTTTATACCTAAATGGCACGCATTTCCAAGAAGATACGCCATTTTGCAATCATTTAAATCTTTTAATATTTTATTAAGTCTTTTCAATAGTCAAAACTTAATACTTGAGCGCACTTTTAATATTTTAAGTCATTAAAATATTAAATCTCCTTTTTGAACATTTTAAGTGATATAAAATATATTAAAATCGATGTGACTTTAATAAAAAGGCATTAAGTTAAATAATTAACTTAATCACTTAAAATTCCATAACTCACTCAAAACTCAGAATATTCCTGTGCCGTCAGAAGCTGTGAACTCCTGAAATGCCAACGCCTGTTGTGAACCAGTCACTGAGCTCTGAAAACCAGAACGATCAAACTCTCCAGAAAATATCACTGACCCTCTAACCAAACTGGCTAGCCCACAAGGGTCCAATAAAGGGCTAACACACTGTTCCTGAGAACTGTCTAGCGAGGGGACATCACAATTTATGTGCCATCAAGACGTCTCTGTTGGATTCCTGGAACGCTTCCCTTGCATGGTGGATGACTTGAAGCTGTTTCCTTATTCTTTGTTGCTGAATCGGTCCTCTTTGAATCAGTCTTTCAGCAATCTAGTGGAGGCTAAATCTTCTCCTTGAGACTTGGTACCTGCAAATAACTAACAGCTACTCTTGCGGCAAAGGATCAGCTCAACACATTTAACTCATTAAGATGATCCATCATTCCATTCATTCATTCATTAGGTATTAGTTTGGAACAGACAATATTTCGAATATGGCTGCACGAAGGTTAACAATAGTGGCTGTAGGAAAGGCATGTCATCACAAAAAGTTACAAGGCACACATCTTCTGTCAAACTAATAAAACATTTAAGCAATAACCATGGAAAGACTTATCATAATAAACTTGTTGTATTAAGCATAAAGTCTATGTATTACTCCCATAATTACTACTAAATGTCTTCTCAGCATAATAAAAGATATAGAAATGTTAAAAAACATAGTCTAAAATATGTCAAAAATTGAGCTCATCAGTCCTTTCAATTTAATGAGATCACTCTATTGGTGGGAAATGGTGATGGCAAGTTGTCAAACGTTGGTTACATAGGTCTTGGATATGAGAAGGTGTACACCTTTTTGGCAATATTTTTTTGGAGAGACATCACTAAAACCAATTAGGGATTCATGGATTGAAATAAGAGCGTCCATCATTTATGGTGGATGGAAAGAGCACAAAAATTAATCTATTGACAAATGCCATTGTAGTTAGTGCCCCCGAAAGAGGCAATGTTTTTGAAGGAAGTTGATTGTGAGGGGCAAGTGAAGGATGGAAACTTCATTTTCATAATCTTCATTGAGTTTGTAGATATGATAGGTATTGAGAACATTGTCAAAGTCATAATGGACAATGCATAAAATTGTAGGGCAATGTGTGCTTTTGTTGAGGAAACATATGGGCACTTTTTTTGGACACCATGTATAGTCCACTCCCTCAACTTGGTGATGTAAAAGATTTGCACTTAGAGTGGATGAAATAAATATACATCAATGGTGAGGAGATTTAGATGTTCATGACAAACCATCATATGTCACAATGCATCTTCAATACTTTCTCCAATTTAGAGTTGTTGAAGGTGTTGTATCCAAACCAAATTTTTTGCTCCATTAAGACATTTTGCTTAAAATGGTCTAAACCTTGTAAAAATGATGTCAAAACTTAGTTTTTGGGAAAATCAAGCATGGGCTTTTGGTTAGTGCAATGTTAGGAAGATAATGGCAAAATTTGAAAATTTTGAAAATTAGGGTTTTCGGACCCTTGCTTTTAGGTCAAAAACCCTAAAAATAGAAACTTGTAAGAATTAGCTGAAATTAATTTTGATTGGCTTATTTCGTATCACGATCATAGTGGTAAAGTCAATTTTAGTTAAAAGTCAGTTTAAGCTTGGTGGGTAGTTTTCACTTTTTTAGGAGAAAAGTTAGGATCTCCGAGGTCAACAATGGCAGTTGGCCAATACCAAGTGTCAAAATCTAAGCCTGAAACTCAAAGCAAAAGATTCTATGGAGAAAGATGCTGTAAAAGATGCTGTAAAAGATGCTTCACGACGGAGGGGATTTTCAAGTTGCAAAAATTGAAAAACATATTCTAAGTCTGGTAGCACTTCACTTTGTAACTTGGGAGACGCTTGCGCAATCAACGTGCAAGTCAACTTTGCAATGTCCGTACATGTAAAAATGGTGAAATAGAGTCATGCAAACGTGTCAACAACAGTAATGCTTCTACGTGATCAACTCAACAAGCAACATGGTGTTCGCAAAGCGATAAATGGAAAAAATTATCAGGTCCAAAGCAAATCTGTGCCCCTGTAGCTTAGGGGCGCCCTTCAATTTGGAGGCTCAGATTAAGTTGTTTCTGGTTGCAAATACATTCATTCTCTTCGGTTCTTAGTTAGCTTTCCGACAAGCTATCAAGCAAGTCCATTTGATTTGTAGAACTCTGGCAATCGGAAGTGGAAGCAGAAGTTACAAAGAATTTACACATTGCAAAGACAGTCAGATTTGCAGTTTTTGTGCCCCTATAGGCCAAGGGTGCCCTTGAATTAGACATGTTAGATGGATGAATTTGTAGTTTCCGTTTCCAGGGGATCTCTTCTGATTCAGCCCGCTCCGCGATGCATCCAATTGCGAGATCATCAGATGCGTTGAGTGACCGCGGTAGTTGTTCCAACGAGCACATAAAACAGAGAGAAAATAAAAGAAGAAATATCAAACTGTACCTCTACAGGCCAGGGGCGCCTAACCTTTTGGCTAGCTAGATGGGGTTTTTAGCAGTTGTCGTTTTCACGAGACTTGTGCAGAATCCTTCTAGCTATTCAGTGAATCCAACCATTAGCCCTCAAGGTTTGTCAAACGCCCGTGGATGAAGAATTAGTGGAAAATACTGAAGAATGAAAACAAGCAGGAAAATGGCTAAGTGTGGAATTTACATACTCCCTTGAAAAAGACGCCCTTCTACTGGAGGTCTTAGAAGTAGTTTTCTCGCTTTGTCACTTCCAGGAACATATCTTCCAATTTGTTCCAGCTTTGCAATGAGATCAACAACGTGCGTATCGGAGCAATCCAGCTCTCGATAACGAGGGTCAAAGATCAGCGTTCAGTTGAAAGTTACAATTTGTAAAATCAGTCAAAAATGCATTTTGCTCCCTTGCAGGTTAGGGGCACCCTTGCATTTGAGGGTCTTATACTAACTTTCACATGCTGCACGTACAATCATTCTTTGCGGAATTCTTCTAGCTACTTGATGGATCTAGCATCCAGTCGACGAGAGTCATCATTCATCGACAATAGCAAATTGAAGCACGAAATGGCAAAACAAATTTGGATCTGGTGTCGTGTGCACTCTTTTTGAGAAAGGCACCCTTGTTTTTGAGGTACCAGATTCAATTTTTAGCACCCACAGCTCCCAATAGACATTTCATTAGAGTTGTTTTGGCTACGTAGTGGATGTGTCAGCTCAACTCCAGGATCAACCGGGCACCCGAAAATTAGAGTTCAACAGAGGCTATGGTGACTTTTTCAATAAGCTACAAAATAGGAGCTTGGCTAAAAATCTCAACTTTTGAAGGACGCCTAGAAAGTCAAACTTTGACTTTTTGGAATCAACATGCAATTATAAGCCAACCTAGAAAGGTGGATTTCAGTTAACTCAATTAAATAATATTAAAATCATCAATTTCACCAAGGCGTATATCTTCAATATTTTAAAGATGGCGCCTATTTTGAAACTCAATGTTAATTGTGCATTTTGAGTTAAACCGAACTATTAAAAGGTGGTGCCTATTTCTAACTCTAAGTCCGTTTTTGTTGAACAAAGTGAGGTCCAATCAAATAATTTCTTTTTAGATCAGAGTTTCTACTTGCAGTTGGCGCGTAAACCCTCAAAATTCTTTATTAATATGCATTTGGGCGTCCATTTCTCTCACAACAGGTTGAGTGCAAGCAAATTTCCTCTTTGAGCAAGCATTCGAAGGTGCCACAATTATTATTTTTCAGATTTCCTTGCAGATATAGGTCCAGAATAATCAACAAGCTTCAGACAAGCATGGCAATTTTTACAGAAGCAGAACCATAAAACTTCTATCTTTTGTCTTAAATTCTTCTATTCTTGTCTTAGGTATTCTCTCGCATGTCCACGAATTCAACGACTTTTGACAATTTTGATCATTTGGGTTGGTTGTGCACGACTTTCTCTACAAAACCCATGTGTTAGACTTTTTCAAGAATTATTGCCTCGTAGCTTCATTTCTCGAAGCTCTACTTTCTTTTCGGAAATTCCTTTGTATGGTAGAGTAAAAGTCAGTATTTTTCAAAATGAAGGATTTGGGTTTGCTTAGAATCATCTTCTGCACAAAAACCATGTTCCAGATTTTTTTGGAAAAATCTGCCCCCGCAAACCTTGTTGCCCCCAATTGCTTTTTTTGGAAAAGTTTTTGCATGCCAGAGCCAAAGGTACAACCTCCTTTGCCATCGCCAATACCACAAGAGTCTCTAGTTTCGGTTCACATTGACTTGGAACTAGACTCGCCACCACGTAGCAATACCTCTACACATTCCCATTCATCATTTTTCCTATGACTAGCATCGATCCTTCCAGTGAGATTAGTCGAGATTCGTCATGGCTTGAGAGTTAACTAGGCAAGAAGAGGAGGCAACCATCCTACAAACTAGACTTCTCAGATTTTGATCATGTCTACCAGGACACACCAGATAAGAGAATAAAGAAGCAGGTTCATGTAGAGAGGAACACTGACAAGGAGATCATAATAGAGACTGCTACACCCCTAGAGAACAAGAACTTGAACGAGGTAGAAGTTGAAGACTTCGATGTGAGAAAGGTCAACCTTGGTAAAAGCACACACCAAACGAAGGTTGATTTCCTTCAAGTTGCAACAAATAGCATAAAAGATAGAGTCATGAAGGACGGAGAAGACAAAGCAGCCCTCAAGGCTGAAATCCAGCAACTTTGTCAGTATATCTCTAATCTTATACATAACACTGAGAACGTCACCGCCTTGCTCTTGCAGATGCTAGAGCTACCAACAGAGCAGAATCAACTTAATTAGCTGGTTGTATACGGAAAGCGCTTGAAAGACTCGGAGGAGGATTTTGTCACAAGGGGTCGCTTTGTACTTGCAGAATTATATCAATTG